>MU839514.1:0-128294 GCA_030685255.1 Podospora conica
GGGCTGTCTAATTCGTTATTGAAAGTCTTGGCCGTGAGGGTGGCGGCTTGGCCTGGCAGGGGGGAATTCCTCCATTTTCGTGAGAGCATACGGTAAACCAAATATCGGATCGTGTGAGTCGTGCTGTCTGCCCGACGGGACTTTCCAGACTGTGCTGCCTGCCCCACGAGGACCGGGACTTGTCAGCATCACCACATGGGCTCGGTAGTACACAAAGGATTCATGCCTGGATGTGGCGTTGGTCCATGATCCCGGGGCTGGCTTGGGGGCCGTCTGGATTCCGGGTTTCAACATCAATGCAAGACTGGAGTGTGTGAGGTCCGACATTGTATAGGGTATACGGTAGCCATTAATGCTCGAGAGGATCAAGTCCGGTTCTGCTGTGCTTGTTCGCGGGAATGACGACGCCAACTCACTAATCAAACAACCCCAAAGCGCTGATATCAACACTGAGAGAACGCCCCTGAACCAGCTCAGCCAGCACCACACCAGTCCCCAGCGCCATACTGATTCCCCACGGCCCATGCCCAGTCGCAATATAAACACCACCCTCGGCGCCAGGCCTCGTCGCCATCTCCCGATCCAGGTGCTCATCCGGAATCCTCGCGATAATGGGCGTGCCCCGCGGAGTCACAGGTCGGAAGCACAACGCCTGCCTCACAATCTCCAAGTCCAGATCCACCTCGCTCCCACCCGCCTCATTCGACCCCAAGAGCGCCTTGGTCGTCTTCTTCAACCTGTCAATCTCCCCGTCATAAACCTCCGCCTTCCCCGGCACCTCCGGGACCGGCAGCTCCGACGAGTTCGCCCCGCCGATAAAGATCTCCCCCCCGACTCTCGCGTAAATCTCGGGCGCAAACCCCTCCCCATGCGTCGTATAGATAGCATGGCACTCGTCCCCCTCGGCCCCCTTCCACCTAGGCGAACGCAGCACGAGCGAGTGCCCGGCCAGGCTCCCAACCGGCATCTTCAACGTCGAGTCGGGGAACAGCTGCCGGAATACCTTCTCTGACCACACTCCAGCCGCGATAATGATCCTTTTGCACAGCACGTCGGTCTCGGCCCCCGACTTCGCGTCCATGATCTGTACGCCGGCCAGGTCGCCGCCGACATCCACGCCCACACCGGTGACAGATGCCGGGTGGTGGAGCTGGACGCCGCGCTTCAGCGACTCCTGCAGCAGGAAGTCGCAGAGCCGGCGTGGATCCAGCTGCGCCGTGCTGTCGGGGCCGCTGATGACCTCGACGCGGTCGCCGGGCTCCCTCCGTAGCCAGGTCGGGGCGTGCTCTGTGGCCTTGGTGGTGTCGTTGATTTCTGCAGGAGCCGCCTGGGCTCGGCTTGTGCCGTGGCGGAGCCAGTCATCTCCCCGACCGCCGGTGGCGTTGTCCTTGCTGGCGAGGGAGTAGTCGAGGGACGTGGTGGGGGAGTAGAGCCACTTCTCCTTTCCGCCATGTTCCTCGGCGAGCTTCCTGTGCAGGTCGAAGCTAAAGGCCCCGAGGGGTGCCACCGAGGGCTGGAACCAGTCCTTAGCAAGGAAGCCTCCCGCATGGCCGGAAGCTGATGTGAAGAGCTCCGGGGCGAGCTCAACGAGATGGATTGTGGACGGGGGTTGGTGCTCGGAGAGATAGTACGCCGTCGAGACACCAATGATGCCGGCGCCGATGATGACAGTTGAAGACATGGTGATTGTGACGGGACAACCTCACCGGAGCAACATGAGGGAAGGAATGTCAACGAGCACCTCTCGGGGGTGATAACTCGGATTTATCCTCTGGGCAACCCCGCAGCCACGCCCTTCCAAGTTCATGGAGGCGGGTCCTGCGTAGTCCTCATCGAGAAGCTGTTGTGAATTGCCCACCAACACGCTTAGCTTCGGGTCTCCAGGAGGCCCACGACATCGAAGTCGGTCCTTGGCCCTGTGGGCATTGGAACCCTCCACACCCTCTTCAGTCTGCTGTGTTCTGTAGAAAAGGTGCGAAAGTCTCCGTAGGAATGGCAACATATGTGCCCTTCAGTGCCACTGGACAATGTCCAGTGGACATGACCAGAGGAAAATGACGTCGACAAGTCCCATCTTGAGGAAGTCTGCAAGACACCGGCACGTGACGCGCAAAGTTATGGACCTACCCCACGAGGGCCGAGGCGGGGTGGGATTGAAAAAAAGAATCGACATCTCCTCGAGCTCTTGATCCCACGACACTTGACCCAGCATCACAGATTTTGCTATACGAGAAGATGGGATCAAAGGTTTTTATTGTCACTGGAGCCAGCCGTGGCATTGGTCTCGCCGTGGCGAACCACCTTCTAAAAACTCCGGAAAACAAAGTCGTGGCAGTATCCAGGTCACTGGATGAACTGCTACTCGTCAAGAACCGGTTCCCAGCTCAGGTCGAAATCCTCGCCGAAGACATGACACAACCCGAGGTGGGTGATCCAGGCACTTGCTCAAAAACCGCTCAGCCATCTGATGACAAGCAGGCTTCCCTCAAGGCCACTCAGCTTGCCATCTCAACGTTTGGCAGACTTGACGGCGTGGTCATCAACCATGGCGCATTGTCTCCAATGACGCGTCTTGCCGACGCTTCAATCGAAGAGTGGAAGAGGCTTTACGATGTCAACCTGTTCAGCGCGCTTGCACTGGTGAGTCCGGGGTTATCGAAACCACGAGGGGGGTATCGTTGACACGAGAACAGGTCAAGGAGACCATCCCCCATCTACGCGCCACGAAGGGGAGCATGGTGTTTGTGTCCTCGGGAGCCGCCATCGGCGCCTATACCAGTTGGGGAGCATATGGGTCTTCCAAGGCAGCCTTGAACTCGCTCGCCCGCCATGTGGCGGTGGAGGAACCAGACATCTCGGCTGTAGCCATCAGCCCGGGACGGGTCGATACCGACATGCAGAAGGAGCTTCGAGACAAGGGAGGGGCCGCCATGGCAGAGAAGGACTACGCGGGCTTCGTATCGGCTTACGAGGGAGGGACGCTCAACAAGCCTGAATGGCCCGCGGCTGTCATCGCCAAGCTCGCTGTCGGTATGGACCCAAAACTTTCTGGGCAATACTTCAGGTACGTGTCCTCGCCGTTTCACTCGATGGGCCAGCTGACCAGGCAAAGTTGGAACGCGCCGGAGCTCGCTTCGTACCAGGAGAAGAACTGATCATCTGTCTTTTGAAATGTCAGCGCTGTTCAGAACAGAAAAGTCATTCAAATGATGGGGAAGGAGGCAAGAATCAGTCGAAAGATGAAAAGGCTGTATTGTTTTCCACATGGTTGTGTTTCGGATTTAGCATGGAATATGAGTCACATCATGATGCCGTTGTTTGTGTGTGCTTGAGAAAGAAGAAAATGTCCTACCTGGAAGTCGAGGGCGAAAATGAGGCGTCGAGGCGGCAACACAGAGCGCTGTCTTTGCAGGGCGTTAGCTTCAGCAGCGCGAGATGAGAATCGCTTGCTTCAAGCAGTTGTGCCGCATTGATCAGTGCTGTGTGTCCGTCATGGATTGTCGGTATTGGAATGAAAAAGTACAATATGAAGCATCATTTGCGTCGTTGGAGGGATTTCTGGGAGAAGCGGGAAGTCGTACTCGATGAACGAAGCTGGCCGGAAACTGGGAGCGCGTTAGCCTCAGGTCAAGGACCAAGAGTTGAGCATCCGATGGGTTGAGAGGGATCAGTCTTGTCGTTTGGCATAGACGGTGTCAATCACCATAATTGGGTAAGATTGGGGCGACACGAAAAGGTTCATCATTTCGGAGGGGAAGGGGGGGAAGGCAGGGGATTTGCTTACCATCATTCTAGCCAGCGGTCGCGCCCAAGACCAAGGCGATCAGCACGAGGTCGCGAGGCATGTTGTTTGTTGACTGCTCGGTGGGATGGAGGGAAAGAATGGGAGGGAGGAGGACGCGGTCCGAGTTTATATGGAGGTCCAGAATTTTTTCGGTCTCGGAAGAACAAGAGAGATGGAGCTTGTGGTGCTGGTTTTTTAAGCTGTTGTGGGGCGGTGAAACCTGGCCAGGGTCATGTGGCTGGTGCTGGCTTCAATCAGGTGGGGGCGCCACACTTGGGCCACCTTGCCAAGACGGGACTGCGCACTTCAGCCTCCAGCGCGGTTCACTTGAGTTCAAAGGGAGCCCAGGGTATAAAGTCCGCCATCATCACCCCAAGCATGTTGAAGGAACCCTGGCCTCGAATCACCATGCCCTTCCCATTTCGAAACCCGCGACTTCGCTACATCGTCAAGGAATCAAAATAAACACCAATTCAAAGGATCCTCGCCCCTTTTCGACAGCCTTTTGGCATTCCCTTTCGCCCCGGTCTGGCTTTCTCGCCAATCGCTGCTGCTGCCTTTGAAGGGTTGAGACAGCGTCCCGACTGACTCCCGACAGATACGGCGGCCATGTCTGATCATGAGTTTGGAGGTCAGTTGGTTTCCCATCACGTCTGGGCTGGGTTTTCACGGACTTGGCGGAAAGTGTAAAATCATCATGATGCTGCAGCCTTTGCATTCCGATGCTCTCAGCCCAAGGTTCTCCTCGGAGCCCGAGGATGCATCAGTAGTGGCATGCAAGCATTGTCTTCTGGCACTATTTCCTTTACGCGGCATCCTGTCAGGCAACTGAAAAAACATGGGATGGACTTGTCTCTGCATATCGAGGTTGCGAGATGGATGCAGCCGTCCATGACTTCCGGGAACAGCTCCTCATATTTCCTATCCTCCTTCATCGCACACATATACGAGCCGGCCTATTACTTCTTGACCGAGTACTCATGCTGACATTTCTCATAGCGAACGACGATCTGTCCTTGCCCAAGGGTATGGTAGTCTCAACATCTCGGATGGTAGCCGAACAGTTGCTAACGCGCCTGCAGCAACGGTCCAGAAGATTGTCAGTGAGATCTTGCCTGCAGCAACCGGCATCGCATTCTCCAAGGATGCTAGGGACTTGTTGATCGAGTGCTGTGTCGAGTTCATCACGCTCATCTCTTCCGAGGCAAACGAGATCTCGGAAAAGGAGGCCAAGAAGACGATCGGCTGTGACCACATCACCAAGGCTTTGGACAGGCTCGGGTTTGGTGAATATGTCCCTGCCGTACTAGAGGCTGCAGCGGAGCACAAGGAGGTCCAAAAGGTTTGCCTCTCATACTTTTCTCCCCGAGCTTCACCCCAGTTGCTAATTCTATTCCAGGGGCGTGAGAAGAAGTCTAACAAGTTCGAGCAGAGTGGCCTTTCACTCGAGGAGCTCGAACGCATGCAGCAGGAGCAGTTTGCAGCTGCTGCAGCTCGACACACATAGTCGACACCGTCGTCCATGGGACAGGTTTCAAGCTCGTCCCCTAACCCGTCGAATTCAGCAGACGGTTTGCTTGGTTTTGCATTGGCTTGGCGTTTGTCCGCGAAAGCGAGGAGCGTCCGCGTGGATGGGTTTTGGGAGAATTCAGGGGTTTGGGAATGCTTTCGGATATTGGCTTATCCTTGAGGGTCGGCACAGAGGCGACGGTCGGCGACCGGAAACTCCAGCTTCAGTGGTTTCCCAACTTCGGGACAACATGGGCAAACTATAAAGGAGAGGGACCTTGGCCCGGACCACCGTACATTGCAAATGTGGTTTTGTCAGTGAGGGCGTGCGGCGTTTAGTAAGGAGGGTCGGGAATGATACAAGCTCTATGATGACTGTCACCAAACATCCTAAGCGGCTCATTCTATATACATGCGCCGCCGAATGCCAGTTGATTCTCTCGTTCACGATGCCGTATGAGTACTCTAGTAACCGTCCTTGCCCCACTTGTTCCACTTCTCGTGCAGTTCCTACCAGCAGGTCAGCTCTCCGTCTTCTGAGGGGTTCTTTGCCGTGGAAACGGCATCAGGGATACCCGTGTGACATACCTTGGGAAGGCTGACGTTGGGCACAACCACGACGTTGACGGCGCTGGGAGCGCTCTTGGGAGCAGCGCTGGCGTCGCCGCCGGGGTGGTACTGGTATTTGCCCTCGCTGGAGCCGGACTCCCACGGCATGCTGTTCTTGGGCATGGCGACCGGGGTCTCGGATGTGGACTTGGTAGGGGAGCGGCCTAGAAAGCAGAAGACGAGTCAGAACCACAATTCCGACATGCTGGAGCGAGCTGCCAGGAAGACTGACCAAAGTAGAAGCCAGCGCCGGCCAGCGCGCAAACCATGACGCCGCCGAGGATCTGTCACAACCTCACGCTAGTCAGCTCCGACCGTCCTATTCCATCTTCAACCAAAGGCGCGCCGCCATGGCGATTCGCAGAGCCCATGTCCTGCAGCCTCGGACATGTCCTGGGGAATCGGGATATGACGCACGGCGATCTCGGGGTTCTTCTTGGTCTCCGACTTGAGGGCCTCCTCGCCGGTGGCCAGGCGGCGGGCGGTGGTGGTAAAGGCGCGGCGGGCGATGAAGGAAGCCATCTTGGAGGTCGCGGCTGTGGACTGTTGGTGGGTTCGGTGTCGGGGGCGTGTCGATGATAGACGTCTGCTTTGTAGCTTCAACGGTCTCGTATGATTTCGTCAGGTTGGAGCTCCCAAGCTTGGCAGGCCTTACATAAGGTGCACCGGCAGCCGGGGCATTGACCAATGAAGAAGATTCAAGACCAGGAGGGGCTGCCAGCTGCCTGCCAGCTGAGCACTTGCACTCCTCGACCTCCATGTTCCACACGAGATCGAGCCATCGTCACTTTGATGCATGTGTGATGGCTGTCAAGGCCTCCGGAGGGGTACCTGCAGCGACGATGGGACCGCGGTGGCAGTCTTTGGCGATTTCGTGTCGCCTGAAAGAGTCCAAGGTTCCAATATGTTGATTCTCAAATCGGGTCTCTGTGAAATCGTCATCGTTTCCCATTCCCACTTGGTCTAAACCCCGGAACCCTGAGCTTCAGCCATCTGGTGGTAGGTGCGTCCTCATGGAGGCCAAGACTCGTCACTCAGCGCCCCTAGCCCCTGCCCGCCCCCCAAACCATGGCACTTGGACGGGTTTTCAGGGGAAGCGAGGAGCCTGAGGCAGACGGAGCGCCCAGTCTTTCCAAGCGGCAAACGCCTCGATGGCATCCTGCACTGGAAATGAAAGTCCATGCTGCATGAGGCACCGCCCATTGACAACTCTCGAATCCTTCAATCTCATCACGCCGCAACGCGTAGAGACAAGAAAAAAGGAGTCCTCGATCTCTTTCACGTCCCAGACGACACAATGTCTTGATGCTTTTCTCTCTCTTGCACCGCCATCATCGCCGCCGCCGCTCTTTATATCCAATCTAATTCGAACCTTCATTCAATCAGCCTTCGCCACCTGCTCGCTGCTGCTCTCAGCTTGGACCGCATAATCAAGAGGCCGACCGACACACACATCCTCAGAAGCAACTTTTGGTCGCAGTGGAGTGTTTCCACCCATTCGTGCAACTCTTCCGCCCGTGTGTGCGACGCGCCCGGACCCTCGATCAAGTCGACCACCCGCGAAGCCAAACCGCAGCGGCCGTTAGGACACCCTCTTCATTTCAACCGTGCCAACCTTCGATTTTTCTTCCATTTTTTCGGCATTTCTCAAGCTTCGACGGGATCTTCATGGGGCGTCGCGATTAGGAGTGGCCATCGACCAAACGCTCCTCGCGCCAGACTGCCACGAACCTCGACACCGAGATGGCTACAACGCAAGAGACCGGGCGATCCGCCTCGCCTCCCGAGAACGACAATGGATTCCCGCAGGTTCCACGATCCGAGGCCCCCGGGCCACCGAGCGTCATTTCTTCGCGAATGACGGACATTGCCACCGACGACGGAGGAGACAGCGATGGGCAACGAGCTGCCAACGCCGGCAAGAGGCGGAGCGCATTCTATCATTCCGACGCGGCATCGCGTCCAGGGACGGCCCGGACAGGCGCATCGTCTCGGGGGCCAACACCATTACGCCGAGGTCTCTCCCAAAAACGTGTAAGCTTGACCGGGAGCACAAGCGGCTCGACAATGGGACACCGACCTGTGAGCTCAACGAGCAGGAGCCATGTACCCTCGCTCACGTCGCACGCCTTCTTCCGCCCCATGAGCTCCCAGAAGCTCCAAGCCCAGCGCGGCGCCGCTCGGCCACCGACCATGAGCCGCCCGCAGGTGTCGTCAACGCAGGCCGATTTTCGGGAGGAGGTCGAAAATACAAACAACCGCCAGAGCATTGTCTCGAATATCAGCGCTCCCCGAATAGGGGCACATCTCGCCCACGATGAGGAGCCTCGGCCACCCCCCTCCCGAGGTACGGAAATGACCGACCAAGAGACGTTTGATCGAATCACGGCGAATACCAGTCCGACCCATGGCCGAAACGCTTCTGCGAGCATAACGGATAGTGTCCGTCCATTGCAACGGAAGCAGGGCGAGCCAAGGAATCTGACTATCAATGTGGACAAGAGCTACAAGGGAGGGAATCTACCGCCTCCGGTCCGTACACCCCGATCCTTCCGGTCCAGTTTCCTCATTCCGGGTCGGGCTGACTCGGGGCAGAACGGTTCCAATCGCGAGATCGAGGGCGGCGAGAAGTTGGAATCAGTTTCTTCCTCGCCCCATCTCGCCCCAGAGACCAAACCAACCAAGCCTGCATCCAAGAAGGAGAAGGTCAAGTCCAAACTTGGACGGAACTACCAATACTTTCAAGGCAACACTGCATTTTGCCTTGGTGGACGTCTCCAAAACGCGAGACAGCGCCCCGTCAACATCGCAACAGGGTCGTTTGTGGTGATTCCTTCGGCCCTGTTCTTTGCGTTTTCCGCCCCATGGCTGTGGCACAACATCTCGCCGGCTATACCGATCACGTTCGCATACGTCTTCTACATCTGCATGTCTTCTTTTATCCATGCATCAGTCACAGATCCAGGGGTATGTTGTCTTCCGGGGAGCAGGTCAGGCGAAAAAAGGGATGAGTACTAACGCTGCGTTAGATTCTGCCACGCAATCTTCACCGGTTTCCGCCAGCAGACGAAAATGAGGACCCATTGCGACTGGGACCTCCAACGAACGACTGGACGCTTGTCAAGTCCCACGAAAAGTCAACCGCGGCGATGGAAGTACCTACAAAGTACTGCAAAACATGCAACCTTTGGCGACCCCCTCGAGCACACCACTGCCGGCTGTGTGACAACTGCGTCGAGACGCAGGACCACCACTGCGTGTGGCTTAACAACTGTGTTGGACGACGCAACTACCGCTATTTCTTCGCCTTTGTCAGCAGCGCGAGCCTGCTGTCGCTTTACCTGGTAGGCGCCAGCTTGACCCATATTCTCGTGTACTCCAACGCCGAGGGGGTGCCGTTCCGCCAAGCCATCGATCATCTCCGAGTTCCGTTCGCCATGGTCATTTATGGCTTCTTTGGGTTTCTCTACCCAGCCTCCCTGATGGGGTATCACCTTTTTCTCATGGCCCGAGGCGAGACGACACGCGAGTACCTCACCTCGCACAAGTTCGTCAAGGCGGATAGATACCGCGCCTTCACCCAGGGAAGCTGGTTCAAGAACTGGTACGTGGTCCTGTGCCGTCCACGACCACCAACCTACTGCGACTTCAAGGGTGGCTACGTCAAGGGAGACCAGCGCTTGGGCAGCACAGCCGGGGCCCAGGGCCATCCCAGGGTTGACTCCAAGGAGGGGATGGAGATGCAGCATGTCCACAACTCCAACCCGAACGGAGAGCAGGCGTTTCTGGGTCCCGCGGCGCTGAGATCTAATTTGGCCAGCCAAACGGAGGCGCCAAAGGAGTGAAGACGGGTGACGCCCGTTGCCGCTTGTCCCAACCACCCTGGTCCCAGGGCCACCCATTTTTCCTTCCTCCATGGCGGTTGTGTATAGTACTCCGCCTTGGACAGGCGATATTTTCCTTTTCATTCTTCTTTTTAGCGAGACAGTAGGGCTTCCCGCCGAGAGGGCCGGAGAGCGAACTGATAACTAGACGACGGCTAGAGGCGAGGGCTGATGATACCGGGTCAAACCGGCAGCCACCCTCACACTGACATGTACCCCACGTAATGTTTTGATTCTTATTATCTATACCCCTTTTTCTCTTCTCAAAGGTGGCTGGTTTTCAATTTGGAGAGGGCAGGCGGTGGGCAGGGGAGTGAGAGAGATGTGGTGTACTTAGGTAGAATAACCGGGCCGGTAGATAGATGTCTGACAGGAATATCCACGGCGTCGCTGAAATGTAGAATAGCACCCATTCAAACAAGATACCACCAATTTTCTCGTGCCCGGGTGTTGGTCGTGGTGGTTAAGACAGTGGGTCCACGTGATAGCCCGCACCTCACTTTTCCAGTGACGACAGACATTGAACAACAGCAAGAACAACTCTGTCTCATCAAAACCACCGAAGAAGAAAAAACTCGTCTGTTCAGGCCAGACTCGCCTCACCAAACAAGGCAATACAAAACCCCCAACAACCAAGAACCCAACACCACACTCACCCCGCCATGCCGCCCCCACCCCCCCAGCTGCCCACCCCGGGCCCGGCCTTCGCCCGCAAAAAGGCAACCATCCTCTCCCAGCTCGCCGTCCCGGACGCCGACTACACCGACGCCTCGCCCAAGGGCTCGGTCGACGAGGGCATCCGCGCGCTCCTCGGCGCCCTCAACGCCCGCGCCGGCCTCGTCACCACGAGCAGCTGCGCCGGGCGCGTGAGCGTGTACCTCGAGGGGAGGAAGAAGAGCGCCGCCGCCACTACTGAAGGGGCGCGGCAGGACGAGGAGGAGGGGGACGGCGTCAGAGGGACGGCGGCGGTGGGCGGAAAGGGCGGCGGGGAGTGGCTGTTTGTTTCGCATGATCCGCTGCCGCTGCCGACAGGTCGTGGGGATGGGGAGGGGGGTTGGAGGGGGGTGTTTGGCCTGGGTGATGGCGCTGAAGTGGAGGGGGGTGGGGAGGGGAGGTTGATTCACTTCAAGTTTGAGCCGATGGTGAGTTTGGCTTCCCGGGAAGGTGGGAGGTGCTGACATGGTGACAGATATTGCACGTCCTCACGGCATCGCATGAGCATGCGCAGCTGGTGATCCAGGCGGGGATGGCGGCGGGGTTTCGCGAGACGGGGGCCGTCAGCCTGCTTGCGAAGGAGGAGGCGGCGATGCCCATGGTTGCGGTGCGGTCGATGGGGCTCTCGTTTGAGTCGCTGGTCGGGGTGGAGAGGGAGGGGACGGGACGGAGGTGCATTGTGAGCGACGAGTACCTGTGTGTGATTGTGAGGATCGCCAACGAGCGGTTTGCTGAGAATGCAAAGAGGATAGCGAGGCTGGAGGCGGCGTTGGATCAGGCATTTGCGCCTCCCAAGGGGCTGGAGGGGTGGGAGGATGCCGAGACGCGCAGGGAGCGAAAGCGTGTAGAGGGGTTGAGGAGAAGATGGGAGCTCAAGAGGCAGCAGCAGGTCAAGCACGAGGAGGGGAGCAAGTTGGACTTGGGCGTGGTTCTGCAGGCCCCGGATATCATGTAGAAATCCAACCACAGCCCCCGTGCCAGTCGTGATGTCAATGTCTCGTTTGTCTATATTTTCCCCGCGATCCGGCAGCAACACCGCCCGTATGATACACAATCAACACACAGCGCTCGCTCTCGGGACGACCATTATCAAGCTGCGTAGACCGACGTCGTAACGGCAGCCATACCGTTTCCCATGCCCCACGCAGAAGCGCCAGCCCCAACCCTCCCCCTCGGATCCCCTAGCTGATCACCTTGTCGACCCAACCCTGCTCTACCCTCCTGACCTGCTCCTTAAAGTTCTCCACCTCCTTGTAGCAGTCCAGCGGCCGCCTGTCGTTCTCGCGCAGGCAGCGCACCACCTCGTTGCGTGCCGCCTCGACGCTGTCGGGCAGCTCGCGCACCTGTCGGCGCTCCTGCAGCTTCGCGCGCAGGGCCTCGATCTCCTTGGACACGGTGTGCGACGTGTGTTGCTCCTTGGGCGCGTCTTTGGGGACCTGGGAGAGGACTTCCGATACCGTCTTTTTGAGCGCCTCAGACTCTTGGGCGTGGAGCTTTTGGAGCTCGGCGGCTACTCGTTTTTGGATGGCGAGCTCGGCGGCGGACTGGCGCGATGTGTCGCTCTGCGCGGGGGGTTCGGTTAGCTTTTGGGCGAACCGCTGGGGGGGGGGGGGGGGGGGGCAAGGGGTAGGGCTCACTTCGGGGCCGGCCTGGAGGACATGTTCGAGGTCTTGGGTGACAGAGGTCCAGGAGCTGGAGGGAGAGGTTCGTCGGTCAGTTGGGTGCGGATGTCGGGAAGAGCCTGTGAATGTGGGATTCGCACCTTGCCCACTCCTGGCGGCCCTGGGGCTTGGATGAGCTCGAACCCATGGCAGAGGCGTGTCAATTGGGTGGTGGCTGGGCTGCTGGGCGCGGCTTCGACCTCTGGGCTGTGGTGTTTGTCGTCGTCGTCGTCGTCGTTGCGCTCAGCAGATCGGCTTCAAGGTTCACGAATCCCAGCTTCTGGCGACCAATTCCCGCTTTCTGACGAGCCTGGGAAATTCCGGGCAGGGGTGATAGCTCGCACTGTGTGGGCACTGTGCCGGTACCTATCGTCTTGGGCGTTTCTGGGCAACGACAACTCCCACGACCTCGACCTCGAACCTCCATCCTTCTTTGACAATGACACTCAACGGACAAAACCATACTTGATTTCTGAGCACATCATCTTGTTCAAGAAGAGGGGCCCAACCCTGAACTTTGACATATCCTCTCAAACAACTATTCCCCCTTCAAGGTTCTCTGGATCGGTACTTGCCTGCCTCGTCGAAGAACACACTCCAGCACCGACTTGCTGGCTCTCGAATACGTCCTTTCGAAATCGGCATGGCGACCTAGAGGATACTTCAACTTGGTGTCGTCCCGGATATGGCCCTACGCCAGCCTCTGCCAGCAACTCCCACCGACGCCCCTAGGTCCATACCTACCATCTGTCAGACCCATCGGCTCGTCTCACCTTGGATAGACCCCATTATCCGCTCAGCTCCACATCCAATAGACAGGCAACTTGGCCGAGCGGTCTAAGGCGCCACGTTAAGGTATTACCTTGATCCCAACTTGAAAAGTTCCGTGGTCCGAAAGGGCGTGAGTTCGAATCTCACAGTTGTCAATCTTCATTTTTGCTCCCTGTACCTTCCCTCTGAGGGCGAGGATGGGGTTTTTTGGCATTGTGATCTGATTTGCAATGTGAATTGTACCCATCAGGACTTCCCAGCGGTGTCCAAGGTTTTCTCACCGGGCATGAAAGGCAAAAAGTACACACCTGCTGCAAGCAAGAACAGTATGTATATGTGCCAAAAAAGAAACATTTCACGGTGATGACACCGGGTTGTGTGTTGCAACTTGCCTGGATCGAACAAGCGACCTTCAGATGGACCTTGGGACAAGATTCCTTTGATGAAGTTTGACTTCAGTCTGACGCTCTCCCAACTGAGCTAAAGTTGCATACGAATGATATGGGGCCAAGGGCAGGGTATCCGTTCTTCATTGAGAGGGGATTCCCAGTCAGGCATGACGGTGGTTTTGATAATCAGCTGCCGGTACCCGGCGGTGCATGTGCATGTGCCGGTCCGGCACTTCCGGCTCCGGACATGTGGAGGCCGCCCCGATGGATGTGCATGGAAGTTGGAGCTCGCTCGGGGTCTCCGGTTCGTAGTGATCATCATCCAATGTTTACTCCCGGGTGCTGCGCCGATGCAGTCAATGCAAGTGTTGTCCATTGGGTCCTGCACTACCTCGTGGTTCCATTACTTTGCGGCATCTGGGTTTCAATTTCGAGATGTGCGATCTTGCCGGGTAGTACATGAGAGGCTCCTCGGAGCGGTGAGGCATCGTACCAGGTGGGCGTCGGGCATGTCTTGCAAGGTGAGCTCGTGAGGTTCTGAACCCTCGGAGCCATCGGCGAGGGGCTGGGGGCACGATGGGATGATGTTTTTGCTTGCTCATCGCAGCCTGACCTATCATGGCCGTCTTGCCAACAGCCGACCTCCTTGCTTTCGCATTGTCGGTGCTGGCTCCCTGCAGAGCGTGGTGTTTGGTCAAAAAGGACAAACGCCACCGTGCAGACGTTCGAGGGGTTTCCCCTGGGGTGAAACAGCCGGCCAATCAGAGATTGGAGGCCCGACGACGTCGTTTGGCTTTGAGGCAGACCTCAGAACACCACATCCAACCATCGCATCCAAGCCAAGACCCGCACATCCCATCTCCCCATCTCCCCCCCAAGCAGCCTCAACCCAACCACGAAATCGACAGGTACGGGTCTGGCCGCGGCCTGCATTGCCGGCCATGATAGGACCACATGGTCTGGCCAGCAGGGCTTCCACGCAGCTGCCAGCTCCTCCGTGATCCGGTTGGGTGACGGCAAGTGAGGGAACCTGAAAGGCCATGTCGGTCAGTCGAGAAAAACGTAGGTGCCTTAGTTCACCATGTCCGCCATGTCGTACGGCCTGGGAAGCCAAGTGGCTCTCTTGATGATTTTCCACCGAGGGAGACATTGTCATTGGGCTTTTCTCTACCTCCAGCCAGGTCGTCATCTCTTGCACAGTACATCAACGCCGGCCCTGCATCGATTGTCCCCTTTCCCCAGAATCTTCCTTCTGTCCGCCCACTCACCTTGAAGTTGTCACCTTGATCGACGTTGAACGCCGATCCTATTCTTTCCGGTGGCACTTTGCAGTGTCTTCGAGTCCTCCCTCGTCACTCAACATTCCAGCCTGGACTGGTGCGCGAACTCGACATTCTTTTCAAGTAAACAAACGGGCCGCCCTCCGCCGGCGCCACCCTTCGACGTCGGCCATCTCGCCCTCCCGTGCCTCTTCCGCCCGAACAGCAACGACGGCCAAGGGATTTCCACGCCATTCTTTCTGGCTTCAGCATTTGCGGGCGACTACGATCCCAAGAACCGTACGACATTCTCCGTGGGCCTCCCTCTTTCGGCAAGACGCTCTTTCTTCGCTTCGATTCCATCTCGTCCGCCCGTCTGCGACCGGTCTTTTCGTCCCTTCGTCCTACATCAGACGACAACTTTCCTTGAACAGAAAAAGGCGACCTAGGACGGTGCAATATTCTCTGGAAGAATCCCCTTTCCTCCCATCCGCGACGACCATCCCCTCGGGCCTTCCCCCAGGAACGTGCCAGCGGCGAAACGACCAACCCACCGACTATTTGGCCTTTGTTCCCCCACCCAAAACACCACAACGAGACCTGCGCGACCTGGACAGCCCTATTGTCCTGCGCCGGACTCCTTTGTCCCCACAAGGCAATGGTGGTGTTTTCCTAACACGGCCTCGTTGGAAACAATACCATTATTCGGGGTCAGGAAATCCGGCCGCGGCACCTTTAAAAGGCGACTCTCCCTCTCGGGGCGACCACTTTTCCTCCTGGACGACGAAAAGGATCATCCACTCAGTATATCTCGAGATTCGCAGACAACAAAAACTTCCAAATTCCGCAACATGGCCTCCCATCAAGGCGACAACGCGGCAGGTCTTGGATATGTGGTGTCAGCGACAACAAAAATCTTCATTCGAGTCGAGGCAAGGACAGCACCAACACCAAACCCCAGCATCGCACCCTTCAACACTGGCTTAAATGGGGTCAACCAGCCCAACAACTTCCTCTTCACACACATGCTTTGGTGGAGCCTGGGCATCCTGGGCTTGGTGATGCTGGTCCTGAGGCTGATCGAGCTGGCATGGGCCAAGCTGCGACTGGTGTCAGCCATGTCGATGGACGGGAAAAGGCAGGTCTACTGGAAGACGACACAGTGGAGCTGGATGCCAGGGCTGAAGAAGCACCTCATCTACGCCCCGTTCTGGAAGAAGCGTCACAACCGGGAGATGCAGATCTCCAAGGCCATCAACATGGGTACACTCCCCTCACGCTTCCACGCCCTCCTACTCGTAGGCTACCTGGGCAGCAACTTGGCCTACATGTTCATCCTTAATTGGGGTAACAAGAACAGGTACGAGCTCTGTGCGGAACTTCGAGGCCGCTCCGGGACGCTTGCCCTGGTGAGCATGGTTCCGCTCATCATCTTCGCCGGCCGAAACAACCCCTTGATCGGCATTCTCCAGATAAGCTTCGACACCTACAACCTTCTTCACAGATGGATGGGACGTGTCGTGGTTTTCGAGACGGTCATCCACTTTGTGGCCTGGGCCATTGTTCAGGTTGCCGACGGCGGGTGGGATAGCGTCCATCACAAGTTGACATTTGACGTGTTCATCACATCGGGCACCGTCGGGACGCTTGCCCTGGCTCTCATTCTCTTCCTCTCGGTGTCGCCATTGCGCCACGCCTTTTACGAGACGTTCCTCAACAGCCACATCTTTCTGGCCATGGTCACCTTTGTGGGGACTCTCATCCACTGCGCCACCGCGACGGTTCCTGGAGGACTCCCACAGCTTCCGTGGATCATTGCCATCATGAGCCTTTGGGCTTCTGAGCGGCTGTATCGCATGTTTCGACTGGCCTACTGCAACTGGTCGAAGCGTGGATTCACAGAAGCCATCGTGGAACCCATGCCGGGCGAGGCTTGCCGCGTCACCATGTTCCTGCCGCGCTATGTTGATATCAAGCCAGGGCAGCACGCCTACCTTCGCTTTGCCAACATCAGCCCATTTGAGAACCACCCGTTCTCGATCGCCTGGTTCGAGCACCAGTACCACAAGTCCAAGTCCATGCTCCCCATCCACCACGACAAGGAACCGGCTGGCAGCAAGCCCATTGGCACCACGGTATCCTTTCTCATTGGAGCTCAGACCGGTTTCACGCGCCGACTTTACGACGAGGCAATGTCGAACAAGTCTGAAGTCTTCGCGATGCGTGCTGCGTTCGAGGGCCCTTATGCTGGACACCATAGCCTCGACAGCTACGGGCACTGCGTGTTGTTTGCCGGCGCCACCGGCATCACACACCAGCTCTCGTTCCTCCGCCACCTCATCAACGGCTACAACGACGGGGTCGTGGCCACGCGCCGCGTCACGCTCATCTGGATCATTCGCCAGTACAACACCCTTGAGTGGGCACGACCTTGGTTGGATAAGATCCACCGCATGGATGGCCGGCGGGACATTATCCGTATCAAGGTGTTTGTCACGCGGCCGACAGCCCCGATCCAGTCGTCAAGGGAATCAACAAACCGGATCTACGAAGGCCGACCCAACATCCCCATGCTCCTCGCCAAGGAGGTTGCCGGGCAAAATGGTGCCATGTGCGTGTCGGTCTGCGGACCCGGCGGGCTGGCCGACGACGTGCGCGCCGCGGTGCGGGATGTCCAGGACGAGGGGCAAGTCGTCGACTTCATCGAGGAGAGCTTCACCTGGTGACAACATCCCGGGCTCGAAAGGGAGGAATCATTTGCTGCATGGCCAACGGCGTTTGGGTGGGCTGGGAGGAATACAAAACTTTATTGTTAATACATTTTGGACCGGACTTTCTTTTTTCTTTTTTTTGGAAGATGTATGGGCCCTGGGGGCGAATAGCCATTGCATATCACATTTGGAGTTTAGACGGGCTGATCTTGGGATCCAGGATGTTTGCTTGTGGGCATGGTGATACAGGGTTGAGGCATGGTCTAGATTTAGCGGAGAAAGGAACGTGAGGAGCTCATCGTGATGGGCACTTATTGACAGGCACAAGGCCACAAGTTCATATTGTCTTTGTCTGTTTGTTGGTATATGTAATACAAGAAATGGAAGGCTCGCGACATGCGAGACAACAGGATATTCTCATGATGAACTTTTGAGTCTTTGAGTCCCTTGTGACAGATGTTTGTTTCTAGGTTGCCCTTTGACATATGCAACCTTTCTAAGGATGGTACCGGCTCTGGCCGAAGAGCAGAATGTCCATTGTACTCCATACAATGCCGATATACAATATGTGGGATGTATATCATCTACTTGAGCGACCATGACCCCCTACATGTATGCTGCCCATTTTCCGTCAGCCCCCCTCCCCCGCCCCACCACGAGCCAACCCCTCTTCTGATAAAGTGCAGTTGTTGTACGAGGACGGCGAGTCCCCTCGTGTTGGAGGACCGGGGAGGCAACGCGGCAGGATCCTTATGCAGGTCCTGTGTTCCCGCGCCCCAACATGGACCCTCCGAGGTAGGTCTGGTTAGGTATGTTGCCCGGTCCCACGTCTCACCTCCAGGAACAGGTTGGCTTTGAGCTGGGTGGTCCCGTGTTTGCCGAGAGCAGCGGACCGGGCACGTCGAGGGATGGGAGGTCGTCGCCGTCAATGTCCAGTTGTCGGATACGGTATACGGCGTCGGTGTCGATTGGATGCGTGCGCGCCAAGGGCGACGGTTGTGACCCCTGATGGATGGCGCAGTTTGCAGTATGCAGCGCCTCGCATCATCACTTCAAGACGACGAGAGGCGTGACATATCCGTACACTTACATAGTACCAGTAAGGACCGGGCGAGAGTTGTGTGTGTCAGGGTCGCACTGAGAGGAAAAGGGGGGTGGGGGTTTGGGGGTGCGGGAGAGGGACCCCGGACCCTTCTTGAACAGAAATGTAGGCACGGATACTGTGTATGGCGTGGGCTGTCTTCCGATCAACTCACCATCTTGCCGGGGCGACCCCGAGCAGCATCGCCGGTGAAGCGGCCGGTCTCTTGCCGGGTTGCGGGGTTTAGTGAGGGTCCCGCTTCCGGTGGGTTACCCAAACGGGCAGATGGGGGGAGGGGCTCGAGGGGGGGAGTGCCAAGGCCGCAGCAGCCCGCGATTCGCCCACGCGGCAAGGGCTTTTTTTTGTCGCGTGGTGGGGGGTGTCTGTTTTTCGCGAACCCCGCCATCATACGCCATCGGTTCCTACCCTTCCCCCTCGTTGCGCTTCGAGGTCTGAGAGGGGAAGAGAGAGCGACGGGAGACGACAGAAACATTGCAAATATACCCGACTGCTTGGTCCACAGGGCCAATTCTCTAAGCGGTGGCAACTTGCAGAGAGGGGCATGTGAGAAGGTGGCGGGGCAATGGGGTGAGATGATGTTGCCCGGCTCAGGTCGGATGGAAAGAATGGGAACAAGGGCCCGGGGGACGGGGCCGCCCTTCTCTTTTTGTTTCGTGACTTTTCGACGGCATGCAGCCTGGAGCCGTTGATGCTGTCGGCCTTCCGGTCCCCAGTCTCTATTCTCCAGTCTCCAGAACCTTGACCTCGCCCCTGTCTTCTTACACGTCCACGGGTATGACTCAATGACCATCTTCCAGTTTCTCCACGTATTTGTTCCCCGGATCTCCCTCCTATAGTTTGTCATCGATAATACACCACGTGCCCACCCTTCTTCCATACCTCCAGTCTCCCGGCCCACTGTGCGCAACAGTCAAACTTACCAGTATCGTCGACCTCCATCATCTTTCACCACTTTGAAATCCCGACCCCTCCTTTGGTGACCAGACAACTCAGACAGCCGGCGCATTCCTGCCCCCACGAAACTTCCGCTTGTCTCTGCCCCCCCCGCTTTCTGCCACAATGCCGATGTAAGTTGGAGATCCGAGACCGGTTGCGCAGCTCCTCAGTACCACCGGGCACAGGAATTGACCACGCATTGTGCTTCCAGGCTCAAAGATCCCTCGACAAAGTACAAGAGGTTCCCTCCGGTCCACCTCCCCGACCGCCAATGGCCGAACAAGACCATCGACAAGGCGCCGCGATGGCTGGCCACCGACCTTCGCGACGGAAACCAGAGCTTGGTTGACCCCATGGTACGCCCCTCCCCCCGGCTCTGCACAGGTCAATTGTGACAGTCGGCTGACTTGTTTGCTTCCAGAACGGAGATCAGAAGTGGGAGTACTTCCAGATGCTGTGCAAGCTCGGCTACAAGGAAATTGAGGTTTCGTTCCCCTCCGCCTCCCAGATCGACTTCGACTTCACACGACGATTGATCGAGACCCCCGGCGCCGTGCCGGACGATGTATATCTGCAAGTCCTCTCGCCCTGCAGGGAGGACTTGATCAAGCGCACAGTCGAGTCCGTCAAGGGAGCCAAGAAGGCCATCATCCACATCTACCTGGCAACGAGCGAGTGCTTCCGGAGAATCATCTTTGGCTTCACCGAGGACGAGAGCGTCGCGCTCGCCAGCAAATGCGCCGCCCTGGTGAGGTCCCTGACCAAGGACGACCCCTCGCAGGCTGGCACGGAATGGGCCTTTGAGTTCAGCCCCGAGACCTTCTCCGACTCCAGCCCCGAGTTCGTCGTCCGGATTTGCGAAGCCGTCAAGGCGGCATGGGGGCCGACAGTGGAGCATCCCATCATCTTCAACCTGCCCGCCACCGTCGAGATGTCGACCCCCAACGTCTATGCCGATCAGATTGAGTATTTCTGCCGCAACATAACGGAGCGCGAGAAGATCTGCGTCTCTCTGCATCCGCACAACGACCGAGGCTGCGCGGTGGCCGCGGCCGAGCTCGCCCAGATGGCGGGCGCTGACAGAGTGGAGGGCTGCCTTTTCGGGAACGGAGAGCGAACTGGCAACGTCGACCTCGTCACGCTGGCTCTGAACCTGTACACCCAAGGTGTCCAGCCCAACATTGACTTTTCCGATCTTGGCAAGGTCATCAAGACGGTCGAGGCGTGCAACAAGATTGAAGTCCATCCCCGCGCTCCCTACGGTGGCTCTTTGGTTGTATGCGCGTTCAGCGGCTCGCACCAAGACGCCATCAAGAAGGGATTCCAGGCACGGGAGAAGGAAGAAAAGACGTACGAGGACTACTGGCAGGTCCCATACCTCCCGCTCGATCCCAAGGACATCGGACGGGACTACCAGGCTGTCATCCGTGTCAACTCGCAGAGCGGAAAGGGAGGCGCCGCTTGGATCATCCAGCAGAACCTGCACCTCGACATGCCGCGTGGCTTGCAGGTGGCCTTCTCCAAGGTTGTGCAAAAGATGGCGGAGGAAAAGGGCCGCGAGCTCCTCCCCACCGAAATCACCGAGCTGTTCCAGCAAACCTATCTCCACAAGAACCCGCGGTTCGCCATGGTCGACTACTCCATCACGCCCGACCGGTCCAGCTCCCCGGCGCCGCCCGCCCCGGGCAAGACGCAGGATACCAAGAATCTCATGCGAGTTTTCAAGGGCGTGGTCTCGATCGATGGAACCGAGCATAATCTGCAGGGACGAGGAAACGGTCCTATTTCCAGCCTCGCCAATGCCCTGAGGACTGTCGGCATCGACCTGGACGTGCAGGACTACAAGGAGCATTCCGTCGGCCGGGGAAGGGAGGGCAAGGCTGCTTCTTATATCGAGTGCACGGCTGCCGGCACGGATGAGAAGGTTTGGGGTGTCGGCATCCACGAGGATGTGGTCCAGAGCTCGCTGATTGCTCTCCTGAGCGCTGCCAGCAACGTAAGTACCGTCGGAGTCCCCGGAGTCCCCGGAGCCCCCCCGAGTAGATGTTTCTGATGCTAATACTGCCTTTCTCTAGTTTGTCCTGAGCCGCAATGGCAGCCCCGTTGTCGGGGGGTCGGTTCCGAAGCGCGCCCCGAGTCAGTATCTGGACCTGAATGGCTCAGAGAAGCTGCAGTCCTCGGCTGGGAGCAATGGCTCTGTAACAGTACCCGAGATTGTCGAGACGCTGGAGGCGAGCGGCGATGGCAAGTGAATCTCGGTACCTACCTAATCATGTTGTGCATTTTTCAGCGGAGCTTTAGGTCGCCCCGGCTCAGGGGTTACGACGGATGTTTTGTTGCACATGTTTGCATCTTCAGGGGGTGGAGTTCCTTACTGCATTGGGAGGATGTCAACAAAATTACATAGGGGTCGCGGTTGGCGGGCATGGGCAGGAGGCCATCCTTCCTCGACAACCATCTACCCGTACACAAAAGTGATTTTTGAGCGCAGCGGCAATGTACTTTTACTCTGAACCTTGGCATCCAAGTACCCTCTGCTGTGTGCCTTCATGGGAGAATCGTGGGATAGCCCGGATGCAGTCTATTGAAATGTAAACGGCCTGGGGCCATCGACACTACTGATTCTGTTTTCGTTGAGCTCGGTGTCTTTGTTCAAGCCCCTTTTGCCGCTGGCCAGGTCTTGAGTCATTCCCCGGGTTCCTTCGTTCTGGAAGCGTTTCAGCAAATGCCAGCATCTCGAGACCTCCCTCTGGAAAATGATTCATGAAGGGCGACGGGACATATTCTTTGACTCGAAATGGCGATTTTGAGATAAATTACTGCACTTTGCGAGCCACATATACACAGGAGAACCATGCTTTCAATTCGGTTCAGTATCGAGAGCCAGACGCTTAAATTTCTTGTACAGGCAGCCCCCGTGACCTGCCAGCCCGGCAGGTCTATGCGTGGGACAGTGTCCAGCTGGCCGTCTTGCACTGGCTGGCCTGAGCATAAAACCGCTGTCAGGCTTACCGTTGCCATGTAGCCAGGCACGTGCTAGGGACTTGGGCCCTGTGATGACACAGTGTGGCATTCAAAAACAAGACGGACCCAAGAACCAGGACACCGAAGCTGCCTGTCCGTTGCTGCCTCGTCAACTCTCCATCACCTTCAGGTTTCTTCTGCCTACGTCAAAGACACTGTTGTTCCCTTCTATCTTCCTCTTCAAACGCTTTCCCGGCTTCTCTTTCTGCAGTACAAGATTGACCGACCTGTTCCCGCTTCTCAGGCCTGCTGTCTCGAGTGGCTGCAAGACTTCTTTCTGGGCTCCTTCGGCACCTTGATTTCGTCTCTGGCAGCCACCGTCTCTCGGCTCGGTGTCTCGCAACGCTTTGGGAGCATTGGCGGGCATCCACGGTCCACCGCACTGGGACTTGTGATTGTTGACAGAAAAATTGAAAAGGACCCGCACGGCGCCTGGGGATTTCCTTCGACGACAACACTTCGCAACGCCTCCCCGCTCTCGGTGAAGACCTGCAACCTCTTCCACCGACATTCTTTTTCCCCCTTTCCCGCACCCATCCAAAACTACGCGATTCCCCGACGTGTTGCTCTGCCCGGCATCATCACATCGCAATCTTCAGCCTTGGTGGTCCGATAAGCAAGCAGCCCGCCCGTGGATCATCGACCCCCCGCTTGTTCCACGCAAAAACTTAGTTGCACCGGGACCGACCGCCACCGTCCGCTGCGTCTCCCTGCCAAACCACTCCCTTCCACCACAACCCTGCCAGCTCCGAGACCGATCTTCTGTCGAACTCGACACAGCAACCGCAATCATGGAAGGCGCTCCAGACATCAACACCGTCCTCACCAACTCGCTGAGTCCTGGTACGTAGAACACCGCACACCGCATTTCCGCCCCCTCCCGCACCAGTCGCGTCGGTTCGCTCCTTGGCCGTGACGTTGTTGCTGACCTTCCCCTCCTCCAGACGCGGCGCTCCGCAACGCCGCCGAGCAGCAGCTCACCCAGGCCGCCGAGACAAACTTTGTATGTCTTTCCCGCCGTTTCCTACCCTCGCGTGTGGTGCCCCCCGCTGACACATTCTCACGCAGTCACAATACCTTCTCACTCTCGTTCAAGAGTTGGCAAATGAGAATGCCCAGGGTCACATCCGAGCCGCTGCTGGTATCGCCCTCAAGAACGCGTTTACGGCCCGCGAATTCTCCAGAGCAGCGGCGCTCCAAGCGAAATGGCTCCAGCAGACAGATCAAGAGACCAAGACACGCGTAAAGCAACTGACGCTCGAGACGCTCAAGTCTAGCAACACCCAGGCAGGCCAGGCCACAGCCCAGGTCATTGCATCGATCGCGATAATCGAACTCCCCCGAAACCAATGGCCCGAGCTCTTGCAAGCCTTGGTCCACAACGTCAGCCATGGCACCCCCCACGAGAAGATGTCGTCGCTCACGACCATCGGATTCATCTGCGAGAGCCCCGACCAAGACCTCCGCGCGAGCCTCGTCACGCACTCCAACACGATCCTGACGGCCGTTGTCCAGGGTGCGCGCAAGGAGGAGACAAACCAGGAGGTTCGCCTCGCCGCCATCACGGCCCTCGGCGACTCGCTTGAGTTCGTTGGCAACAACTTTAAGCACGATGGAGAGCGCAACTACATCATGCAAGTCATTTGCGAGGCGACACAGGCTGATGATTCCCAAATCCAACAAGGAGCGTTCGGCTGCTTGAACCGGATCATGGGTCTCTACTACGAGCACATGCGCTTCTACATGGAGAAGGCCCTGTTTGGGTTGACCATTCTTGGCATGAAGAGCACCGACGAGGACGTTGCCAAGCTGGCCGTGGAGTTCTGGAGCACCGTCTGCGAGGAGGAGATCGGCATCGAGGATGACAATGCACAGGTATGTCTCGGCTGGACCTCCGCTGGCGACGCCCGCTAATTGAATTTTGCACAGGTTGAGGACTCTGAGCACATGAGGCCCTTTTACAACTTCAGCCGCGTTGCAACCAACGAGGTTGTGCCCGTTCTCCTTGGACTGCTCACGAAGCAGGATGAGGACGCCGCCGATGACGAGTACAACATCTCCCGCGCCGCGTACCAATGTCTGCAGCTCTACGCCCAGGCTGTCGGCGGTGCCATCATTCCTCCGGTCATCCAGTTCGTCGAGGCCAACCTTCACAGTGAGGACTGGCACGCCCGCGATGCCGCCGTGTCTGCCTTTGGCGCCATTATGGACGGCCCCGATGAGAAGGTGCTGGAGCCAATCGTCAAGTCCGGAATGCAGCCCCTCATCAGCATGATGGAGGATCCTTCCGTCCACGTTCGGGACTCGACCGCATATGCCCTTGGCCGCATTACCGAGGCTTGCTCGGAAGCTATCGACCCAAGCCAGCATCTCGATCCTCTGGTTCGCTCGCTGTTTGCGGGCCTGATGAGCAACCCCAAGATGGCTGCGTCCTGCTGCTGGGCGTTGATGAACCTGGCTGAGCGCTTTGCTGGCGATGTCGGTGCTGCCCAGAACCCCCTGACGGCCCACTTCGACAGCAGCGTCACCAACCTGTTGACCTTGACGAGCAAGATGGATGCCGAGGCGTCTGTGCGGACTGCAGCCTACGAGGTCCTGAATACTTTCGTGACCAACGCTGCCAGCGACAGCTTGCCCACCATCGCTTCGCTCTCCAGCGTCATCATTGAGCGCCTGGAGGGAACCCTGCCCCTGCAGCAGCAGGTCGTCAGTGTTGAGGACAGGATCACTCTGGAAGATATGCAGACGAGCCTGTGCACCGTTCTTCTGGCCATCATCAGCAGACTCGACAAGGAGATTGCTCCCCAGGGCGACCGCATCATGCAGGTGCTCCTGCAGATGCTGACCACCGTCGGCGCCAAGTCGAACGTCCCCGAGGCAACTTTCGCCACGATTAGCGGTCTGGCGAACGCCATGGAGGCTGACTTTGTCAAGTACATGGAGGCCTTTGCGCCCTTCCTCTACAATGCTCTGGGCAACCAGGAGGAGCCGAGTCTTTGCTCCATGGCCATCGGCCTGGTCAGCGATATCACACGCTCGATGGGCGAGCGCAGCCAGCCGTTCTGCGACCAATTCATGAACTACTTGTTGAACAACCTGAGGGTAAGCCACCACCCACTCCGGTTTTTCTTTTACATTTGCTAACAATTTATTTATAGAGCACGACTCTGGCAAACCAGTTCAAGCCGGCCATTCTCCAATGCTTTGGCGACATTGCTGGTGCCATTGGCGGGCATTTTGAGCTGTACCTCTCTGTGGTCGCGCAGGTTCTCCAGCAGGCTGCTACCATCACCGCTGGCAACGACGGGTCTTATGAGATGTACGACTATGTCATCTCGCTCAGGGAGGGCATTATGGATGCGTGGGGTGGTATCATTGGAGCTATGAGGTCCAGTGGCAAAAGTAAGCATGATACAAACGTCCGAAGAGGATACCAGCTAACAACGACGTTGCAGCCGCCATTCTCCAGCAATACGTGTCTTCGATTTTCCAGCTCCTCAACACCGTTGCCTCGGACCAGAACCGCAGCGAGTCGCTGATGCGGGCGTCAATGGGTGTGATTGGGTAAGAACCCCCTATTGTCCGAGTAGTGATATACGTGCTGACACTTTTCAGCGACCTTGCCGATGCCTACCCGAACGGCGAGCTCGTCGAGGCTTTCCGCCAGGACTGGGTGACGGCCCTCATCAAGGAGACGCGCCAGAACCGCGAATTTTCGCCTCGCACCATCGAAACCGCTCGGTGGGCACGGGAGCAAGTCAAGCGCCAAATCGGCGGCACCCAGAATGTCATGCAGCAGACTTGAATCTGTTGAGAATCCCGAGCAGCGCGTTTCGGCAACACTTCCATAAACTCCAGCCCTGCCCCCCGAACCTTCCTTTGGCACGCCCCGGTGCCCGCGCCCCGCCCCCCCCAGTCGCTCGAGACAACAGCCCCAATTCCCCACGGTTCCCCAACAGCACTTCCCCCCCATGACACTTCACGACACCACGACCCCAATTCTGCGATGCACAAACCATGTGTATATAGAAGTCACGACACCATTAATCGATCCTCCCCCTTGAAGACACAACACCACCCCACACACAGCACACCATACGGATTCCCTTTTCACCACTGGAGTTTTTTTACGATAATTCTTGGGATGACCATAGAGCGACGAGTCATGTATTGTTCCATATCCTAGAGCGGGGAATGGAGCAAGCCACAACATCATGTAGAAGGAGGCAAGGGTTCTGATAAATGGAGGGGTGGGAGGTTACACCGGGCATGATCACGTTCAAGTGAGCGGATTATTGGCGTTTGGATGGAGGCATAGGGCTAGGGCAAGCCTGTCGAGGCATGGAGTTCCTACAAGGCGAAGAGGGGAACTGGAGACAGGCAATCCCCTCCTTGTATGAGAGTGAGCCTAGCCAGCGTTTTGCTTGGGGTGGGCGGCAAAAATCAGCTCCGACCTCGAGTAACCACGGCCCAGATGAAAAGAAGTCTGGGAGGGTTCTTGAGGGTTGAAGGAGGCCCAATCGAGTGGTTGGGTGCTATGGTGGTCAAGACCACATAGACCGAGACTCAATACACACACAATACCCCCAACCTAGTGTTTTGACTTGCGGCGGTGATGTGGGATCGTGATGTCGACTCTGGAATGCTAGTGACTCAGGATGTGACGCCATGTGCCGCCTTTCGGGGGGCTGCGGTCTCCCGCAAGACATCGGCAATGCAGAGGGTGGTGGGGGTGGATGCGGATTTGACAGGGCGCTTGCGGCGGTCCTTACGACGCCGGAACCACTCCCAACTGGCCCGCTGGGTTTCGCGAGAACTCGAGGTGTGTTTTCAGCTGTGAGAGGCTGCCCGGCCGAAGAGAGACGGGCAGCCCTCAGGACCCCGCCGCTTCCTGCCACCCTCCATGACATGGCATTTTGCGCCCTCATTTGGGGCTTTGCTGAAGTTCATTTGCTTGGGGGAAATAATGCACATTTTACAATTTGGGTGTGGGAGGACGAGACTTTGGATGTTGCTGAGAGATGGAAAAGGTGCGTGGTTTTTCTGGGTTCTTCGAAGTTCAGGCCCTTCAGGAGGTTTGACAAGGGCTGTATTACAAGCCTGGAGGGGGCGAGCAGGAGGGGGAGGAGGGGATGCCGATGGACAGGTGGTTGGTACCAGACGTGATTGTTATTACGGAGTACAGAAATTTGAATCACTATCACGTGTGGCTTGCCCGGTGTGAAATCGTGGAGAGGCTGCTGCCTCTTCTCCTTCTGGTCGGTCGGGTCGTTCCTCTCACTTCGGGTTGGTCTTTCCTCTCTCTTCGCTAGGTTTGGCGGTCTATTTGACTGTCGACCTCTCTGCCATCACTGCCCGGCCTGGATGATGAGAGACAAGGCTGAAGTGGATCACCGTCTTTTTTTCCCTGACCAGAACGCTTGAAGTCGATTTTCAGTTTTTAACTTTTTTTGCCCGCCCAGCGACACCCCGGCGAATGCGAATGCAAAAGCCGCCCGGCAAATCTCGCTCCCCTGCCCCCCCCGCTCTCGCCTGCCCCGATTTTCACCCCAAGCGCCATCCCCCAATCGACACAGACATTTGATCGCTGAAATTGCCGGCAGGGCAATCAAAACCAGGCCCGCCCCGTCCCCCGAAGCCGCTGCGGCAAAGCTGAGAGAGAGAAAGCACTTGATCGCGACGGTGTCGCTCGTTTTTTTTGAAGGGTCTGGTTGAGTTGACCTGCTGCCCTCTCGCTCCGTCTCTTCCCGCCCCGGGCATCTCTTTCTCGAGGGGGGCCGCCGCCCGAGGAGGCACGCCGCTCTGTCTCCTGTCGTCGCGGCTTGGTCTGTTCTGTCTGGTCGCCATGGACACCGACATGATGAGGGCGCCGCCGCCGTTGCCGCCGCCGCCACCGCCGGGCATGACCGTGAGCTCGGCGCAACAGTTGCAGCAGCAAGCTCAGCATGCCCAGCAGCAGCAGCAGCAGCAGCAGCAACATCAGCAGCAGCAACAGCAGCATCAGCATCAGCAACAGAATGGAACAGCGCCTGTCATCAAGAGGAGAGCTCCAATCGCCTGCCGGAGGTGCGTTTTCTGTTTGGGCTAACACCGTCCCCTCCTGTCCCTCGTCCCCGTCGTTTGCCGGATGGCAGAATGGGGATGCCACGACGGCAAACCAGGCAATGAACCGGCGGTCGACCAAGCGGTTGATCGGACCCCTATTATTTAGCCCTTGGTTGCCCCGCGGAACGAGGAAAACAACAAGATGACGGGACAGACAAGTGTGATTTGAGCTCAAGTTCTGACCATGGCGATTCGCATAGGTGTCGACGGATGCGAAGCAAATGTGTGCATGAGAAGGGCAAGGCACCATGTCAATCTTGCCTCGACGCTGGCATTGCCGCCGAGCACTGGTATGAGTTACCTCTTCTCTTTGTATCATCGAGCCCCTTTCCCCCTTTTCCAATTGTCGCTGTGGAGCTTGTTCATTCATCTCTGCCTTCAACTCCTCCAACCCCCCCCTCCCCTCCCCTTCGTCGCTGCCATCATGGCCGCTGACTCGACGCGTCAAGTCAATTCCCGGTCCGCGGACAACCCGATGAGGACCGCGACTTCCGCCATCCGCGCATGCGGTCCGAGAAGAGCCAGAAGCGCCGCGACCCGACCAAGAGCCGACGCAGCATCCTCGATGACTCGCCGATGCACTCGCCGACCTCGCTCATCCGGGGCATGCCCGGGACGCCGATGGCCGTCGACGAGTGGGACCAGCTGCCACCGCTGGACGTTATCATCGACGCCGTTCACAAGTTCACGCGCCACTACTTCCAGCTTGGATTCATCCACAAGCAGGCCTTTCCCGAGCGGCTGCGGACGAACCCCCGCACCGTCAGCCCCTTCTTCCTTCTCAGTCTGCTGAGTGTCTCGTCGCGGCTGACGCCGTCGCTCGTTGTCCACTATGGCAGCGCGGTGCAGGCTGCGGACAGCTTCATGGAGAGGGCCTCGAGGGTGGCGCTGACCGAGCTCTACAAGGAGGCTAGTCTGGAGAGGTGCCAGGCCTTTTATCTGCTGAGCATTGCGCAGCAGGGGAGCGGTATGAAGTATCAAAGCTCTGTAGGTACACTCTGACTGGGAATGGAAGGGCTATGCTGACCTGGTGTAGATCAACTTGGGCATTGCGGTGCGGCTGGCGACTCTTATGCAACTTCACAGGGAAGAGACGTACGCACTGGTCAATCCCAGCAAGGAGCTGATCGTTCAAGCCGAATCTGCCCGGAGGACTCTTGTATTTCCGCCCCATTTTCTCGCGTCTTTGTGGTTCTTGGACTAATTTTCCGTAGTGGATGCTGCACAGCCAGGACAACTTGCATTCTGGTCCGCGATCCCCCATGTCACTGGCAGCGAGCGACATCACCACGCTGCTACCATGCAACGAGGCTGAGTTCGCCAATGCCGAGCAGCCCAAGGAGCGAGCGGCCCTCGAGGACACGCCCCCGGCCAAGGAGGCCCCGAGGCTGGTTGCCCTCAAGAACAAGTCTCTGTTCGCGACGCTCATCCAGTCCCATTATCACTGGGGAACTATCTCGCGCCGCGCCTTCAGCCAGGACAAGGGGCGACCGCCATGGGAGAAGGCGAGCGAGTATGCCAAGATGGAGAAGAGGCTCAAGCAGTGGGAGGACGAGCTGCCGCCTGACCATCGTTGGAGCGATATTCTGCTCAAAGGGCACAAGCAGCATGGCCAGGACTTGGCGTATCTCGGGGTCACCATGATTACGAGACTTTCCAATATTGTCATTCGTAAGGCGTATCTGAGGGAGTATGTGGCCATCTCAGGTTCGATTTTCTATGGTAGACATGCTGACGCCGACTAGGATGATCAACCACGACAAGGCGGACCGCAATTCCGACTTTTGGGTTAACATGGCCCATGAGCTTTGGGTCAATGTCGAGCAACTGTTTGATCAGATTACCACTCAGTGGGCCGACCGGGCCGAGGGCGAGGGCATGGGAGGCCAGATGGCGGCATTCTGCATCTACAGCTGCGGCTTCCTGGCGTCTTACTTTTGCAAATACACGCAGCGTAAGTTCCGAGGCTGAGTATCTTCTGGTCATATGCTGACAACACTTTTCAGTCTGCTCGGATCGAAACATTCCTTTCCAAGCAGCGGCGATTGTGTCCCGCATTCTCTTGATACTCGAGGAGAGCAAGGGCATCTGGCCCTTGGCATCCGGGTGGTATGAGCATCTCGATCAGTTTCACAGGTCGCCGGCGCCCCCGGCGGCGATAGGGATAACAGCCGAGCAGCATTCCATGGCCGACAGCGTAAGTCTTGTAGTGGGAGCTGATTCATTGTAGGTTGGATAGATGCTGACGATTCCTCCAGGTTGAACCAATTCCGCATGTGCTGCACCATCCGTCTCACAACAAGCCGTTGGGATCTCCGGACCACGAGTCGAAGAACGGAGTCCAATCGCAGACGCCAGGAAGCTCGGCGCAGCCCTCGTCACCCCCCATGCACATCGATCCCAGTCTCCGGCTGCCACCTGTCCCGCAACCAACGTTCATTCAGCAGCAGCAGCCGCCGCTGCCACCGCAACAGCAGCCACAACAGCCGCAAAACATGCCTACCCCGTCCCCCGTTCAGCAAACCGTCCCGACTCAAGTTCAGGTCCAGGCTCAACAGGCCATGGCCGCGGTACGGCCCCACGACGGCCTCGGGCTCCTCATCGAGGCGTCGGCGACGTTCGACTCGCACTCTGGGCCACATGTCACGGGGCCTGGCGTGCCGACCGGGCAGCCGTACGACCCCCATACCGCGGGACAGGGGTACTTTCCGCCACCGGCGATGGGCGCCAGCGACGGGTACGAGGACCAGATGCAGACGCTGTATCTGGACCACATTAGCGGGCAGGCGGGCGGGATGTCGAACTGGCCGGGTGTTCAGAACATGAATAACATGGCGTATTTCTATGGCCAGCCGTCGTAAGGGTTCGGAAGGGTCGGTCTGCTCGGCAAGGAGTCTGGTAATTGCTGCGTCTGCGTCTGCGTCTGCGTCTGCGTCTGCGTCTGTGCTTAATGGTACTATTGGCGACTCTATGGATGGATGTGCGGGTATCTTTTCATTCTGGTATTGGACGGGTCGACATGGGGAGTTTTATTACTGTGGTGTTTTGCGTGTCATGTGTTAGCCTGTTAGGTAACTGAAGGATGGGCACTGGCCTGAGCAGATGGTGGTGGAATATGGGAGTTGAGGAATCAAAAGCTGATTATTGTTACGGGAATGGTTCCTGGCCTTGAATTCCATGGTTATAGAGGGTGGAAGAATCATGCCCATCGATCCTTTCCTCATGGTTTGATCCGAGCATCAATATCTCCATCGTTCTGTCCGGGCCCAGGGGCATATCCTTCTAAGCGGGTCAACTGCCTGCCCCCACCGCCAGCGGAGACAAGAGGGACCTGCTCGGCGCGCCGAGCCGAGCTTTCGCCGCCGCTGCAATTCCGTCATAGGCCGCATCTGGGCGATTGGCATTTTCTCTCTTTTTTTCCCCATCCTCCGACAATCGCAAACCAAATCCGATCCTCACCACCCGGGACGAATAATCCCCGACTGCCCAAGCACACGACGCGCCATCACACTTGGAACGACCGGCCACGAACGAGCTAGCGACGGACGCAGCGTGTCAAGCTTTCGCACACGGCGAGGGTTGCGGGGCGAACGCAGCCGGAAGGCAGGGAAACGACAATACCGAGAGGCCTTCTTCTACGAACAACTACACCACCCACAATGTCGGTCGCCGCCGTAACAGGCGAGTCTTCGCAAAAGGTGCTGTCCTTGGTATGCCACCCCCCTCTCCTTCCCCCTTTCCCACGTGTGCAAAGCTGACGGTTGGGGGTGATATAGTACCGACAACTCCTCCGCCAGGGCAACCAGTTCGCGGCGTACAACTTCCGCGAGTACGCCAAGCGGCGCACGAGGGACGCGTTCCGCGAGAACAGGGCGGTGCAGGACCAGAGACGGGTGCAGGAGCTGGTGCAGAAGGGGTTGAAGGAGTTGCAGATGTTGAAGGTGGGTTCTTTTGGTGGTGGTGGGGAGGGGTGTGAGGTGGTTTGCTGACTTTGGGGGACAGAGGCAAACGGTGATTAGCCAGTTCTATCAGAATGATCGGTTGGTGGTTGAGGGGGGGTTATCGGTATGTTTGTTTTGTGGGTCTGAGGGGTGAAGGAGATGCTGACGACGGCGTAGGGCAAGGATAAGGAGGGGAAAGGAAGCATTGTGAGGCAGAAGGATCCGGGGTGAGTGCTTCTTTGGAGAAGAGTCTTGGACAGAGACTTTGCTAACGCGGCTGTAGTTGGGATTGAGAGCTTCGTTGAGGACGACTTGAATGGCTTGTTGGCATGGGGCACGGACAAGGGACGGGAGTCTTGATACAAGCGTACTTTTAGGGCCTGTGGTTCAAAGAAGCATACAGTAGAAGAGTCATCAGAGCACGTTGGGCCAGGGGATGCGGGATGATATGTCTGAGTTGCAAGCTCAACTCATGGATGGCCCTGGTTCTCGGCTGAGGGAGCTCAGGGGATAGCTCTGGAAGAGTCGGACTAGAAGCTCACCCCTCCTTCAATGATCACTGTACATTTCATTCAATACATCCCGCCCCTTTTGTTTCGGGAATGTGGTCAAGATGCAAATATGTTCAGTTTTTGGACCCCCAAGTCTTTCAACCCAGCCGCCCCGTTCCTTGCATATCCGAGCCGGGATATTCATCTACCGGAAAATCCGCCTATCGGTGGCCCTGGCGCACAGACAGGTCCCCCCATTGGCCCCCACTGGCTGCGCCCAGCCTCACTGTCGCGACGGGACAAACTCGAGATGCGCGACCGACATTGATGCAGTCAACATCCCCATCTGCACCCCCGAATATCGATACCCACTTCAGGCGCGCAAACATTATACCTATCCCGACGGAGGCCCTCTTTCTACCGGCGGTGGCATACTCGCTGGGCTGGCGCGACGACTTGTTGGGCGCCACATCTCTGCCAATTGGTTGCTTCGCCCACGGAAAGCTTCCCGAACTCGTCGACCCTTGCCTTGCGACTACGCGCTCGTCTCCCTCGGTCGTCTCCCTCAGTGCCGAGGCTGCCTACTCGCTAGCTTGACGAAGACCCCCCTCCCGTCGCCATGTCAAAACAGCTTCGAACGGCGACCCAGACCCGGCGCGGCGCCCGTGGTGGATTTCCAGAACATGATGACTTTGAGGGTACGTTCATTCCAGATCCGCGCAAGGGACCATACCATGGGCGCCGTCATATCGATCCTAATCCAACCCCGACGCAGGTCTCCCCGTGCGACAATGGCGTCAGGAGTGGGTGACAATCGCCGCGCCTCCCCAAACGAACGAGACGACGCAGCAGAACGACCGCTGGGCCGTCGAGCTCCCGTTCGGCATGCCCAAGGACTACAACCTGCTCCCGCCCCACACCCAGGAGCTCCTCCGGGCCGCGCGCTCCGGTCGGCTCTACAAGCGCCCTCTCCCGGTCGAGGAGGAGGACGCCGACATCGACGCCCCCGAGATCAAGAGCGACAAGAAGGACGCGGAGCCCCAGGTCAACAGCTTCACGGCCAAGGCGTGGAAGCAGGTGCCGCGTAACGTCGAGGCCTCGTCTGCGTCGCACCTCGCCAAGCGCCACAAGAATACCATCACCATCTCGTCCAAGGCGGCCGTGACGCATGTCGCGGGGCCGGCGGTCAGGAGGGTCACGGTCCGTCGCACGGATGCGGCTGGGAACCCGTACGAGCAGACGGTCACGCTGGCGCCGGGGCAGACGGTCGACGGGGATATTGTGTCGGAGACTTTCGTGCCGGCGACGGTCGCCCCGGGCGCAGAGCTGGCCCAGCAGCCAACACCGGTGAAGAGGCGGCCGCCCCCCCCCAAGCGGAAGGCTAAGGGGCCTGGTCGTGGAAGGAAGAAGGGGCGGTTGCCAATGATTCCTTTGCCGGCACCACAGCCTGGGGCGGCAGGTCAACCACCTACGGATGGCAGTGCTGCGCCAACTGCAACTCCTGTATGTTTCGAGGAGAATCCAATGGGAGCTGAGACGGTGCTAACTGAAAACCAGCAGGTCATCAAAATTGACGAGAACGAAGACAGCGCGAACCAGGACAGCGAGATGGCTGACAACTCGGGGCTTCCGTCTGACGACGAGGACGGCGATGACGGAGACGATGGAGATGATGATGGCGACGATGGCGGTGACGAGGAGGCGGGCCAAACCCCGGACGTGGACATGAGCAACACAACACAAGAAAATATGTCCAAGCTCGAAACCCCCCAGGACGAAGATCAGGAGATGGGAGACTCGGGGCCAGAGGAGGTTATCCATCCGACCTCGATCGAAGAGCCAGACGAGACTCCGACGGCCGTGTCTTCCTCGGAAGATGACATTACCATCGCCAAACCCCGTTTCCCGCCTGGGGGGCTCGGCGGCCTAGGCCCCTTGCACCACCCCACCAGGATCGAAGGGAGTCCGTTGAAGAACGTGGTTCTCCAGTCGCCAACGGATCCGTCTCCGATGATCTCGCCGGGAATCGACTCTGCCGTTACCAGCTACATGGACGTCAAGACGAGCGCGTCCATGGAAATAAGCGACTCGGGAGTTGTCACAACCGAGACATCACAGACTGCGACAGTGTTCGAGGCCGCCGTACCCCCCACCACCACTGAAGACGCCAGCCCCGCCGCAAAGCCACCGAGCCCAGCGGAGGCGCCGCCGGCTGTCCCAGCCATGAACGAGCCCGACGCCGCCGCGCCCGCGCCCGAGGAAACCTCAGACCCAGCCCCGGAGGCCCGCGAGAACAGCCCCCCAGCGCAGGCACCGAAGGAGGAGTCACCGCCAGTGGACCTCCAACCGCCCAGATCGCCGGCCTTGCCCCCTGTCGTCCCGGACGACGACGAGGACGGGCTTAACCTGCTCGGCTCTCTCGAGAGGGAGCTCGACCGCCAGGAGGGTGTCAGCAGCGCGGGGAGCTCGGGGAGCAACAATCGCACGACGCCGCCGCCGGCTGTGGAGAGTGGGACCGGTCCGGATACGACTGCCGAGAGTGGCGCGGAGGCTGCCGCCGAGGTGGAGGCCATGATCTAGATGCTCATGGCGTCTTGAAGATGAGGCTTGGTTTGGCGTCTGGTGGTGTCAGGTGGCGGGTTTGGGTCCATAAAAGGGGGTGTTGTTGTCAGGATACGAGGGGTTTCGTTTTTTTTTTTCTGTTGGATATCGATCTACCTACCTAGCTTCCTTGATTTATCGGAAGCTCCTGTATAGTTAGCCTTTTGGGGGAGGGGGTACTCGGGGTTGGGAATGGGAATGCAATTTCAATTGGAACCAGCGTTCATGAGCAGCTAGTGTTATCTGACAGGGTTTCTTTCCTTTCGCAGTCCATGGGTTCATGGGTTGGTAGGCACCATCACGCCGGCAGACTTACGGTCCGCTCAAGATGTTGGCGTACCAGGAGTGTCTGTGTCTGGGTGGTTCTGATTCTGGTTCGCGAGGTGGGCATCCAGCTTCTCTCCCCAGAGATGTCATTCCCATAACACCAGGAGTACAGACACATTCCCCAGATTGTCGTCGTCATCATCATCGCCCACAGCTTCAACCCTTGAACCCATCACGCTTCCAAGTCATCGATCGATCCCGTCGCCATCCATGCCTTGTCTGGCGGGGGGGGGCATCTTCTCGAACGTGTTTGACAGGACCATCCAGGGAATGCGTAAATGAAAGAGCAATCAACCCACCCAGCCCCCCAGACGCTCTCCCGCCCGCCCCCCTGGTCGCCATCGGGACAAGCAAGCACACCTGGCCGTGGCCGTGTAGGTAGGTAGGTTGAAAGAGGGCGGTGTGTGCCCTTGCCCTCGTACCGGCTCTCTCTTCATCTCCTGGATTGTCAAACTTGAACCATTCCAGATGAGACAGTCGGGCGCCACTACCACGCTCGTGTGAACCCCGTTCTCATGTTTGAAAGAAATCGGTGGAAATTCTTGGCCTGGACGGGGTGTCTTGTTCTGTTTTTTCTTCCTCCTCCCTCTGGAAAGGCAGGGCGGGTGGGGGAGCTTTGTCGGGGGGGGGGTATTTGCCTCGGGGCGGGTTCAATATCGATGATGGACACTCGGGTTGCGTCGGCGGTCGCTATCTCTCAACCCGAAGGAATCCACACCAACAAGGCCGCCAGAGGAGTCATCGCACCTTCAGACCACACTTGCTCGGCCCTTAATCGCAAAACAGACAAACGGGCAGGCACAACCCCATTCCCCCCGAGCCAGAGCATCCAACAGGTGGAGGGAGGGGGCAGGAACGTCTGACCTCGTCCCTCTCCCTCCCTCTGGGCTGACCGCCTCCCCACGCCCTTCCACCTCGGCCACTTCTGCCGTGTCACCTCTCGCCTACCCTAGCGCCGTCACAGAGAGATAGAGAGAGAGAGAGCGCGCCTGCATGTCTGGGGGGTGGTACCTTGCGCTCCTGTCCTGCCCTGGCCTAGCTAGGCGGGGGGGAAAGGCACACGGCATCGGGCCTTATCACACACACACATTGCCGCTGCTGCTGCTGACAAGTCACAACCTTCCGCGTCGATGCCCCCCTCCCCCGTGGAGTATGTGTGGCGGCGGGCCCCCGGGGGGAGAGCCCGGTGCGGCCAGACGTTGGAAGGGGTGCGGATCCCGTTTGTTGGTGCTACGTGGATGGGGGGGAGGGGGTTACACGGAGGTACGAGGCAATTTGCTGTGTTACGGCGCGGGGAGGGTGTACACGCGCCGGATGTCCTCGGGGGAGTTGGATGGTGGGATGTTCTCATGGGGGGCGGGTTCTGGGGCGGGGGAAGTTTGTGGTGCTTTTTGTTCTGTGGTTGGGGTCAAAGAGGTGCGAGAGGAGTGGAAGAAAGGGGCGAGTAAACATTGCCAAGAGTTGCGTTCCTTCGCTTGAACCCGGGAGAGCCTTGATGCTCCCGGGAATCTATACAATACGAACGGCAGCAAACTAGTTCCTTGACAAGGCGAGGCGGGTTGCAAGCGCCCGTTGGGAGTGGCCAAGTCCAAAACGTCCGGCACTGGTATGGTCCATGATACATGATGGCTGATATGCACGGTACGGCTTTCCGAGCCATGCCATCCACACGCAGTGGGCTTGTTGTGCCACCAGAGCGCGATCCCAGACATCCTCGCGCATCGCAGAGGTCGGCTACCCGTCAGGGCCATGGCCTCTGCCGATGGACAATCCCTGGTGGAGTCATGGTTGGTCTACTGGAAGGTCTGGATGACGTTTGCCCATTGTTGTTCTTGCTGTGCCCGTTGGTCCAAGTTTTGTCCCTACAGCCTGGCTCACGGGATCATATGTTATCCCGGATCGAGAAGAACACCACCTAGTCTTGGCCAGAGACTCTAGAATCGCGTCCGGACGCGTCATACTGGACGCGCCCTGGAGAATCTATCCCCGAGCGGCACTGGCACAAGAGGAAAGTGCGAGATATCGACCTCGAGGCGTCCCGTATCAGTATCCACCCTCTTCCTTTTCGTCTCATCACCGGCCAGACGTTATCCAGAGGACCGAGCCGTGCTTTCCCTCTCACAGGCCGCCGGTCTCAGACAGGATAATTAAAGCTACGTCCTTCGGAAAATTTCTCGCGCAACACCATTCTTTTCCCCCCATCCCTCCCACAACCTGCCGGTCCGATCTCTCGAGGGCCGTTTAACCAGGCCCTTTCCCCCTTCACACACCCCTCAGACTCTCCTTTCAAACTTCGGCAGCATGGGGAGCGTCGAGACCGGGAGCGATGGCCCCAGCGACATCGAGAAGGTCACTCCCCAGACGGGCGGACAGTATACCGTCAAGCTGGACTCGGAGAAACCCAACGCGACGACACGCGCCGAGTCCACTCCAGAGATCCCGCTCGACGGGAGGGCCACGGCGACGTCCTCCCTCGAGGCACAGGACAACGACAATGCCATCAGAGCCCATGGGAGCCCTCTGCATCGGTTCCTGGCCCTGGCCGCGCTGGCTTGCATGTGGAGCAGTGCCCAGATTCCCATCTTCCTCTTTGGTATGTCACCGTCGTCGCCAGAGTACTCACCGTTGTCGCTTTCCTCACCGTGGCCGCTTTCCTCACCACCGTTGCCGCTTTCTTCACCGTTGTTGCCTGAGTTCTGACCGTGCTAACAATGGATTGATAGCTGGCGCACCAGCATACATCTATGCTGAGCTCGGAGGCGTTGATCACTGGGTCTGGTTCGTCACGGCCAACCTTCTCGCAACGGCCGCTATTGCGCCCTTTGTCGGAGCCCTGTCGGATCTGGCTGGTCGCCGCCAGATTGCCCTCGCCGGTAGCGCCACCATCGTCGTCGGACAACTGATCTGCTCCACGGCGAAAACAATGGACGTCTTTATCGGTATGTTAAAACCCCCCAGGGAGACACCAAGTGTTGTGCTCCAGCTAACAGCCGGCGTGACAGGCGGCATGGCCATCACTGGAGTGGGTACCGGCATCAATGAGCTCACGGTTCTCGCTGGCACCGCCGAGCTGGTGCCGCTGTCCAAGCGTGGATACTACCTCGCCTCTGTCAGCGCGACCATGATCCCATATATCCCCTCGGTCCTGTACGCCCAGGTCATCTCGTACACTTCATCGTGGAGATACATCGGCACCATCACCATCGGAGCGTCTCTCATCGCCCTGATCATGACATTCCTCTTCTACAGCCCTCCCAAGCCGTCCCGGGATAGTGTCCAGACAAAGGGCGAGATCTTGAAGAAGCTGGACTACCTTGGCGGCTTCCTCGCCACTGCCGGGTTGGCCATCCTTGAAATAGGAATCCTTGGTGGTGGCTATCCGGTAGGCAACACACCGTCTCACGCAACTCTCGGAATGTTGACTGACCGTGCTTGTAACAGAACCCGTGGACGAGCCCGTCCGTTCTCGCTCCCCTGATCATTGGCATCCTGCTCTTGGTGCTCTTCGGACTCTGGGAGGCCTTGTGGGCTCCGAACCCCATGCTGCCTCGGCGACTCGGCAGAGCTCCCAGAACGCTGATTCTGACGATGATTATCACGTTCATCTCTGGAGCCAACTTCTTCTCGGTCTTGATGATCTGGCCCAGCCAGGCCTGGAACGTCTACGGCCATGAGTAAGTCCCACAGCGCCTCGGTTGATCATCTGCGTATTAACCACCAGCGACAGTCCCATTGGCGTGGGTATTCGCGGTCTGCCATTTGCCCTGGGCACGCTTACAGGCTGCGTCGTCTCACTCTTCCTCATGCCCCAGATCAGAGGCCATATCCGCTGGCTCATCCTCGGATCGTGCATTATAATGACAGCAGGATGCGGTGGACTCGCGGCGGCTCGCGTTGACAACATCAAGACTGTCTACGGCATCCTCTTCGTCGCCGGGATGGGCGTGGGTGGCATCATCATACCCGCATCGACGGTCACGACATACATCTGCCCGAGCGATCTGATCGCGACGATAACATCGCTGACGATCTCGATCCGAATCATCGGCGGCGCCATCGGCTATGCGGTGTACTACAACATATTCATCAACAAGCTCATCCCCGAGCTCGTCAAGGATGTGGGAACTGCTTGCTTTCAGTCTGGCATCACCAACATTACGAGAATCATCACAATCGGCGAGATGACGGGACATGGTCTGCTCGAGGATATGGCGATGCTCCCCGAGTTTACCGACGCCATTGACGGCAAAGCAAAGTACGACTATATCGTCGGGGTGGGACAGGTGGCATTTGCAAACGTATACCCGTGGGTGTACTACTGCAGCATCGGGTTTGGAGCCGTTTCGGTTATTGCGAGCTTGTTCCTTGAGGATATCTCGGAGTTTATCGACGAGACTGTCGTTGTGGTTCTTTGAGTGGTGGATGGGAAAGGGGGAGGGAAAATAAGACATGGGAAACCAACATTCACAAAGATGACGTCGATTGACACATGGGTTTTTTGTTCAACGTATAAGATACACGTGGTGGAAGTACATTTTTTAATGTTACCGCTGTCTATACGGTTAGGGATATCCAGGGCATCAGTCATCGACCTGATGTAATGACTTATGACAGCCAACATGGGCAGAGAGTACCACCAGCTTGTGCCACGTTGACGGTGACGTACAAGAATGTGGACAAGACCGACTCGAGGATGCATGTGTTTGGGGGCACAGGTGATGCCACATAGACTTCTGCATCCTGTGCAAACGTCGTCCATGTACAACCGGCTCATGCCGTGGACCAGGTGCCCTGGATCTGAGGTCTCGCGTAGAGACAAGAAGACCACCCCCGTCCCCAGGGCATCCAGAAACCCCCGACACCACACCACACCTTACTTGCCCCCAGCCACCTCCCCAAACCGATACTGCCCCCACGCAAAACTCGCTTCGTGCAGCGTCCACGTCCGCACCCCCTTATCCTGCCCCGCCGCCCCGGCCGCCACATACAACGGCATTAAGTGATCCATCCACGGATGCGCCTGCCTCGCGTCGGGCCGCTTGGCCACCTCGCGCATCCTCGCCTGCCTCTCCGCCACCGGCGCCTCGACCGCCTCCTTCAACGCCTCGTCAAACGACACGGCATACGGCATCGGCCCCGGCGAGGCAAACGCCCGCCGCATGTCCCGCAGGTTGTGCACCGTCATGCCGGTGCAGATGATGACGGCGCCGGCGTCGCGGAGCGGGGCGACGGCCGCGCCGAGGGCGTGGTGCGCGTCGGGGTCCTCGGAGGCGAACAGCGAGACTTGGACCAAAGGGACCGTCAGCGGGTTGGTCGCGGGCGGGAAGGCCACGTTGAAGCCCGAGAAGACGCCGTGGTCGAGCCCCCGCGAGAGGCCGCGCGCGCGGATGCCGGCCGCGGAGAGGTGGGTGAGGATGGTGGAGGCTAGGGACGGGGAGCCCTTGGAGGGGAAGGTGGCTTTGTAGAAGGCGGGGGGGAAGCCGTAGAAACTGGGGGGGTGTTAGAGAGGTGGTATGGGAGGGTTGGGTGGGGGGGGGGGGTTACTCGTAGATGAGGTCGGTCTTTTCTGCGTTGTTAACGTGGATTTCGTTGGGGGCGGCGTTTTCGGGCTGCCAGTGGGCGCTGAAGACGATGACGGCCGTGGGTTTCACCTTTTGGGTGATTTCCTTGCCGATGGCCTGGAGGACGGGGTATGCGGGATGTTCGGTGTTGTATTGAACGTCAGGCTGGGGATGGGTTAGTCTTTTTGTGTCATGTTGGGATATGAGTGACAAGTGAGGTCTCACCCCTCCGTGGCTGAAGAAATAAACTGGCGGTCTCGTCATGTTGGCGGTTGGGGGCCGGAATGTGGAAAGGGGCTTGGTGAGGGGGGGGAATAACAAGGTCTGAAGCTGCTGCGGGAGGATGCGCGAGAGAGGCGTTGCAACCAGGGGGAGGAGGAGCGCCAGGATGATGACGGCGATTGGCAGCGTCAGGAATAGATGCCTCCACATCTAGGTAGAGAGCAAGCGATGGGTGTTGTGGTGATGAGGATGGTGGTGAGGGATCAGTTGTCACTCATAGGTCATGAAGGGGTGGTCTTGACGGTTTATATCGACAATTCTGTACCTGGTCCGCTCGCCCCGAGAAAGACGTCAAGTGGCATTGGTCAGCATGATTAATTCAAAATAGGGGTTCCCTACAAGGCAAAGGCTGCCCTCCATCAGGCCATTCCACTCCCTAAACTCCACGTTGGATGTCGACGGGGTCGCGGTCGGGACGGGCGGGGATGTGGGAGAGCCCAGGGGCCGGGCAGTGGCCGGGGCCCCTGTAATATTTGCTGCAGGTCATCCCGCCCGGCAGCCGGCAGCTTGCAGTGGGGATGTGGCCCGAGCGCCGCCCCCACTGGAAGACGCCGCCGTCTCGCCGTCCAAGAAAACGACCACACCTGTCGCACCCCTCCAACACGGCTCGGGGGCGGAGCCAGCATCAAACCGACAAAAATAGCCAGCGAGATCCAAAGCTGTCTGTGGAAAGCTCGCCCGCGCTGATATAAAAGAACGGCTTCACTCCCAGCTGCCTTTTCTTCCCACACCCCAGTCAAGAAATCCTTGAGCCTTCGCAACCATGTCGACCCTCGCGTATCGTGCCCCTCTTGTATTCCCGGCCGTGGCCCGGCACACGGCAACCGTCATCTTCTTCCACGGACTCGGCGATACTGGCGATGGCTGGAGCTTTGCCGTCGAGAACTGGCGCCGTCGCCAGCGCCTGGACGAAGTCAAGTTCATCCTGCCTCATGCGCCACGAATCCCCATCACCGTCAACGGTGGCATGTCCATGCCCGGGTGGTATGACATTGTGGGTTGCCGTTCCTCTCCCTCCGACCAGTGATGTGGCTAACCGTCGTTGCAGGCCTCCATGAGCGCGGACCCAGAGGCCCTCCGGCGCAACGAGGACAAGGACGGCATTCTGCGGACGCAGCAGCATGTCTTTGGCCTCATCCAAAAGGAGATTGACGCGGGCATCCCCGCGGACCGCATCGTCCTGGGAGGCTTCTCGCAGGGCGGCGCCGTCAGCATCTTTTCTGGTCTGACAGCCAAGGTGAAGCTGGCCGGTGTTGTGGCCCTCTCGGCGTACCTCCTCCTGAGCCAGCAGTTCACCACCTATCTCCCAACGCCCAACGTCAACAAGGAGACGCCCATCTTCATGGGCCACGGCGACTCGGACATGGTTGTCAACACCGTCATCGGGAAGAAGACGTTTGAGGTTCTCAAGGGGCTGGGGTACGACATCGATTTCAAGCTGTACCGCAATCTGGAGCACTCGGCGTCGCCTGATGAGATTCTGGACGTGGAGAACTTTCTGATCAAGGTCCTGCCGACCAAGGGGAAGGAGGAGCTCTGAGGAGGGTTCGGTGTGGTGCGGATATATTTTCTAGGTGTTGTCATTGGGACAATCGGCACAAGGGTTATGATACTTTCTCCGTTCCGGTATCTTTGGGCTTGCGATCAAACGGATTTACCGGATATACCAGACGGATACGGGGCGGAACTGGGTCAATACCTACACTACAGAATTTGGGTCAGAGAGAGCTCGAACTGAAATTCGAACCCTATCCTTGTCTGGAATTTCCACCGTCTTTCTTTGTGATGTACAAGCCAAGTTATGCCGAGACTCGAGATTGACATTTAATCATTGTCTTGGGCGGTGGTGAAGCTGCCGGGTGGCCCGTGCACCTTGTCTTATCGGATCCTCGCCGGGCGCCCCTGACCCATGACCCCTGGGATGTCACATGGAAGCGCTGAAGGGACCACCACCAGAGGCCACCAAATTCACGATTCCTCCTCGTCACCTCGAGGCTGCCGTCGACTCGGTGCCTCTTCTCGACCCGACCCTTTGACGGTATCCCAAGTCCGCAAAGACTGGGAAATGCATTTCGCTATTGAGCGCCCCTGATTCCACGTCAGAGCATCAATCTCGAGCCGGGTCCGTTATCGGCGAATTTCCAGCACCTTGGCCCTCTTCGGCCCTCTCCGACTTTCATTGTCCCGTCATTGCACAAAGTAAACAAACCCGAAAGCCGACCACCTGGCTCAACGTCGCCGACCCGCCATGGCTCCCAACACCACCACGCCACCCTCCCCGACCCTCTCCCAGCTGCCCGCGATGCCGGCCAGCCCGACCTATTCGTACGCGTCGACCGCTGCGAACCCGCTCTCCCAGTTCAACCTCCCGCCCCCGCCTCCCCCACAGCCCGCCCATGCCTTCCTGACAAAAGCCGACATCGAGCATTCGCAGACCGCCTACGCCGACCTCCTCAGCAGCGCAAAGTCCTACCGCCTCGCCCTCGCCGCCCTGTCGACCGCCGCCTCCACCTTTGGCTCCGCACTCGAGGCCTGCGCTCGCCTCAAAGAAGCCCGCGCCGATACCGTCCTCCCCTCGCCCTCGAACAAACCCCAGGGCGGCGGCGGCGGCGGCGACCCGCCCTTCTCCATGACGAGCAGCTTCCACGTCGCCCCAAGCACTTGCACGGCCGACGCCCTGCTAACCGTCGCCGGGCTCCAGCATCTCATCGCCAACCACCAGCACATCCTCAGCGAGACGGTCTACCGGTCCTTCGAAGTCCCCCTCCTCCACGAGCTCGACAAGTGGCGCGGCGCCGTCGACGACGAGGAGGAAGGGTACGAGCGCGCCGTGGCCGCGCAGAGCAAGGAGATACGGCGGCTCGAGCGCGACGGACTCAAGCTGCACCGGCAGCAGCGGCGGCGCGACGTGGCTGCCTTCCGCTCGCACCTCGTGCAGCTGACGACCAAGCTCGACGGGCTCACGACGCTGCACGGCGAGCACGCGCGCACGCTGCTGCGCGAGAGCCAGGAGACGAGCGTGCGCATCGTCGACGCCAGCTGCAGCCTCGTGCGCGCCGAGGTCGACATCTTCGAGAGCCTCGCGCGCAAGGGCTGGACCGGCGGCGGCCTGGACGACGTCCTGGAGAAGGGCGTCGACCTCTTCGCCAACGACGACCCCGTCAGCGTCGGCCGCGGCATCACGGGCGAGTCCCACGGCGCGGGCGCGGCGGCCGACGGGTCCGGCGGCAGCAAGCTGTTTAGCATCCTCCCGCCCAAGAGCATCCTCGCCGACTCGGGCGACGGCGGGGCGGCACACAACAACAACAACAGCAACCGCACTGAGAGCCTCCTCCTCGCCGGCCTGGACCGGTACCAGAGCCTCGCGAGCGCCATCTCGGAGCCGGGGCGGACCAACTCGGCGCCCGCGGGACCCGGGCGCGACCGCGACCGCGACGCCGACAGCGTCTTCTCCGAGTTCAACCGCTCCCGCGGCGTGCGGCCCTTCTCGCCGCAGCCGCAGCCGCTGCGCCTCAACCCGGAGGCGCTGCTGGACGGGCTGGAGCGCGACGAGCTCGACGCGCCTCTCCTCGGCACGCACCGGGAGGAGGAGGAGCAGGAGGAGCTCCAGCAGCGGCGGGAAAAGGAGGACGAGGCTATCGTCGAGAGCAGCGCGATCGAGGAGGAGGACGACGACGAGGAGGCGCATCCGTGGCGGAACGAGGGGCGGCGCGACGACAGCGATGAGGAGGAAGGGGACGGGAACAAGACGATTGTGCTGGGCGCGATCCTCGCCGAGTCGAATGATCCCCGGCAGAGGGAAGACGGGAGCTGGGGCCTGGCGGACGGGGTATGACGATGGTGACGGGGGGGTCTGTCTTGAGGGGGGCCGGACTGGTTTCAACACCATACAGGCTGGTAGGAGTAGATGGCTGTTGTTGCTGTTGGTTGTCGCTGCTTCATCGCAGGACGGACGACGTTGGACCGCATTCGCATGGCGTTTCTTGTTTCTCTCCCTCATCGTCTCGGGGTCGCCAGTCATGGCTTGACGGGCATTTTGCATGGCATCGGCTGGGATGGGCGGGTCTGGTGATATTCCGGGACCCAACGCGTCTTCCTCATTTTCGTCTTTTTCACTGTGGTATGCATAGTTTCTGTTGTTCAATAATTACTCTGTACAATTTCCCTCCTTGCTACAACGCAAACCCGCCTGCCCGAATCGCAAGACGCGATGGATGGCCACCCCGTGTCTTCTCTCTCTCTCTCTATGAGGGCTAGATAAATGCAGGTTCCGGATTCTTCGTTTCCGAGCCTCTTGCAATTGATAAAACCAAAACGCCATGCCGTATGCCATCGCCCAAGTCCGTCATTCATCCCAAGTGCACCAAAGTCACCCGTAGGGACCACAGCATAGATGTACTCCTCCCCCCCCACCCCCCCTCCCCGCCCCTTGGTAACCTCTCCCCGTAAGCTCAGTCGTCCTTGTCCGTCGTCACAATGTCCCCGCCAAACAGACCAAAGCAGCTGTCGAGCATCCAGATGAACTTCCAGTACAAGCTGGCGCGCTCCCAGTCGAACTCGCCGAGGTCGGTGCGCGGCACCTCGTTGCCAATCAGCGACCCGCTGAAGAACGAGTACAGCGGGATGTTGTTGAGCGCGCGCTGCGTAAACCCCGGCGACGGCAGCACCGCCTGCTCGGCCGGCAGGATCTTAGCCTTGCGCACCGTCGGGATCGCGCGGCAGAACTGGTCCACCATGGGCGGCTGCGGCTGATAGGCCGGCGCCGCGTCGGCGCCCGAGGTCGTGGCCGCCTGCGTCCAGGCGCCGACGACGGGCCTCCGAGCGCCCGTGACGGTACCGGTGCTGACGGTGGCGCTGGAGGCGGCCGTGGCGGTGTCGGCGGTCCGCGACGAGACAATGGACCGGGGCGGCGAGAAGTCGGCGTTGGTGGGGTTCATCATGGCGGCGGCGAAGCCCGCGATGTTGACCGTCGACTTGCGCCGCGGGTTGCGCGTGGCTTGCGGGTCGTCGACAAGGGACGCCGTGTCGGGCATCGGCTCGTCGCGCTGCGGGGGGATGCCGTGGTAGGGCTCGGCGAAGATGAGGTAGCCGAGGACGCTCTGGGGGGACGCGAAGACGGCCGTGTCGGCGGCTTCCTGAGACTCGAACGTCACCTTGACCCAGTGCTCGCCGCTGTCGGAGCGGTTGACCTTTGCGCGCTCCGCGGGTGTGAGGGGCTGTCGCCGCGTGTAGGCTGGGTCGCGCAGGTCCGACTTGTACCGCCTGCTCTCGACTGGCGGCTCGCGGGGGTAGTCTTCGCATATTCTCCCGGCCAGCTGCTCGAAGTGGTTGATGGCGGCGTACTGCTGCTCCGGGGATCGGTAGCCGCGCAGGATGACCTCTGTTGGCTCCTGGATGTAGCGAGTCTGCGCGGCGGCGGGCGCGCCATCGTCGAGGCCTTGGGCTTGCGACGTTGAGGTTTTCCCCTGCGAAGCTCCCGCCGGTGGGCCGACCTGGCTTTGGGCCCAGCTGGAGAAGACCTTATCGGCGCCTGCTAGTGTTGGGTCTTCCCTCCTCGCCGGGGTGCCCGTCTTTGATCGCGATCGTCGTGTTGACTTGCCGAAGGACCCAGACTCGTGTGCGGATTTCCTTGAGCGACCGATGCCGGCTCCTTCTTGCCTGTCAAGGAGTGGCTGGTTAGCTCCAGACATCGCGGAGGATGGGAAGATGGGAGGAAGGGGGATGGGGGGACCAACTGTGAGAACAACATGGCGTAGGGTCTCTTGACGCCGTCGTCACCAATGTAAAGCTCGTCGTCGGGGACGTTGTGTAGAATCAAAGGGGCCATTGTTCGAGCCGCTCCGTGTCGGGTGTAATTTTGCAAGGCGGAAACACGGCCAATGGCGAGGTGTGCAGGGTTGGACGTGGAATTCGAAGCAGGCAGAAAGAATCACTCTTGGGGGGGGAGAATGCGCTGGCCACAGGGTGAAGGCCTGTGTGAGCTGGGGGTGACCACCGGTGTGTGGATGGAATCCAACTGTCGCGAAACTTTGGAGAGATTTGGGGCGCGGTGGACCCAAAGTGCCTGCCACGGCAACAGGGCCAGGCGAGCAGGCGAGCCAGGGTGGAGCCCCATACCCCTGCGCCGTTGGAGATCCAATGGAGAAAATCGGATATTTGCATATCTACCACTCTCCGCCGCGCCATCACCAAACCGGCTAGCGCCTCGATACAGCGATCCTACCCGTGCACCAGGATTATTCTTCTTGGCACTTGCCGCGCAGCCATGGTTCAACCTTCAAGGCTTGACCCGTCGTCGCTCCCTCTGCCGACCACCCAGCACCAGATCGACCACTACGTCAACAGACTCCTCAGAATGGAGGAGAAGAAAAAGACCGAGGGCAAGCCCGAGCCTGAGCCCACGTACAGGGTCTACATCCGTCTTCCCTTCAATCGCGGCGATTTTGTCGATCCGCCTCAGGTAGGTACCCTGTACAGGCTGTACTGTGCTGCCTCCTGCCCTCCTGCTCACATGAAGACTGACCGTCGCCGCCAGGTGCAATGGGACGAGGACAAGTCGTCGCGCCTCTGGGGCATCCTGTCGGATCCCGACTCCCAGGGAAACATTGACTGTATGTTTCAACCCTCCTCTCTTCCAAGATGATTGACTGACCCAGTCCTGCGATCTAGGGAACAAGCTGTAAGTGGTGCTGGGGACAGTGCCGCCCGTTTGCTCTAACACTGTGCTTGTAGGGCTACTCAATTCGAAGCCAACGTCCCCTTCCTCCTCCAGATGGCCGCCTGGCTCGACGAGCGACACACGTCCAAGCTTAAGGCGCAGATGCAGAAGATCTCGAATGTCCAGGGCCCCATCTCTCCCGCCCCGACTCCGTCTCCGGTCCCCGGCACCGAGGGTACCGGAGCCCCGGCCAATGCTGCTGCCGAGGCCCTGCGCCGCACCGGCTCCGCCGCCGGACGTGCCCCATCTGCTCTGTCCGTCCGTCGCGATTCCCCGCTCCCTAGGAATGATGCCGTTCTCGCCGGACCCTCGACCAGACCCGCTGCCGTTCAGCGCCCCCAGGTGTCGCGCAACTCATCGGCCGGCACCGCCATCGTGACGCAGGCTCAGCTTCCGGCCACGACAGGCACTCGCACTGGAGACGGTCTACACCGCAGGGGTCTCTCCATTGGAGTTCCTCCCGTCTCGACTGCTGCCACGCATGCTCAGGACGGCAAGGAGGACCGCGAGCCGCTCAGTCCCGTAGCCTCCACCTCGTCCAGCTCGTCATCGTCCGACAGCTTCGTGCAGAGCCGCATCATCCGCCGCCCTCCCCGCTTCTTCCCTACCGAGGGTGCCGGTATGGATGACGATGATGACGACGCTCAGCTGGCCTTCCTCCCTTTCCGACCCAAGCCAGAGTCCGCCACCACTCCGACCAGCAGCGGCCAGGACATGGGAGCCACCCTGCGCGGCAATGTCCGCGACTTTGGCCGTCGCCAGCCTCGCGACAGCGCTCCCAAGGACCTCGCGCACCAGTCCCAGACGTCGGACTCCTCGACGAGCTCGGCAGCCATGGTCTCCCGCAACCCGTCTGCCGGCGGCGAGCGCAAGCCCGGCGGCCCCCTCTCGCCTCGCCGCACTGCCGAGCTGGCTGGCCGCAGCCCCGTTGGCAAGGGCAAGGGCATTTCCCGCGAGGGCAGTGACGGCACCCCTAGCATGGGAAGCAGCTTCAGCGACCTCGATGGTACACGCCCATTATTCCCACTTGAGCCAACCCCAGCTAACATTGTCATTAGATGCCTCGGTCACCCAGTCCGCGCTCGAGGAAGCCCTCGCCAGCCGCATGCAGGACGGCACCATCGGCAGTAGGATGAGCACGATAGGGCAGGCCATCCGCAGCCGCTACCTGCCTGCCAATCGTCCTCGCGAGAGCGACAAGTAATGATTTTCAGTCATTCAAGGCGTTATGGGCAACGGAATGGGACCTTTGGGCGGGGAATGGGAACGGCGTTGTCAATCGCCAGGGAAAGGCGTTGATGGGTTTGGCGCACAAGGTCCTCCGTTTTTTTTGGGCGGTGGTTTACAACAGGGCACAGAAGTATTTGCTTCTGCAGACAGGCGACGCAAGTCGAACATAGCGATGCATTTTTTCTTCTCTAAATGATGTGCCATGTGTGCGGTGAGTCCCAATCTCCAACATCCCCCAAAGCATACCCAACATGCTCTTGGCCCCAACCCTTCTCCGTGCTTTGAACTGCTTAGAGCGCCTCCTCTGCACACCTCACCATCTCGCAAAGCGTCCTCACCATCTCGCAAAGCGTCCTCACCAATTGATACTGGGTCTCCGTACCCTACAGCAGAACTTCAAGCATTCCACCACCACGTTAAGCGGAACTGAACAAGAGCTTAATATATCAGCCAGCAGAATGCTCTGGCCAAAACTATGGATGCCGTTACTGAGCCGTACAACAAAGCTCCCCTACCCCTACGGCTACCGCGGGGGCATAAGGCTCCCATGCCTAGTCAAGGAGAGCATACGCCAGACGGAATCGTACGCCGCCTGCTTTAGCAACAAACAGTCGAATTGTGCCGTCCTCCCACACCGGTTCATACCCTTCCGCGCCGAGTAGGAAGCGGCCGGCGTAGTCAATGGACCCGCTCAAGACCAGGCCAAGCGTGCGCGCCGTGATATGCCTGGAGAGTCTCCCAGCACCGCGATCCCAGCAAGGGTTCTTTGTTTTAGGCCTTGAAGTGCGGCCACTGGGAATCTCGGGAGTCCGTCCGCTCTCCAGAGCTACCAAAACTACCACATGAACAACCAGCATCCAGACACCCGGGTACAATTCTGTTATGGGAAGCCCCTCGCCGCACACGGCGCCGGAGGATATACAGATGTATCAGTAAGGGCCGGACCAGGAGTTGGGTCCAGTAAGTCTCTGGTGTTGTATGTTTTCTTTACGTTTTGTTACTGATGTTTTGTCCTGGTAACCATTTCAGATAACTTGTGCATCACCTCCAGTGGCGGTGGGACAGACCAAGGAGTCAATTATGATCTAGCAATGCATACACAATCTGGATCGGCTGCCATCTAGACATTTACTTACAAGAGATCTTGTTAAGAGTCCAGAATACATGGCCGCCGTCCGACGTACCATCACGTCGAGCTGGTCACCCAATCACTTGTACTCATCATCCATACTGTCACGAGAGACAAAAGACGCGGTTCGGTCGAGGCATTATATCTTCTGGAAATGCGAAGAAATCCGATATGGCGGAAGCACCGTAAAGTATCTCCATCCCCTCGACACTTCCTTGGCTGTCAAAATATCCCGCCCACAGTCCCAGCAAAAGTCCCAGCACCACCGTCGAATCAACCTTTTACGCAAGCTAAACGTAGAGGTTCTTGGGCGGCGCATCCTCTTCATCCGTCTCTGTCCCGGGGTCACACGGTCAGCCAAGGAACTCCGTAAACGACATGATCAAACAAAAAACGTACCAGACCTCCGCCGGCAAGCCCGCGCCCACCTGGACCTCCGCGGCGGCGAGTCCGGCCCCGAGCATCGCCGCCCGGGCACCCCACCCCGGTCGCCGCGCCAGTGCACGTACTTCCATATCGACTTCCTCTGGACATACGCACCGTCATGGACCGCCGCCTCCAGGTCAGCCGAGCCGTTCCCCTTTCCGGGCGTCCCCGCCCCGCCAGGCAGCGACAGCGGAACACCTCCCACCAGCCGTTCCACGCTCGCGGACGACGGCTGGTCTGCTGCCGCGTCCTTGCCTGGGATGTTGGAATCCGCCAGCTCGACCCCCCCCCCTCCCCCCGCCTGCCGCCCAAAAAAGGCCTGGGCGCGCCGCTTGCGCTCGCGCCGCTGGTTGTCCCAGTCGGCCTCGCGGCGCTGGTGCAGGACGCGGCAGTAGATGACGAGCGCGACGATGGCGCTGAAGAGGGCGAAGACGATGCAGATGGCGGCGATCTCGACGGGCGTCATCTTGAAGGGGCCGGAGCCGTCGCCGCCGAGGCGGTTGCCCGGGGAGGTGGAGGTGGCGTTGCCGAGCGAGTCGGCGCCGTTGGCGTAGCTCATTCTTGTGGGGGTCGTTTTTGGTGTTCGGGGGTGGTGGTGGTGGTGGTGTCTGTTGGTTGGGGGGAGTGGTTAGTTGGAGAGCTAGGAGGGATGTGGGAAGGGGAGAAGTCTGCGAAGATGATGGTGGGAGGGCTCAGTGAGGCCACGGTGAGTGACCGGAATGGGTGAATACAGTGAATACCTATGGGGGAAGATTTCGGATGGAAGAAGAGAGCGGCACCGCTCGGGATGAAGGGGAGCGAGAGCGGCACCGCTCGGGATGAAGGGGAGCTGTCAACACAGAGAAATTCCTGACATACCCGCCGAGTCTGTCGATAGAATTTCCCTCTAATAATGCGGTAGTAAGTTGCAAGAATATTGCTTGCGATATTCCAGAATATAACTTGTCGCCGGCGAGGAAATATGTGGGAAGATGCGGTATGTGGGCTCGTTGAATTGGTGCGCTGATGAGATTGATGCCTCTCGGTTCCGGAATCTAGTCTCGACAAAAAAATAATGCGTTGCGTTGTGATATGGATGCGGCAATATTCCGTACTGGCGATCTTCGCGGTAGGGAGCGAAAGTAAACAGAGGAAAAGGAGGCGGGCTTGGCAAGATCTCCACCAAGCAAAAGAGAGAGCGTCGACACACCCACAAAAACCTGGTGATAATGGTACTGCAAAAGCGTCAGCTAAAGAACACGCACGACGGCGGAATGAATGTGCTTATGATACTGCCCGCAAGGGAGAGGGGAAGGGGGGGCGACCGTGCCCCCCAAGGTGCCCGTGTTTTGTGTCGAGAGGGCAGAAAGCAAGACAATCTAGCCGATGTGGTGTGCGACCTGGACCAAACACCAGCTCCTCGTCTCCTCCGAGGCAAAATCTCCTGCCCGTCATCACACCATGTGAGATGGGATCTCAGAGCAGCAGTTTGAGGATTCCTCCGGGCCTCCCACCAAAAAGAAGGCACCTCACTCGCGCGGAAGAGATAGAACTCCAGACGTCGACATCTCTCTCGCTTCCGGCCATTCTTCGTCGACCGCTCGTTCCACAGCCTCCTCTGGGTCGTCAAGACCTCTCAGTCCCAACCACTTCTGAAATGCAGCGATGCGTGAAAAGAGCAAGATGCACAGCTCCAAACCAATCCAGATCAGGGCGTACAACATGAACACTCCTGACAAGCATGCTCGTAGCCGCCCGGGCTCGCGCAGCAGCCTCGCCCTGCCAAGTAAGCAACACCTGTGTGAGGCATCCGGGATGCCTATGGGCTACCCCGGTGATTAAGGACTTCTGTATCAGATTAGTAGTTTAATGAATCTGTAAACTGCTCCTATACGTAAACTTGTAAGCTGCTAGCTGCCACCATAACTACCTAATTAAATTTCTCCAACCTTCCACCCCTCTACCCCTTTACCCCTCTACCCTTCTTCTTCTATAACTACTAAACTTTCTACTTCCTCCTTTATATTACCTTTAAACTAAACCCTAAAAAAGCCGTACTACTTATCTCTCCTAGTAAGTAATATAATTCCTAATTAATTCTAAGTATTTTCAGCTATCTCTACGCGTTAGCGTAATCCTAGGCGCTTCTAGTATAACCTTAGATATTCCTAGCGAAAACCTAGACGTTTTTAGCGAAAGCTTAGAACTTCTTAATTAAACTCCCTTATTCTTAATTAATCCCGTTTATTCCCGATTAAACCCTCCCGACTACGAATTACCGATACTAACCTTTCCCTAACTTTAAAGTAGTTCCCTAGGCCGAATCCTATAATAAATATCGGTAATTCCTATAACTAACTTATATTAAATAGCCGAACCTAGCTTTATAATAACGCCTTTAAACTTTAGGATAACGGGTATTACTTTAATAGCGTTAAAGTTTTTTAACGGTAATAATAAAGTCCCCGTTATAGATATTAAGACCGAAATTATAAATAACGAGTAGTAGTATAATACCTATCTTATTATTAACTAGCTTTATATTATCGAGGATTTTACTATTTAGCGACTTCTTATCGATTTTAAGGTAAAGTATTTAGGTTTTTTTTTTCTCTTAACTACTAATCTTTTCCAGGATTAAAGTATTTAACGTTATATCGAATAAAAGATAATTAGGCTTCTCGGCTACTAAAAAGAGATTAAGTTTAACTTCGAATATCTAAAGTATACCCGCGCTATTACCTTTTTTATTTTTACTAATATCGTTAACGATAATAAGATATACTCGTCCTGTAAATATTATCTATCCTAGGGCCCGATAACCTTATATATTATCCTAGAGTATAATATAACTATACCCGTATATACTAACTATATATACTCGGGTACCTCGTTAAAATATACGTACCGTAAAGGTATAGTAACCTAGGTTTAATATATTCTTATCTATAATACTAATAATTATAAAGTTTAAGAAGTAGTAAGAGGTTAAGAAAACCTAACGTCTTTAAGTTATTTAGATACCTAAGATAAAGATACTATAAATAATAGACTACCGTATCTTAAAGACGTAGATAAGGACTATTAAGTTAGAGATTAAGCTTCGGGAGACGATAACGAGACTAGGAGGAACTTTTATTAAGAATCCGATATATAAGGATAATAATAACGATAATATTAAGGAGTAATAGGAGGATATAATAACTAAGGAGGAGTAGGAGTTAAAAGTTTTCTAGTTAGGATTACGAAGTCGGGATAGTATCGGGAGAGTTCGGGGATTAAAAGGATAATAATAATAGGCCTAATTTATCTAGTATAGTTAGAATATTTAGATAAGGAAGAGAAGATTCGTAAGTTTTAAAAACTAATATAATAAGAAACTAAAAATATCTATATAACGGTAATACGGATTAAGAGTAAATATTTATATTTACAATCTATTAAGGGATTTTAAATAAGAAAGAAATATCTAAATAACTAGCCCTTAATTTTCCCGGACCTTAGAACTTAGTTTCCGAAACCGTTTAAATCGACGAATAAAAGGAAGTAACGGATTATCTACCTAACTATATTAAAGCTAGTAAGTAGGTTTTATAGCTTACCTAAGCGCTTTACTATCTATTATAACTTTATCTACTCCCTTTACGCCTAAATCCTAAACCTTATTATACTATAGACTTTATCTCCCGTTATAAAGTTATTAACCTATAGCCTAGGTATTATAAACGGGTTAAATTAGCGAACGAGGCCGACCGGAGAGAGAACTTTATAAAGGTATATTAGCTAGTAAACCTAAACTAAAAGAAGGTTATAGTTACTAGAGAATAGATAGTACCTCGCTATAACCGATAGTTTATTTTACTAATTTATAAATAATAGGAAACTTAAAGTCCGAACTTAAGAAATACGATTTATTACGATATCGGATATACCGTTTAATACTAAACTAAAGATATTACGCGTTAACTAACTCTTCGCGCTTACATCTCGCTAAGTATTTAGGATCGCCCGGTAAAATTAAGCCTAGTCGTAAGGGGTTAATCTTATCGCTATAAAACTATTACTCCTAGTAAGTAATATTCGCGTCGGGGGTTTTTACTTTCTATAGCTTACGTTAAGCGTTATCCGGAATATCCTCCGGTCCGTTAAATTAGGAGTTTACGGCGGAGATATCTATAAATAGGGATATAAGCATATCCTATAAAGGGGGAGGCCGAAGGAGGGATACGGATACTTAACGAATACTAAGTAATTAGTCTAAGGGTTTAATTACCCCGTTAAAACGTAGGAGGGAGAACGGAATAAGGGATACCTTATTCCTTAAGTTAAGAACCCTATACTAGTACTTTACTAGGATCGGTATCGAGGGAGTAGGTAGTTACTTCCGCTTCGTTCTCGGTTTCGATATATCTTTCGGGGTAGCGGAGTAAGAGCTTTAAGGGCGTAACTTAACAAGGGCAAAGCTTACGGGGAGTAGGAGGACGATAGGAATTTCGCGGATAAGAAAAAGTATAGTTTTATTAAAAGGAAGGAATTTCTCCTAACTATCGCTATAAGCTTTACGAACTACCTACGGTATAATCGGCTAACTATAAGGAAGGTATAAATTTAATATATAAAGTTACTATAGGTAAGTATTCGGTTATCTAATAACCTTAACGTCGCGATAAAGTTCTTATTCTAAAGGGGGGAGGTAAAGTCGGGCGACAGTCTCGGTAACGAAGTATTAAAGATTAGGAACCTACTCGTTAAGGCTTTAAGTTATAAGACCGTAGATCTCGCCCTTAGTAACGGACTCCTAAACTTTATAAAGGACGCCGTCGACGGATACGGGTTAGTATTTACCGGTATAAAAGCGAACTTTAAAAAGTATTGTAGTTTATATAGGGATAGGTAATTAAGCGCCCCTTACGCCTTTCTTAGGCCCGGCCTATATTAACTTCGTTACTTTATTTAGCTCCGTTATTATAGTAAAACGGGCTTTCGGGGCGCCGAACTAAGTTATGTTATTACTAAGCGTTAGGGGGGCGGGGACTTATAACGAGGGGGGGGGGGAGCTTAAACCGAGGGCGAGGTCGAGAGATTAAGGGGTATATACCGGCTATAAGGTAGTAAACTTAGAGGTTAGGTAGGGATAATTTATAAGGGCGGAGGTACGGGTATTATTTATCGCTTTAATTTTAACGGGGGTAAAGACCGGCGGAAGCGGTATAAGTATATCCTAGTTACGGTTATAGGGAAGGACCGGGAGGAAGCCGCTATAGGTTTAATAGTAGATATAGGAGCGAGGTATATCGCTATCGCATACGGCCTTTAACTAGATATAATATAGAATCGGACTAAAAGGGTAAGCTTCGATTAAAATAGGCTTAGTAGATATATTAAGGGTAAGGTAGGATAGTAAGGTAACGATTATTACTAAAAAGGGGCGAAGTATTAGTAGGGGTAGCGTAAGGCTAAATTAAATATATTTATTATCGATTAAAAGCCTATATTATCGATTAAAAGTCTTTAAAGTCGATTAAAAGTCCTTAAAGTCGATTAAAAGTTATCGGAGTCGATTAAAAGTTATTAGTATTAGTTAAAAAGGTTTAGTATACGGTAATAAAGACAGCTGGGAATAGTACTAACTTTAAATATAACTAGAAAGGTAATTATTTTCGCGGTAAAGTCCCTCGCTTATCTACTCGTAGAGTTAAACGGAACTCTATACTATATAAAAACCCCGAGTTCCTCTTTAAAAAAACTTATTATATTAGATATTTACTCCCGGTATATTTAGTATAAACGTAAGTTAGGTTAGGCTTTAGTAGGATAAATTACTACCTACCTTTATAATAGCGTTTATTACGGAATAACTTACCCGTATACCGGCCTTATCCTATTCCTAGGGGTATACCCGATTTAAAAAACCTAAGTAAGGGCCGCGGTTACGTTAGGTATATTCTCCTAATATTAGGATAACTTATTATTATTTAGGTAAACCTTTTATATTTAACTCTCTCTTCCTACTACGATAAACGGAATATACTTTAAGTCCGGCTACCTAATCCGATTATTATAGAAAGCGTAAACCCGGATGTTATAGAGTAAGTACGGAAGGGTTTCCCGATCCCGTCTTATAGAATATTTATATTAGTAACGATTTAGTTTTCTTTACCTAGAAGCCGCTTCCTATATACTAAGCTTCCCGTAACGTAGTAAGAGCCCGTATATATATTAGTACTAGGACGCGCTACGCTAAATACGTATTTCGCTTTAAACGATAATCCTTTAGCTCCCTATTACTACGCTTAATATAAACGCCGGACTTTTCCCCTTAACTTAATATTAATTATCCTTAGAAGGGTATCTTCGGTTATCTATATACCTTTCCGCTTTTTAAGTATAAAACATTCTATAGTATAGTATAATACCCGTAATATCGTTATCTTTCCTCCGCTTTCTATTAATTACTCCTAGATCGGGCGTCGGGTAGGTAGTAAACCCTTTCCGGCTAACTTTAAACGGATTTCTCGATCTCTAAATTTCCCTATATATACTAATAATTTTATTAGTATATATACGTAAACTGTAATATCTGTTATTCGCTTTGTATAGGTTTTCTTATAGCTTTCTACTTCCGTTAAGTTACTTCCTCCTTCTCGTTAGAATATAATATCTAGTCGTCTATCTTAACCTCTCTACCTTTAGTAAGTCGTATATCCTTTACCTTTAGAACGTTAATCCCCGCCTCCTCTAACGCTAGTCCTAGTACCTCTATCCTATAAAAAGGGGGCGGTTTTAGGTATAGATATAGTAGCTCTCCCTTAAGATCGTAACCCTTTAGTCTATCTTATAATGTAATATACTTTGTAAACCGTAAGGTATTAACCTATATCGCGGGATTTACCTTAGGAATGCTTTCTATTAACCTATTATATAGTTTTATTATATTATCTAGGATATACTTATCGGGCTCGATATTATCTAGTACTACGAAAGATTCCAGGATTTTAAGTTTTTCTATATCGACTAGAATTACGTAATTAACTAATATATCGTCCTAGGGGAAGAAGTATAGTATAATAGGGCGGCTAAAGATATTATGTAGCCTCCTCTTATTAGGCTTAATCTTATATATATTCTATTCCGTAATAAAGTTATAGAAGTCGTTATAAATTAAATCGAAGAAAATATAGATTAAGGTTAGTCGGTTAGCGATAATATCGCTATTCTAGTAATCCGCGTTTTTAAGGTTACCTAGATATATCTATAAATATTAGTATTTATATACTTATTTAGGAATAAAAACTTATAATCTAGAAATTAGTCCGTCCTTTCCGGAGTCGCGACTACTAAGACTCGATCCGTTAATTCTTAGTACTTTTCCCGAAATACTAATAATCGCGAATAGTAAGTAGATTATTAATAGCCTCTTATATTATTATAGGGTTTAGACTTAAAGGGCTTTATTCGATCCGATTATCCTTAGTCCGCCGAGGCCGAATAAGCCGATAAGCCTTACTAGCGTTATTAAAGTAGTAATAAGCGGTTACCGCTATCGTTACCTCTAATCCCTTATCCGAGCGTAACTATATTAGTAGTATCTTTCTTTACCTAATAACTCGGAGGTATTACGAAAAGATACCTTTTTATATTAAAGCTAAAGTTCCGTAATATCCCTAGACGATATAATGTAAGTATACGTCGATCCCTATATAGATTTCGAACCTATATTCTCTTATCTTATAATATCCGTTAATAAACTATATATAGTTTAGGCTAGGGTATATAAAGCCTTTACTATATATATACTTCCTTTTAAGCCTTTATTATACTTCTAAGGGGTAAAGTTCTTTCGAAAGTTCGATAAGTAACTATATAGGAATTACCAAGTTTATATTTTCTTTAATAAAGGAATATAAGCCTTAGCGGCCAAGTCTAGGGATTTACTATTAGCTAGGAGTAAGACTACGCTAGATAAGGTTGTAAATATATTAGATTTTAGCTTCGAGCTTTTTAAGGGGGTATCGTCTTTAAAGTAATAACTTATAGCGGATATCTATAACTCCCTTTAGTAAAACTTAAAAGCTTTTAGCTATAAGGATTATAAGTATTTCGTCGTCCTTCAGGGTAATTTTATAAAATAGCTAGCTAACTTATTCTATAAGCTCCTAGTTATAGGCTATCCGGATTTAGAATATTCTAAGGCCCTAGCGATAGATAATATAGTATAAAGTTCGCCGGTTAACTTTAAAGTTATATTATATTTCGAGCTCGGCGAGGATCCTTAGAATATTATATTCCCCTTATTAGTTAGTAATAAGCTCTTAGTATTTATCGATCTTTTTCCGATAAGGAGGTATTACTACTATAATATTAAATTAAGTTATTAAGGATATTATAAAATAGTATAAAGATATTTAAAACTTATAGATAGCTTTTTAAATAGGATATTATAATTCTTAAATTATTTAGGACGTATATTAGTATATCGTATAGAATTCTTAGACTTTCTTTCTAGCTTTAGATCTTTCTACGTAAATAAGAAGTCCTTTACTCCCTCTTATAATTTTAAATATAGCTAACTATCTTATCCCGTCCTAAGCTAATCCCGGTTACCGAGTCCTAATTACAAAAAATAAATAAATATTTCCCCCTACCCCCCCTTACGATTATATAGTAACATATACCCGTATTACTAAAGTAAACTATTTAGATCTACGTCCGCTTACGCTTTTTAGGGCTTCCCTACTTCCGTTTATACTTAATCGTAGCTTCGATTATACCTAATATCTTCTTTAAATTAACGGTCGATATATTCTTAATATTCTATTAAGTAGGAGCGATAAAATCGGGTAACGTCTTAACTTACTCGATAATTTACTTCTCCTTAAACTTTACTTTTATTAATTTTCTAAATAGTAATATATTTAATTAAAGATATTATACTAAGCCGTAGCGTATATCGCGAGCTAGTACCCTAGTATAGGTAATTAGTATATACTTACTTAGTACTATCGTTATTAGGAATAATATAATTAACTATCGGGCCCTTATACTTAGGCTTATTCTTATACTATCTATAAGTCTTCTTATTTATCTACTTACCGAAAATATACTAGGTAATTACTATAGCCTAATAGTTTTACTTAAAGATAATACTTACTAGTTTTAACCTTAATCCTTCCTAAAGGTCTTTACGCTCGACTTAACGGGTAATACCTTCTCCCTATACTAAAGTTTTATTAGGAAATATAGTAGAAATTTAAGGAGAGAGAAAAATAAACCTAAAGGTTATATAAGAAGTTTAAAACTATCTAAAACTTCGTATTAAAAAGCTTAAATAGAATATATAAAGTATCGTTGCGCTTCTTCTTCTTCTTCTCGTCGATAGGTTTATACTCGGAGAGGCGCTTACTATTCTACGTATAATTTATAAGCTAAAATCTAAATACGTCGTTACTAGGTCCTAATATCTCGTTAATAACGTTAAATATTATAAAAACGGGTACCGATATTACGGTTAAGTTATTAATAAAATAGTTAAATACTTACAGGAAAACCTTACCCTTAAAGCTATACTAAAAGGAAGGAAATAGTTAACGTCGGTAGTTCGTTATCGGGAAGAGTTAATCGGGAATAAACGGGATTAATCGAGAATACGGGAGTTTAATTAAGAAGTTCTACGCTTTTACCGGGAGTATTTATAGTTTCGTTAGGAGCGTCTAGGGTTATACTAGAAGCGCTTAGGATTACGTTAACGCGTAGAGATAGTTAAAAATACTTAGAATTAATTAGGAATTATATTACTTACTAGGAAAGATAAGTATCGCGGCTTCTTTAGTATTTTGTTCGGAGGTAGTTTAGAGAAGGAAGTAGCGACTTTAGTAGTTGTGGAAGAAGAAGGAGGAGGGGTGGAGGGGTAGAGGGATAAAAGGTTAGAGAAATTTAATTAGGTGGTTATAGTAGTAGCTAGTAGCTTACGAGTTTACGTATAGGAGTAGTTTGTAGATTTATTAAACCACCAATCTGACACAGAACTCGCTAATCACCGGGGTAATAGGCCCGGTTTGCGAGATCTCGCGGAAGACGGCATGCCGCAGCAGCAGCAAGCACTTTACGTAGACGGACGGACGGACGCTCTCGGTTCAACCACCTGCGCTCCCCTCTCCTCTCCCCCCTTAACTTGGTCTTCCCGAGACACATATCCGAGAGCAGTCCACACGGTGAGAGGGAAACATCGTCTGTCAAAACAATAAACATCTGAGATGGACCTCTCGCCAGTGGGAGTCGCACGAGATCTGCGAGACATTTCTGTGCCTGATGAGCATTTGACAAGTCCAAGCCATTGGACGTCTGGTCCCGGCGACTGGGCGGGTGTGCCGGATTCATGACGCCAGGTCGCACCAAGCCCCATGTTTGCTCTCCACAGGCTTCTCGCTGCCAAGTCGTTGGATACTGACCCAGCCCGTCGGCTAGATTGCCTCGAGAGGCGAAGGGCATGACGACCAAAGGTCCGGGAATCTCAGAACTGGGCGGCATTTTTTGGCATTTTTTGAGGGCTGGGATGGGGAAAAGAGATACAATTGAGTAAGTACGGTTCCAAAAGCATAACCCTCCTCCCGTAGGAACTCTACTCGAGCTTTACCGCCACCATACACCCCTTGGCAAAGGAAAGGGTGATGTTCGATCGAAGCAGCGGCTCCCCCGTGTCGCGCGACTCGATGCCATTGACCATCTTGAAGAACCGAAACAGGGTATATGACATCTGGGTGAGGGCAAACTGCTGGCCGATGCAGATGCGAGGCCCGCCACTGAAGGGGATGTACTCCCATCTGGAACATGGGGGGGTTAGTCAGACGCTCAGCACCCCTGCCTGCCCAAGCCGACGGCGGAACGTACCCGACGCGGAGATTCGACTCCCACCGTTCCGGCCGGAACTCATCAGCGTCAGCTCCGTAAATGTCTTTGCGCCTGTGCAGGCTATACGACGACCATCTCAGTGAAGTTCCCTTGGCGATGAGAAGGGGCTGTCTTCCGTCAGGACCGCCGCCGACAGGAAGAATTGTTTCCTTGTTGGAAGTCCTCGAGTTTGTCGAGATGGGGGGGAACAGACGCATCGCTGTTGTGAGATGTGAGACGAGATCAATGGTCAAAAGACTGGGACATGTAGGCAGAGACTCACCCTCCTTGATTACATTATTAAGGTACTTCATCTGCTTCAGCTGCTCCCAGCTCGGATCTTCCACTCCCAGCCCCCTGATCTCCTCCTTCAACCGCTTGACAGCATCCGGGTGCCGGGCTAGGCAGTAGAAAACGGACGAGAGTGCCGAAGCTGTGGTGTCGCGGCCTGCAACAATGACAGACAGGGCCTGATCAGTCAGATAGTCTTCTGTCGGCTTCAGCTTGAGCAGCTCGTCAATGAAAATGTAGCTGCGGTCCTTGGTCCCGGTCGGTTCCTTATTCGCGACCTTGCGGAGGTAGGACCGAAGAAACTGCCTCAGGCGCCGGACCGATTTCTTGAGCTTGGGGTGCGGTAGATAACGCAGGATCGGCCCAAGACGAGATATGGTGGCAGCCTCGGCACTCGCATACTCAAAGTCCAGGTAGAACTGCTGGGCCTCTGGCGAAGCGTAGACGAGCGAGTTGGTGGAGTGGCCCATGAGAAAGTCGGTCGAAGAATCCATTGTCAGCTTGAGGAGGAGATCTTGGATGTCAAACGTGGAGCCGTCGCGGGGGATGACGGCGAGGAAGTTGTCAATGTGCTTGCCGAAGCACTTGAGGTCGGAAACCTGGTCGCGAACGAACGAGGGCCGCATCATGGTGCGAGCGGCGTGCCATTCTGGACCGTTGGTGGTGAAGATGCTCCGGGGCCCGAGGACCGGAAGGGCGGCATAGAGGCGCGGTCCATCGATGGGCCAGTCCGGCATGTTGGTGCCGAGGACGGTCTTGATGTTTTCGGTCTCGTTGGTCAGGAGAATCCAGCGGCCAAGTGCTTTGGTGTAGTACGTTTGGCCATGGCGCTCGAAAAGGGACGAGAAGTGCTGCGGGAGCCTGAACTCGCGCATAGCGGCCAGGGCTTCGAGGAAAGCATCGATACCGAGGATGGGATCCTTGTGCTTGATGGCAACGGCACTGCCGCAGCCGATCTTGTTTGCGCGGCGAGTAAAGAGCCATCTCTCGAGGACATAGGCGTCGAACTTGAATATGACGAAGCATAGAAGAAGCGACAGAAGACGGCCTGTGACAGTCGCGCCGGGGTCGGGGAACACAGCCGTAAAAGCCGGGACCAGCGCCAAACCGGAGGCCCAGGCCGCGGCGATGGTCTGGCCGAGGAGAAAATGATGCTTCATTTCCACTGATCTCGGGACGGGGCCGGTCGAGGTCGGTCGGTCGGGTTGTGGAACGACCGTTCGGCTGGAAGGTATACAGAAAAGAACAGGAGAGGCAATCGCCCCGAGAAGGTAACAATTCGCAAGGAAGCGAAGCGATAGGGAGAGAATGTCCTGGAAATAATGAACCCAAAATGTAGGTTGGAGGTCTGGTCAGTCTCTGCACTCACATCACCGACAAACGGGGTCTTGGTCATGGAGGTCTTGAGGTACCCCTCCCACTCCCCCCCTTCCCCCTCCCTCCTCCCACCTTCCCTCGTTTTCGTCCCCGGTTGCCATCTGGGGGCAAGAGGCCTTGAATTGGAAGGTGAGGTTGTACTGCCTGAGCCCCCGTGGGAGTCTGTGTACCTTCCAGCTCGGAGCGTGCCGACCAGTCCCCGTCCCCCCTCCATCAAACGGGCACCGAACTTTGGCTCGCTGGCAACGACGATATGTGTGTGTTGGTGGTGACCAACGGGCTTGCCGATGTCAGGTGGCATTTCTCACCACATGTAACGCGAACCCGTTGTCAATCAGTTCCTCGCCACCGGATGTTGCCGGCGGACAGTTTTTATCGAGCCCCCCCCCCTCGGTATGCTGTACTTGGACCATGAGAATACTGACTTGCCTCTCCTAACTGTGCTGGCACAAGTGATTTGGCCAAGAAGCTAGCTCAATCCAGTGTCAAACGGGTGCATCCATCTTCCCCAACCGCCACAACCCCCCCTCCCCCCCCCCTCTCACATCTCACCTCCCTCGGGCAGAAAGAGACACCCCGCTTTCGATCTTGCAAAGACTAGGTTCGTCCCACCCCCCACGCCCATTCGTATCTCCCATGTTCAATTCAAAACTCAATGCCTATCCCCAAGTCATGCTGACAATCCCAGAAACATCAAGAGTATCCATACCTGCAAAAGTCCCCCAACAATAAATACAAAAGCACGCCGAGAATCAATCATGACGCCAGTACGTCTCCTAGACGTGCTGGCTCGTCTCTCTCCATCGGACAGAACGGGAATTCTCCTCACTCTGCTCCTCGGCCAACACTCTCTCCCCCTCGGACCGAACTGAACTGCCCTCAACATCACGATCCTGACGCCCATGGCTTGTCAAAGGCCACTCGTTCCCCTCGACCATCCGAGGTGTACCGACATAACCACGCTGTCGGCTTGTCAAAGATCGCCCATTATTCTCGGCCGACGACGACGACGACGAGTCTGCAGACTCAGACAGCGAGCTCCTCCCCTCCTTGCCGGTGGTCCCCGTCCTGGTCGACGGTGCTTGAGCGCCCACCTCGGTTTCCTTCTCCTCGACACCGGCGTTCTCGTGAGTCTTAACCACAATGTCCTTATCCGGCGTCAGAGTACCCCCCGAGGATGAGGGCGGCGTCATCTTCCCGTCAACACCACTTGCAGACAGACGATCCACGTCCTTGGCTCCCCCCCAGCACAGCATCGGGCCCCGAGCTCGCCCGGCGACAGTCCGTACCGCCTCCAGCTTCTGTGCCGTCGTCTTGTTCTCATCCACCATCACAAATGCACACCCAGCCACCACGCCCAGCAGCGTCAGCAAAGTCAATATACCAGCTCCCGCCCGCCCAGCGGGCGACACTGGATTATTGTCCCAGACAATGTCAAATGGATCGGTCCGTCCCACGTCTGACCCTCCCGCGCCAGGATCGCCAGCACTCGTGCCGCCCTTCTTCTCCGTGACGGGTGGCGGAACGCTGTCGATCATGTTGGCCAGCAGCACTTCCATGGCCGCCATCTGCTGGCCCACACCCGTCAACCCATCCCACCTCCCGGCCTCGGTCCAGTTGTGTCCGCACATTCTCTTATTGTCGCCGCCAACGCAAGTCGAGAGAGCTGCCTTGGCCGATGTCTCGAGCAGCGGCCGGATGCGGTCCCCCGTCCAGGGCGCCCACTTGATCGTGGCAGCCATCCAGCGGGCGAGATACGCCTTGAAGCTCTGCTGGTCGAGATCGCAGAGCGCGACCGGCTCGCACGCCACCTCTGAAATGATGTTTTTGTCCGGCCCCGCAAAGAAGACCATCGTTCCATTCAGCATCCCGTCGACCCGCTCGCGCCAGACCTCGCGCGCTTGGCCTTCGCTGTTGTTGTACATGGCGGCCGCGCCGAGGAGGAAGGCGCCGGCGTTGTAACTCCACTGGTACGGCGTGATCTCGGAGCAGTCAGCAGTATGCATGCCGTCGTAGACGTAATAGCTCTCGGGGTCCAGGAGCTTCGTCTTCGCCATCCAGTCCCACGTGCGATCCGCCCACTCGGCGTACGACTGGTTCCCCGTGTACAGGGCGAGGCGCGCCGCGATGTTGAAGAAGCACCCCTGCGAGATGGAGTTCTTGTAGTCGTACCCATTGTTCCACGTAAAGATCTGCCAGCGGAGGCCGCCGCCGCACTCCTTGGGGTCCCAGCGCGCCGCCTGCGTGTTGAAGACGGCCTGGGCGAGCGCCAGCCACTGCGGCTTGCCCGGGGGCGGGTCCCGGAACCGGTACTCGGCCGCCGTCATGGCCGCCATGCCCCAGAAGCCCTGGTCGTCGTTGCCCTCGGTCCGCGTCTGGTTCGGCGGCATGTAGTCATTGTTGGGGCCGACCTGGAAGAGGAGACCCTCTGCGGCGACGTCGTTCCACCGCGTGTCGCCCGTGTAGTACCAGTAGTCGACCAGCGCGCCCATCAGCGCCCCGGCTTCCCACCCTGCCGAGGAGGTGCTGTCAGCGCCGCTCAGACGGAACCATGCGTTGGGGGGTCTCACAGTAATACGGCGTTGGCAGCAGCCCCGGCGTCCCGCCCGGCTTGTCCCCACCGTAAAATGACATCATGTCGTCCGTGAGCGAGGCGGCGGCGGTTTTGATGGAGGCTGGATCGGGCATCAGCACACATCATGGCAGTGCGCTGGGCATGGGGGCTCACCCGCCGATCGCATATCGACCGTGTAAGTTGCGCCGCCCAGCTGGGCCAGCGCCAGCATGCCGACGACGCATGCGTCCCTGCGCCGCGGGGACCTCATCGTCTGTCGGGGCTCGGGTCTGTCTGCGGGAGTGGGCGGTTCGTAATGCTCAATGTATCGAGACCGTGGTGAAAATAGGGGGCTGTGATATCCAAGGTCGGCCGTTCGCTGCTGCAGAGGACGGATGGGAGGGGCGGACAGACCTAGGTGTGAAGGACGGGCTACGTAACTATGACATGGTGTCCATGTAGGTGTGTGGCCATGGCACTGTGTGCCCGTGTCTAGCTTGTGCTTTGGCATGGCGGGGAAGAGATGGAGGGGGTCATTGCAGTGTCGGTCCTCGTCCTTGCCCGGTGTTGGGCGTGCTACCTTCCACGGTGGTATTGTTCAGTCGCCCCCATCGTTCTGGCCAATATGATGCTTATTAACAACAGATACGTGAACATCGCTACGACGTACTGCTGTGCGAGTATCTGCCATCAAAGTTCCCAAATCTCGCATCGCTCAGGGGCAAAGTCGAAGGGGACGGACGGCCTCGACGGCCACTCGTCCACTTGGGAGCACAAACCCCTCGCATATCGGGCCTTTGCACGTTGACACCTGGGATGGTGTTTCCCCAGACGAGTGGGCACTTTGACAGCTTCGCGGTGTTCATGATGGAGTGGATGTGTAGGAAGGCAAAAACACTAAAAAGAATGAGGATGGGAGAGCTGGGAATCGAACTCCAGAATCTTTCAGCGTGCCGACGCGAATGCTTTAACCACTAAGCTACAGTCCCTGACTTTTTGTTGAAATGGAGGGTAATATACCTAATCTTAAGCAGCATCCTGCGTGTCGAGAACATGAAGCTGCATGTGAAGCCTTGGCTTTGGTAAGTTCATGATGACGTTGACGTGCAGCGGGAGGGGGGTTGATAGCACTTGGGGGATACCGAGATCGGAGATATGTTGATGGAAAAGACAGGAATTCTCTTGCTATGTACTCGTTTCTGGCTCGCTCAAGTCTCAGAGTCAAAGAGAGAATATAATATATGCTCGACAGGCAGCTTTGGTGTCATCCTATAAGTGCCAGACATCGGATCTCAGCCCCCCTTTAGTCCTTCTCCAAAAAAAGCGTGCTGATAAGATGCGATATGGGCAGTTCCAACATTCCCGTAACAGCACGACTATCTAAGGCGTCGCGGTAACTGGGCGCCCGGGACCAAGGAAGAATTCGACCTGAAGGATGGGATATTCCGGCACAAACTGGCAATGGAAGAGGGCGCTGTTGGCCGTGACCCTGTCGCCGACAGTGAATCGTTCGATGGCGCCGTTGAGAAAGTCGGCAAGGTCGCCGTCGGCAAAGTAGAAGGCGCCGCGCTCCGGGGGTGCGGGCTTGGGCGAGCGGGCCAGGAGGCCAAACTTGCACGTGCCGACGCCTGCCTTGCTGCCGAGGGGATATGTGAGAGTCCAGCGCTCGCTGTTTGAGAATGACCGGGCCGAGAGGCCATTTTCAACCTGGAGGCAGTCGGAGAGGAGGGGGGCGGCCTGGTCGTTGGTCTTCCAATCCGTGGGTCCGAGGCCGGTCAGGTTGCAGAACCGCGTGTAGTCCTTTGTCGGCAGAGTTTGGCGGCTGACGACCAGGTCGGCTTCGGTTGTGGGGGCAGTTGGAGTCGGCGTGGCGTAGACGCCGGTCACTGTGACAGTGAGAAGTCCGGCGACAAGGGCAGTGAGATGGTTTTGAAGGTGCATGATGGCTGAGATGGAGGGAGTGGTTGATGTGTCTGGAGTCTGTGATGGGCTGGATGATGCGATGGACTGGATGGTGTGAGAAAAGAACAGTGGCTTTTACACCAGATCATCCTGAACTTATATATCAGAGATGTAAACGCTTGATCGTCTATCCCTTGACATTGCAGCATAGAGAGTCGCCGTACCGAATGGCGTGCTGTAACGGGCTGTCCAAGCAGACAATTCCAAACAAGACATCCTCAACTTCAATACCAGAGATAAACACTTGATAGTCCATCCCTTGATATTGCAGTCTAGAGAGTCGCAGTACCGGGTTGCGTGCGAAATGGGCTGTCCAAACAGACAATTACAAACAAGACAATCGGGGGCTTTGCTCTACCAAGGTCTTGTTAGCTCCAGGGGCACGCGCGTCACTTAACAACACTTCTGAAGAGTCACATCGCTTGACGTTGAGTGTGGAATCCACATAAAAGGCGAAGAATGCCAAGATGGGTTTATAGACAGAGGGGGGGGGGGGCTAGGTAGGTACTCACCTATGTCGGTGTATGGCACAATGCCATCAAGCCACGAGAGCTCCACGAGGGCTCTAGTTAAAGCTCGAAACAGCGAATCCCTCCAAAGTTGAGTTATATCGTGGCGGCGGAAGGCGGCTGGTATTTTCAGGTGGGTGGTGGTCGGCCCATTTCTTTTGACATCGCTTGCCGCTGCCAAGCTTGTTGTTGTTCTTCTTCTTCTTAACGAACCATTTGAGCGAAGCTGCCAAGCGGCACAGCAAGGGGCTGTGTAAACACGGAACTCTGGATAGCTCTGCCAACAGCCGAACCTGTCCGATTCTCAGCGGCATAGCGAGCCTGTTCGATTTTCAGGGGGAAGGCATAGAGGGTAGTATCCAGAGGCCTCCCCCCTTCAAAGCCCACTCTTGCAGCAATTTGGCCTGTGAGAAGAAAGGTCTGGGGCTGGGGATTGTTCTCTTCCCGACAAAATGTGGCTGAGAAACATGGTGCTGGTGGAGAGAAGAAAAACCATCTGACTCCTTGTGTGTGTTGTGATGAGTCCTGAAGTTGAGGCGATAGAACACAAGACAGGGGGACAGCTGGGGAAGCTGATCAGTGTGTGGAAAGCGGGAAGCTTCCACGTTCTTCGGGGGGCATGTGTCCTGAGAGGGAAATGTGAGAAAGGCTCACATCAACACAGAGTAAAATCGCCAGTGTTTCGAACCACCTCGACAGACCACCAAACAGGAGGAAATTGTGGAACATGACGGATGGCGAGGTCGGGCCATAGAAGCAGGCAAGCTGCCTGGCGTCTGTGACAAGCGCCGGTCATTGTTGACGTGCGGTCGGTGCTTTTGACGATGAGTCAGACAAAGAATCGCGGCCGACAATGGAAGATGTGGAAAGGGGAAACATTGTGAAAACCCCCAAACTCGCAACTGCTGGTGATGGTTTGTCGTTGGCATCGCTGACAGCTCCCCGTTCGCCAAGAAGAAGAAGATCTGGGGAAGATCAGCAGCGACAGGGGTGCCTTGGGCCTTGGGTGGGATTGAAAACGGGGCGACCAGAATAGCCCAAAAAAGCGCGGCGGCACGTGGGGCCAGTCTTGGCAGTGCGTGTGACCAGATCAAGGGCAGCCATCATCCCGCATCCTCACCTCATTCACTCCACCACTCATCCCTCCAACCACCTCTCCCACCCCCCACTCATTCTTTGTCCACCACAGCATTTCTACCACGGGTGCATTCTTCTCGCCATCTTCCTTCCACACAACACCGACACCCCACGACACCACCCCCGACCGACCCTCTCTTTGCGGGGCGCCAGCCAATCCTGATCGCCTACCACCGACCGCGACCGCCGACCGCCGGAAAGCTACATCCAGATTCAGACATACACCAGAGTCAGCAGCGGCCAGCGACCGCTCGCTACCATTCACCATGGCTGCGCCAGCGACCGTCGACCCCTCCAAGGCCGGCAAATACCCCATCTTCCTGAGCGACGCCCTTCTCGGGAAGCCGTCGAAAGAGACGTACACTGGAATTCGCTGTGAGCATTCCCCCAGCAGCTCCCCCAAGTGCAGCTACCCGTCTGCCATTAACCACACAGCCACTGACGCGTCTCCGTGCCTCAGATAACCACCGACCGGAGCTCACATCAGACGCCGCCCCCAACACAGCGCGATTGAAGAAGTCCGCCAAGGACAACTCCTACAACCTCGGTTTCGACGACAATGGCGATAAATACCAATACAACGGCGCCCGCACCACGGACGACAACAACTTTGTCCTCATCTTTGACCCCGTCCGCCAGGGCTTCGTTCTGCACCGCGTCGACTCCACCTTCCACATGAACCTCACGCGAACGCCAACCGACGGCAACCAAGAAAGCTTGCGAAAACAGTTCCCCCACCTTGAGGTCAAGGCCGGCGACAGCAAGTCAGACGCAAGAAAAGACACTTCAGAAGAGAAGGCTCCTCCGGGCAAGAAGTCAACCGCCTCCAAGGGCAAGGCTGCGGCAACCACCAAGTCGACAGGCACCCCAGCCAAGGCGAAAAAGGCAAAGGCACCCGCCGAGAAGAGCAAGCCGATGGGCCTTACACTACCATCCGCCCCAACCCCGACGCCTCCTGCAGCAGCCCCGGTGCCAGAAGAAGCCAAACCGAAGCGGCGCGCCGCCTCACCCATCGAGTCGGACGACGATGACGATGACGGGTTCCAAATAGAATTCCCTGATGGCCAGGGACCTGTCCGCCCAAAGGTCTGGGGGCCTGGGCTTACGCCAAGCAACAACTTCAGCCCAGCATTTGGGCACGGCGGGAACGCCGATGACGACGAGGACGCCGATGGCGAGTTCGACTACGAGGCCGAAGACGAGCCTATCCACAATACCTACAAGCCTCAGAGCCCCGTCAAGGAGGCGGTCTCTGCTCCCGACTTTTTTACATTCGAGTCAGGAGAAGCCGACAGCGATCAAGACGCAGAGGGCGAGGCTGAGGTGGCTGCTCCAGGCGAAGAACTTGACGAAATCGATTTGATGATGGCGGCGGAAATGGAACTGGCCATGGCCGAGCTGGGTACTATGGCCGAGGGGGGCCAAGGAAAGCATAGTAACGACCAGGATAGCGAAGAGAGCGAGGAGGAGTAGGATGTATTGGGGGCTATGACGTTTTTCAGTCGACCTGAAAACATGGGAGTGGTATTTTGGGTGATGGGTGAAATGGCTTGGTGTCCTTTTTTGCTTCTGTGTCTTGAGGGATTGGTGTTTTGGACTGGAGCAGGGGTTTGCGTGCCGATATTATACGCAGCAGTGCCGCGGTGCCTGCTATGAGGCTTTGTGCCATTCATTTTGCATGCGAAGGAGAAGGTGGTACGGATTATGCTCGCCGGGGTCCGCGAAGAGTGAGAGGGGCAGGGATTGGATATATACCTATGAGACCAGCAGGTCTAGCGTTTGTCATTGAACTGTAGAAGTCGCCAGTATAGATCGAAATGTATCACTTCATTTCTCCTACCTAAATTCTTGGCGGCACGGGTGAGGGGGCTCTCTTGCATGTCGAAGGCATTTCACAAGTGTGATATTCTTTTGGCTGTCTGCTAGGGAGGCAAAATGGGACAGCAATGGGTGTGCCTGCAAAGCACCTCTTCTGGCGAAGCCAGTAGGCTGTTTTGAGTATGTCGCGTCGGTTTGGACTCTGGAATTGGGGACCTCAGGTTGGAGTGGGGCGCCTGGATGATGAATGGTTGGGTTTGTTTACTTGCCCCCTTTTGGTCTTGGCACGGGACGAGAGCTCACCACCCAAGCGAAAGAAAGATGGCGAGGAATTTCATCACCACGGGAAAGATAAATTTGAGGCTTGTATCTTGGAATACGGCGCTTATGCTGGACATGTGAATTTTGTGCAATGCAGTGGGCAAGGTCAGGGCTCTCTCAGTATCTTCACATCATGCGGCGTCTGGGTTTTGGGTGGCGCCCAAGTTGAAAATGTCGGGATTTTATCTGAGTCTCAATGTGCTCTTTTACCTAGAGGGTAGAAGGTCAGTGGAGAATAGTAGAGGTCAGTATGGTCATTGGGAGTATGGAGAGCCACAGGTGACGGAAGTAAAATTGGGATGTAGGCGTGACATAGGACACTGGAACATTTCCTGTTGAAATGGCAACGACAAGGGTGGTGGTGTTCAATCAAGCGATGGTCCGGTTTCTTTCATGTTCAACAAGTTTCTGTGCCTCTGAGGCTTTCAGTGCTGGAAACGTCGATGGTAGGGGCAGGACATGATCATTCCATTTTTTTCCTGAGAAGGGCAGATGATTCTTCTCCTCGGTGATATCATCCCCTTGGATGGCATGCGTACCGCAGAATCTCCCATGGTAAAAGCTGGGATGTGGCAGCGATATATTTCGCAGCCTGTTGCAAAGTGCGCTGAAAGCCTGGGTTTCGGCGAAACGAGCTGGCGATATCTTCGTCCACTTCCCTCAGGTGCGATCTAGAGTTTTACGAGCGCAATATCTGGGGAGATATCTATCCAAGTCACCGAGTCACTAATCTTCCACATCAATTCTCTGCTTGTCCTTGTGGCTCTTGCTACATAGCCGCTGGCAGAAAGCATCCGACTTCAACACCCCTATAAGAGACTCGTCTTCTCCCCCTTCGTCAGATTTTCTCCCTCTTCCACCAGCAGCAGCAGAAACACAGCTCTCAACATTGCCCGCTTCAAGACCAATCTCAACCACATAAAATCAACACACACTTCACCAGTCAAACAACGCTTCGAATCCCCCGAAATGGCTCCCAAGAAAGTCCCTGCCGGCTCGGTCAAGGTGCGGGGGGTCCCGGGCTCTGACCGTATCGTGACGGAAGAAGTATGGGAGACTTGGCAGAGCCAATCGGAAGCCTTCTATGCCGAGAATGACCGCCGGCTGGCCAGTCACTGGCGTTGCTGTTGCAAGCACGTCAACTTTATCTCGGCCACCCACTGTGGAAGGTGTCGTCAACCGGCTTGTTTCTTGGCCTCCCCACACCTCACGAACCCGTCCTGCATTCGGTTCTACATGCATGAGGTCCACGTGGTGGGCTGATGCGCATTGTTGGTATCGTTGCTGGTCCTGGTCCTGGCCCAACAATGAGTCTGAGAATGTTGTCGGAGGGATGGTGTTTATTCCATCTCAGGGTGATATTGAACTTGTGAAATGATCAGACTTTCGATTTGCAGCCTTTCGATTAGGTAGCCAGAATATATATCATGATCATCGCTTGCTCCCACTCGTGCTGATGGATGTGCCAAATAACTGTGTCGACACCCGAGTGCCTGAGCTCTACGAAGGAGATGAAAACATGGAGGGAATGCACTCTCTGTACCGCTAGGATGTGGTGAATGGGTCTTTCGGGGTACTTCTCTCCACATTGCTACTTCTGGTGACGGGTGTCTTCATGCCCTCCGATAATGCAAATATATATTTGTCTTGCCCGCCTTCTCATAAGAGTTCTGAATGGATATTGGCAAATGGCGCTCGTCTCCCAATCCGGTTGAGCGCCTCATTGGTTTCCTCCGTGCAATAAGATACATGATGTTGCTGTTCAGCCCTGCAATAAAATCCATGACGTTCACCCTGCCTCCCACTGGCGACGGGTATGCTCCACCAAAACCACCGAAATAAGAAGATCGAAATGATCCCCAATGTCCACCCTTGATGTCGTTTCCGTCCAAAATTCCATGCCAGCACCCATGTCGCATCCCACCTCCAAGATCTCCGCACCCGGTTGACATTCCCCTTGCTCAAATCACAACCGGATTCCCCCTCGATCCCTCCACAGACAGATGCTCCATGTCGCCCCTCAGCCGGACAAACTCAGGCTGCTCCATCTCCGGGGGCGACGACCCCGGCGTCACCCACCCATTACTTCCCCTCGATGCCGGCGACGAGCTAGAAGAACCGGAACTCGCAGCCCCCGAGCCGGAGCCCCGGCCGTTCCGACGACGGCCCATGGGGGGGAAGCTATCGGACGAGTAGAAGACGTCATCATCCTCCTCGTCGTCCGAGATGACGATGTGCGCGACGCGCTTGGGCCTGCGATCACTGTGGAGGTGCCCTCCGGCGCGGGCGCGCTTGCGCGGGACGGCCCTGATGCATGTGACTTCGGCGTCGGCATCGTCGTCGTCGTCGAGGAGCTCGATTGCCCTTACGCCGGCCTGGGCACCGAAGAGGGTGGCGATGCCGGGGGTCGGGCGGCTGGACGGGTCGAAGCCGTCGGTCTTGTCGAGCCAGGCGATGAGGTGCTTGTAGAACACTTTGACGACGGACGGGGGGAAGGCGTTGCCGATCTGCTTCTTGATGGCCGGCGCCTCGAACTTGTGGAAGTTCGGGAAGCCCTGGAGCAGGGAGTACTCCCGCAGCGTAAAGTCGCGCGTGCCGGACCAGTGGTAGTTTTGGCCGCCGCCGCAGGTCATGGTGTTTAGGAGGAGACCATTGGGGTTCCACGGCGTGCGTGGGCGGTCGAAGAGCCTCGGGATATGGAGGGGGTCGTTGCCGGCGTTGCGGCCGATTGAGCGCAGCGCCTGGCGAGCTGTGGTAAACGGTTTGAGGCCGCCTTCGCCGCCCTCGGCGTGGGTTGGAGGGGGGAATGGGGGCAGCTTCTCGCCGGGACCGGCCCCAAAGATGATGACGCGGCGGCGGGGCTGGGCGAGGCCAAAGGTCTTGAGATGGATGACCTTCCAACGGATCGAGTATCCGTGGTCCGTGAAGCCTGCGAGGAAGAGTCCGAAATGGGCGCGGAACCGGGGAGCAAGAATCCCGAAGGTCTGCTCTACGGTGAACAACCGAGGTCGGACCTTTTCGATCAGGTGGGTGCACGACCAAAGAGCGGCTTCGTTCACTTCGTCGTTTTGTCCACGGGTGGTGTGGGCCGGGGACCACACTTGGCACGGAGGCGAGAGGTGTAGCAAATCAACCCGGGGGTTGATATCACCGCCCGCGTTGACAAAACCGAAGATGTCCATTTCGTGTACCGTACTGCTCTCTTCCGCGGTTCTCCCTTCCACGAAGTTGGCCTTGAGGGATTTCGCGGCTGCATCCCAGTGGTCCACCGCAAAGACCAGACGAGCGCCAGCAAGCTCCATGCCCCGAGAAGCGCCACCAGCCCCGGCAAAAGTATCACCTGCGGTGTACTGCTGACGGGGGGGTAACCGGATTCTCCCGGGCTGTTGCCGACCATGCGTCTTGCTTGCATCTAGATCGACGAACGGGACCTCGATGCTGCTAGCCTTGAAGCTGCCTCCTGGGATGATGCCCCCGCGCCACTTGTTCACCAAGAGCTCCGCGCGCTCCCGATACTTTTCATCAGCCTCGTCTTCTTGGATTCTCACCAGCTCCCACTCGACGGGCTTGGCATTTTTCATTCTTGCAATGCGGGTCTCAAAAATCTGCACAAACCTCCATCGACACACGAGCGGGCTGTGCGTCAGAACCCAATCTCGACCGCGGCGAGAAAAGTCACTCGTATCGTAGCGGTGGTGGGGGAACTCCGAATTGGTCACCCGCAGGTCCCTGACCCTAACAATCCGGGTAGCCGGGACGTCTTGACAGGGAACTTTGCCGGTGATGTCGACGACGACCAGTATGCAGACTTCGTTGATCTTTCTTGCAAGCATTCCCTTGACGTCTCTGTTACGTGCAAGTGGGATGCCCCGCAAAATGGCGCCGCCGTCTCCGTCGTCGAGGATCATCGTCACCTTCAGAAAGGGAGCCGAAATCCCAGCGACGACGATGGGCTCAGACAGCTCAACTGTCGTTCCCTCCTTGACGACAAGGCCATCGCGGCAAATGAACTCGCCCAGCTGACGACCACTTGCGCCAAAGGGCTGGCCCGGCTCCAACGATGCGCTCTGGAACCGTTGCAAGACAACGTCCACGTCCTCATCGTCGTCGTCTTTGGTCAGGTCGATGGTGGCATCGTACTCGTTTTCGAAGTCTTCGAGGTCTATGACCTCTCGCTCGGGTGGGGCTTGGATATCGGCATCTTGTGAGTTGGCAGCTGCCCTCTCTGGCCAGTCAAAATTGATTGTTTCATCGTCCGAGTCTTCATCTTCGTACCGCTGACCGCGTTGGTAGCGTGGGAAGATCAGGGACGGGACACCGTCCATGTTTGCGGCAGAACAGTTTTCGGCTGATCAGCTAATGGTAAGATTAGCCTGGAATAAACCAGCGAGATGGAATGGAATGTACCTACCTTGTGAGTTCCCAGTCGCAGAAGCGCGTGGTGTTTTCGGAGGAAAGAGCGAGGAAAGAGCCGGGGGTAGAAGTGAGGGAGAAGTTCTGCCTAACGGACTGAACTTGAAGTTGGTGGAGGAGGGTTGGTCCGGAGCGATCAGGCAGGGAAAGGAAGGTGAGGGAACCAGCCAGGCGGTGTGGCGCTCCTATTTGAAGAGAAAGGGAGAAAAAAGGACAGCTGGGGTTGGAACTGGAGGTAGGTGTGGTGGTAAAAAGAGAGAGAGTTCCGCGAAATTAAAGGCCGTGGTTGCGGTTCCAGTCCTCGGAGAAAATAGTATGGGTTGAAGAGAACTGAAAGGGAAGACTGGGCTCAGAATGAATGAAATATAAAGGCATCTCAATGTGGGGGACAGAGTCCTCCGAATACATTGTTCAACAATTGTTCAACAACAATATGGGCGCCGCTGCGGTAGGGCTCATGGTCAATAGGTTCTATTCGCGGCTTTTGAGGATCTCGGCGGTCGTCCCTTGGGGTGAGAGAGCTGTTGCCAGAATATGAGGAGTGGGGCACGGAAGAACTTGGGTGACAACAAACTGAATGACCTTCAACCAAGTCTTGTTTACACCCCCTGAGGCAGACGTTGGATCTGCACGTGATGCTGCACGCGACACTTCACATGACACCCTCGAGCAGTCTCTCGGTTCAGGCCCATCTTTGCTCTTCGCAACCATTGAATTCAATGCCACAGGTCAAGCGCTGTGGAATGGGGGCTCCCTCGTCTCGCAGAACCATGGCGACGGCATGTCGTGATTCTCGTAAGCGTTTCCTCTGCTGGAGTCTCTGTCGAGAAATCCACTACCCATCTGCAGAATGTCAACTTGGGCGAGGATCGAATACCCATGAATGTAGAGGGGCATTACCAGTGAAGACTATCCCGACAATGCTGAATTGGTGTGAATCGCACTCAAGATCGGTTCTGGCTCCGTGGGTTCTGGTTTCGATGTTGTTGATTTGAAGTTCCCGTCATGGCTGCCCTGGACTGGCGACACAGTGGAAAGAACCGTGCACGGCAGATCACGGGCACGCGGCACCAAGCACGTGAGCTTCACCAAGACAACCCAAATGCACCAGTCTCGATTTTGCCCTTCAAATATTTGGATCCTGATGGCAAATATCATGAAAGACCACTTGGAGCCAGTATCCAGAATCCTATTTGTAGCAGGTTGTTTCCATTGCCAAAATGACAATCTGGCAATGAAGGTCCTGCTGCGCCAGCTGACAAGCTCTGGCGCCGGGCCGTTTCGGGCCACGCTTATCACGGAACAATCTCGCCCCGAGCTACAAATATCCTCACTCCGCAGATTTTTGATCAACTTTTCCTCCGCTCATCAACAACGGCGCAACCAAACGATGGACGGATGAGGAACTCCAATCTTTTCGCCCGTACTAACCACGACAGTACCAGGTCTTTGCCAATGGGGCACCTTGAATGGTAAGCCGCTGCTCCTTTCCTTCAGTTCAGCAGGAGACGCTTCCATGATTATCTTTGACTTGACAAAACCTTGACTGCTGAGAATACAAATTCGATGCGGAGAAAAGTTCGAATGATTGAAGCAATATTGCTGGACTGGTGGGCAACGATCAGTTGAGATCAACCAGCTAACCATTTTCTCTCAGATTCTAGGTACTCAACACCTTGCTGCGCGTTGTTGTGATTGTCTTCAGTTTGATCAAAAGACCACTCTTTCCACCCCCCAAGGTCCAAGAAAAGTCGTCAATATAGTTTTAAAAAAACCATCAATGCACCATTGTTTCCACTGTTCATCTGTTCGCCCCTCAGTCACTGATGCAGGGAAAGTGACCTGCGCAATTGTTGAACTGGGAAGGTTCGCAAGCTCAAGAACCTGGCTGACCCAGTCTCGTGTCACATGAAGCTTGCCTGTATTCCCACTCCCCCAAAACAGCATCCTCTTCCAGCTTCAATTGCTTCCTTTGTCATCAATTTTGCACCGGTAGATCCCAGGTTGCTCCCATGGGGAACATGGCACACAGAACTATCCTGTTTGGGCTCCTCCTCACCCGCCTTCTTTTATTTGCCAGAGCCAGCGAACACCGGTGTGGTTGCTGAACCTTGGACCACAACGAGGCACAGCGAAGGCAGTGGCTAGGAAAGCTTACTCCCTTGAACCGGGCAGCTCTTCACAGTAAAAGATCAAAAGATCATGGCCCACATAAATACCCATCTTTATCCAACCTTGACAACAGCAAGACAAGCCAAATGTCGCCCCACACCTCATGGTCGCTCTACTGGGTATCTATCTGCCCATGGGAGCGCACCAGGTGGCACACTGAACTTGAGATCCCATCATGTTCCCAAGCCGTCTGGTCCTCTGCCGCCCCGGAAGTCAAGGAGAACTCTACCTGGCTTCAACTTCCAGAGGCCCACCCACGTTGACCTATTTGGCCAGCCCTGATGGCCAGCCCTGATGGGATGCCTTGCCTCCAAGTTCCGTCCAAGTCGAGGGCTCGGGCCTTGAAACCTAGGGCAGATCGTTCGACTTTGGGTTTGGGTTCGTTATGTGTTTTCATTATCCCCCAGAATTAGGCTGACATCCCAACCACAGGATCGTCCATTCTACTTTGGGGCAAAGCTCACCTCCCACCAAGGCCAAGCGACTTCAGTATTGTCTTTTTGCAAGAAGGCATGCCCGAGGAAGTAGCATCAATCCATGCTAAAACACTCGGTGGGTGTGCTGGAACGAGATGGCTCGGCTGGTCTGCTCATGGAATGTCTGGCCGCCCTGCATTCAAAATATTTGTCTCTCTCCCAACATATTTCGCCCGCCATCCTGATGGACTGCAAAGCACTTTTTTATTTGCAGAAGAGGCATGCCATTTGCTTGGCCACAGTTTGGAGGTTCTACCGTTTGTGCACAGAGCATTGCCAGACGAGAGGTCGTTCCTCCCCCAGGAAGGACACCGAGGACGTCCCTTCCCTACCAGAAACCGCCAGCACAACAGCCGCCCCTAGCCGTTGGGACATCACGGACTGGGTCGCTCTTTCCTCTCATGAGACAAGATGCCGACTTTTTGCCTTTTGCACTGTGGCACAGGGCAAGTGGCCAGCCCTGAAGATATTTCACCTTCGCACAAACTCGATCTTGTCATATTTGCCGACATTTCATCCCACCTCCCCAACCCGGTAGCATCATTGTCGTCACCCTGCAAGGACAAGAGAATTACCCCTGAAGGAGGCCGAGGTGACAGTTTTTCTTCATCATCCCGGATTCTGGTGCTAACTACCCTGTTGCAGCAGCATCACTTCGTCCCTCTGCGCCATCGTTCGACAGCCCCCTGGAGTTGTTCATGGGAGCATCAAGTCGTCCAGTCTCTCCCTCGACATCTACTCAACATCCAATAGCCCCAGGGCTTCATCCGGGGCATTATCATCCCTACACTCCTCGGTCCCCATTCCCCCGAAAAAAAGGGAGCTGCATGCCGCCCATCCCCAATACCATCACCAGCTTCCCAGTCTGCACCTCGAATCTTCTACAGACCAAAGGCGCCATCTTCATCATCGGTCAAAAGGGGCAGCTTTAACTCACATCTCTTACACCGACTGCCATTGCTCTGTGAGTGACAGTAAGCCAATTCACTTCCTATCCCGGTATGTTCATCTTCATTGCCACACCCCTGGGTCCATGCCAACCCTTTCTTTTCCCTTTTGCTCCTGGGTCCGAGTGTCAGAGTTGTGTTTCCTTTTTTACCCCTGTCGACGTTTACTTTGCCCCTTTAGCCATAGGTGGGTTTATGGTATGGCCGTCTTGCTGACCTCAACCAGAGCCAGACGCATTCCCACATCGTTAAGATGGTCACCCAGACCCGGGCTGCCGCCAGGCTGGCGGTCCTGGCCCAGACGCCCATACCTGCAGTCGTCGCCCTCCAGTTGCCCTCAAAACCGCTCCAGTTATCTTCAAAAACCCTCCCGTTGCCCTCAAAAGCCCCCCCTCAGCCTGCCAAAAGGCGCGGGCGAAGAAAGGCGGCGAAGTCCCAACCGATGAAGGGCGGATGGGTGCTTCCCCATGGCATGGGGGTAGTTGTTGATCATGTCGCCACAACGGGAGAAGACGACAGCTTGATTCATCATGAGAAAGCCACCGACGACACACTGAAAGCGCTTGCGGGTCAAATCGGCCATATCATGGAGAACCAAGAATCACCTGGTCAAACAGAAGACACAGTTGGAAATGAGGACGCCCCTGACACGCAAGGCAATACACCTGTTCAAGAAGAAGACACAAACACATCTGAAAGGAAGAACAACAGTGCTTTTGAGCAGATATCCGCTACCCCCGAAGCGGATATCCACAGGACAGAGGAAGCGATCGTCGAAAAGGAGGCAAGCACTGTGGACCAGGATGATGCCTTGGAAGAGACTCTCACAGGAGGGCGTGCAAAGCGCCCCCGAGCCAAACGCGCCGAATCTTCAAAGTCAGCGGCGGAGATTGCTGCTGAAGCCCGAGACCCCAACTACAGGAGGAACATCAAGAAGCAGGACAACAAATACTCACTGACGCCGGGATACTCACCGTACCCCTACCGCAGTGTTCCCACGCGAGAGGACTGCTACGAGGTCTACCGAATACTGGCTGAGATGCATGGGGAATGCATGCCGCCGACAAAGATGCCGGCGGCGTCGCTGGAAGTAGCTGGATGCGGCGAGGTTCCTTGCGTGCTCGATGCCCTGCTCCGGACTCTCGTCAGCGGCAACACAACCATGGAAAGAGCAAACCAAGCCATCCAGAGTCTTGTCGCCTACTATGGACTCCGGGAACACGGGACAGGAAAGGGAAGCATTGACTGGGAGAAGGTCAGAGTCTCGTCGGAGGCCGAGCTCATCAAGGTGCTCAGGACTGCCGGCAGCGCACCGAAGCGGAGTGGGTTCATCAAGGGGATTCTCGACACGGTCTATGAAGAGAATCTCGTGTTGGCCAAAGCGGAAGCAGCCGCAACCGGCAAAGCTGTCGACATGTCCAACCTCCTCTCGTTGGACCACATGCACAAGATGACCAAGGATGAGGCGATGATCAAGTTCATCAGCTACAGGGGAATCGGCATCAAAACGGCAGCGTGCGTCATCCTGTTCTGCTTGCAAAAGCCATGCTTCGCCGTCGACACACACGTTCACAGATTCTGTGGCTGGCTGGGCTGGACCCCACCGAAAGCCGACCCCGACAACTGCTATCGACATACCGACTTTATGGTTCCTGACGAGCTCAAGTACGGCCTTCATCAGCTTTTCATCAGGCATGGCCAGCTTTGCTTCAAGTGCCGTGCAATCACAAAGCCGGGCACCAAAGACTGGAACGACGCGGCGGATTGCCCGCTGGAGCACCTTCTCACTCGCAACAAAACGATGGCTGCGTCTACCAAGGGCCCCAAGAGAAAGATCGAGGAGATCACGGGTGAGGACTCTGAAGAGGAGGGCTCGGAATATGAAGAGAGGGCGCCAAAGAAGCCCAGGGTCACAAAGAAGAAGATTGAGGAGATTGCTGACGAGCTGGTCGCGGGTGGGTGGTCCGAGGAGGAGGGTTCGGAATATGAAGAGAGGGCACCAAAGAAGTGGAAGAAGGTTCAAAAGCCTCGTGTAAAGGCCAAGAAGGATGACGTGAAGGAGGAAGAGGCGGATGTGCAGACAGAGTCGGAGTGATCTTTTTGTTCAGACACCTCTTCAAGTAGTATGGGGGTCGTTTTTTGTTCGGACATGGGCCAGGTGGTATGGGGGTATTTTGATGGAACACGTGAGGTCGATTCCAGCCAGAGAGGCATGGGTCAATATGGGCGATGGAGGTTACTTATTATCAAGTCTATTTATTGCCGCCTTGAGAAGACCTTCTATCTGCGTCCATCTTTTCGTCAACATATCCCGCTGCCCCTCCTCCCCAGCATCGACCCCTTCCAACTCCTCCAGTTCATTCTTGATACCCCGTACCTTGTCCAGATACCCGCTCAGGATCCCCCTCAAAACCCTATCCGCCTTCCTTTGCGCCTCCTCACTCCCCTCGAACCCATCATCCACAAAGCTGTGGAACTCCCCAATCGGCCTGGCACTCAACAGCCTCGCCGCCACCTCCGTCCGATAGCACACCGTCTCGGCATCCAGCACATAGTTCCCCAGGAACCCCTTCTCCTCCAGCAGCGCCCTCTGCGGCCCCGTCAGCTCCGGCAGCACCGCCTCATCCAGACACACCTCGTCCCACCGGTTCCGCTCCAGCACGAACCCGTACTCGGCCAGCAAGAAATCATTGCCGTGCGCCCCGTACGAGATGAAGACCTCCTCCCCCTCGCCGTAGTCCCGGTCCGCCGAGATGGTGAAGCTCGCCTCGTCAAACGCCGCCGCGCACCCCGCGTCGGCGTGGTTGAACAGGTCCGCCACGGGCTGCAGCGCCAGGCGGTCGACGTCCGGCAGCGCCTTGGTCCGCGGGGACTCGAAGTAGAAGGTGCGCGTGTTGACCAGCAGCCAGTGGTACAGGTAGTCGGCGCGCGTGACGGCCCCGGAGGGCGGGAAGAGCGGGTGCGCCTGGAAGAGCGCCCAGTCGCGCGCGAGCTTGGCGGATTGCTTGGTGACGAGGTCGCGCGCGAGTTTGGGGAGGAAGGGGTGCAGGGCTGGGGGCCAGGCGATGGGCAGGGAGGAGAGGAGGGAGGCGCGCGAGGGGACGACGGCGTCCCAGGCCGGGAAGGGCGGGGTGGGGGAGAGGGCGTCGAGGGCGAGGGAGGCGGCGAGGATGCCGTGGACGGTGGCGTCTTTGGGGAAGGGCTGGCGGACGAGGGGGGGGACGGTGTCGAGGGTTCGGAGGCACGTCGTGGGGACTGTCAGGAGGGTGGAGGATTTCTGGGGGGGTATTAGTCCTGGGTTGGATGTGAAAAGGGGGGTGGGGATGGCTGACTTTGAGGGGGTGGGTTGCTACAAGACCGATGCCGCGTCCGGGGATCTGTCGAGCGGAGATGCCATGTAGCTCGATGCCTTGGTCCGCGGCCCAGGTCAGGAGGGTGTCGTAAATGTCCATGGATGAGGCTCTTTTCTGCCTTTTGCTGCCGATTGGCGGGCTGGACTCTGGGGAACTCTTTTTCTTGGCCATTTTGCAGTATATGGAGGAGGCCTGGGCGAGGACTTGGGTTGGAGGTGTGTGAGTGAAGACGGCGAGGAAAAGTTCTCGGGACAGACTTTTGTTGTTTCAGCGGCGCTTATGGGCCCGGACGGTACGAGAGAACTCCCACTGACTGCTATGTATGGACTGGATAACAATATTTCATATTTATCCTCCTCTGCTCATCTTTCGCTGGAATAGACCTGCTTTCCCCATCGTCACATCAGAGGTTGACGTTGAGGAAAAGAGATATAGGCACGGCGGGGGTGCAATTACATGGGCTACACCACCTACCCCTGTCAATCTTCACCGAGAGCTCCAGCTATCGCCGGCTTATCGATACGGAATCTCGAACCATTTCCAACACCATCATCACCACCACCACCCCGACTCGATCGCCCACACCAGGATGCAAACCCAATGCGCCTGGCCCCATACACCATGGAGGTAGCATTCAGACGCTCCGCGGCCCTCGCCGCCCGCCCAAACACCCTCCGGCCCCGTGCCGCAGCAGCAGCAGCAGCAGCAGCAGCCCTCACCCCATCTCGACGGCAGTACTGGACCCCAAACCGACCACCACCAAACTACCCGGGGCACATCCCCCTCAACACCTTCGAGAAGGCCGCTCTCGCCATCGGGTCCGGCCTCATTTCCCTAGCCAACCCACGGCGCGGCGGTCCGTCCCCCTCCTCCCCCCCCCTCCACCCCAAAGACTAACCCCCCTCTCCCCCCAGACCTCATCGCCGCCTTCGCCGAAGCCACCGCAACCCCCTACTTCATCTACCGCCTCCGCGACGCCATGCTCGCCTCCCCAACCGGCCGGCGCATCCTCCGCGACCGGCCGCGCATCACCTCGACGTCCCTCAACCTCCCGCACCTCCGATCCCTCCCCGCCGGCACCGTCGGGCGCACCTACGTCGCGTGGCTGGACCGCGAGGGCGTGTCGCCCGACACGCGGTCGGCGGTGCGGTACATCGACGACGCCGAGTGCGCCTACGTGATGCAGCGGTACCGCGAGTGCCACGACTTCTACCACGCGCTGACGGGGCTGCCGGTGGTGCGCGAGGGCGAGGTGGCGCTCAAGGCGTTTGAGTTTGCCAACACGCTGCTGCCGATGACGGGGCTGAGCGTGTTCGCGGCGGCGACGCTCAAGCCGGGGGAGAAGCGGCGGTTCCGGGAGACGTACCTCCCGTGGGCGCTGCGGAACGGGCTAAGGGCCAAGGAGGTGATTAATGTGTACTGGGAGGAGGAGCTGGAGAGGGATGTGGAGGATTTGAGGCGGGAGTTGGGGGTGGAGCCGCCGCCGGATATGAGGGCGGAGAGAAAGGCGGAGAGGGAGGCGAGGAGGAGGGCGAGGGCGGGAGAGGGGGTGTACGATGGACGGGACACGGCGCAGGATACGATATGATGCATGCAATAGACAGGACGGACAATACCACCCTTTTGGTTCCCCCAAACTGCATGTATGCCCAGGGCATGGAATGATATTTCCTCCGTAAACGCCCGGCCCGAATGAACCCAACAAGACCGCCCAAGTATTACACCCCGGTACTCCATCAGTCGAAGAAGTCATCGTCGTCGTCGTCCCACCCCTTGCGCCGGCTGACGACAATCTTCTCCTCGGCCTTGGTGTCGGCCACGGCGTTCAGAAGCTCCTTGAGCTGCTCCTCCGTCACTTTTTGCCGAAGCTGGCCGGACCGTGCCAGCATGATCAGCCGGTTCTCGACCTCGGTGGCTCGCGACTCCTTGACGAGCCGGATGCGCCCGAGCCGGTCCGCGGCCTCGGGCTGGAGGATCTGGTTGAGGATCGACTGTCGGGCTTCGGCTGTCGGGGGCGTCTGTGTCAGTCCATCGAGCTTCTTCATCGGGCCGCGCCAGGGGCTGGTGGAGGTGTACCTTCTTGCCCTTCGCCGCCGCCGCCGCCGCTGGGACCGGCCTTGCCAGCTCCCCCACCGCCGCCGCCGCCGCCGCCCTGGGCCTTGAGCTGCTCGAGGCGGGCTTGCCGGATCTGGAAGGTTGACCACAGTAAGTTCCTGATCAAAGCGGGTAGAGGTATATTGTAGTTTTGCGCACCTTTTCCAGTTCAGCGTCGTCCATTTTGGCGTATCTTGCGTTGACAGATAGTACTGGGAATGGAGTTGGTTCTGCCTTGTATCGCGATCGCGGGGTCGACCCTCGAATTTTGGCGGGGCCTCCCTATCGTCTCCCGCTCTTTATCAGACCACCCCTGGCGGGTTGACAAAATAGGGGCAGCTGCTCGGGACAACAACAACAACAACAACCCGAGGTTGCTTTCTTTTAGCATTCGTCTAATCTATATTGTTCTTCTATCCATCGACCCATCCCACATGCATGTCTACATGGTTGCATCTGGAAACAAGTTCGTCATCGCGCCGTTGATAGTCGTACAGGTAGTGTATGTATATATGTATGTACAAGGTGATGGTTGTACAGAGCTCTCCCGGCAGCGGTACATCATCGTCTCAGGGGAAGGGCACAGCCTCGTCCAGTCGCTTCAACGCGACATCTCGCTTCCCCTTCACCAGCAGCAGCAGCATCTCGAGCGCATCGACCCGGACTGCGAGCTCCCGCCCTTTCCTGACAAAATACCCCGTCAGGTAGTCAACGTCCGTCTCCCATCCGCGGGCCGTATAGGTTCGCATTAGGGCGTCGCCGCGCCCCTTGGCCTTTAGCCTGCCAAACATCTCCTTGCGCATCAGAGGGGCGAGATAGGCCCGGCGGAACCTGTCAATTCCCCTGAACTCCGGGAGCCGTGCGACAACGTCACATATCTCTCCAATGGCCTTGTCCATAATCTGGGAGGCGAACGAGTTCTTCTCCAAGCCGGCATAGGGACTGTCCACGATGGTCGCCAGTGGCTCTGCTACGGCTCTGAATGCCACCCTGAAGATCTTTTGGGTGAGCATATCCGCGTACCGATGGCCACTGGCGTTGAGCCCCGGTACGGCCGTCAGGAGCTTGAGGAGATGCGTGTGTCGAAGTGTGTGCTCAGGGGGTGGGTGGCGCTTGATGATGTGACCGGGTATCGCGCCGCCGCGTGCAGTGGGAATGGAGAGAAACAGCGTCCGCTGTTTAAGCTCGCGGACGGCAAAGAGGTTCTCTTCCCACGGATGTACGTGTCCAAGGGTGCTCGTAAAGTGGCCCACAAGGAAGACGGGACGGCTCGACTCGTCCGGGAAGAACGTCTCGGCCACGTCGTCCATGACCCCCAGGGCGTCTTGGAGGAAGCAGATGGTTGACCGGTGGTCTAACCGATGCAGGATGGGATCGAGCGATCGCAGGACATGGCCAGCCGGGACCGTGATCACAAGGTTCTGGATGGGCTTGTCGCTGACATACCAGTTGTGGTCCCGGTCCTCGTGCATCTCCCGCACCCGTACATACTCGCCGATTATGCGCCGGCGGACGATTGCTGTGTCGCCTCGGTGCAGTGTCAGCGAGGAGCCGGTTTTGTGCCATTCCTTCTTCAGGAACGGGTCATGGAGGAGGTAGCGAACGGGTGGGATGGTCTCGCAGCCCGCCAGAGCGTGTGTGATATATCGCCCAGCGAGATCCAGTCCAAGAACGTGGACCTGGTCCGAGAATCTCATCCTATGGTGAACCAGCTCCTCCAATGAAGGTCCCCTCTTGTTCGCGTATTTGTTCGGAATGTGTGGGAAAGGTTCTTGGGCCCACAAGGTGTTGTCCTCCTCCTCTGGCGACTGTGCCGGCTCATCAATTGCAAATTCCCCGTTGCCCGTGCCACGCTCGAGCAAGTTCAATCTTCTTGCGATGCGCCCAGATCCTTCCCGAGCCGGTGGGGCGTTCCCATCGGTTTGATAGACCGAATCTTCGGGGTTGTCGGTTTCCCAACGTCCGCTGCGCGGCGCATCCTGCTGGGAAGAGAACTCGGCGTTGAACTTGTCCGGGTCCATAAACTGTGCGGAGGCGGCCTTGTGTGCCTTGTTCGAGCCCCATCTGCTGGCCCCCCGGCCGACAGTGACGTTATTGGGTAACCATCGTATGCGCCACCGTGGTATTCGCGCAAACATACGCGACTCTGATGTGCTCCCAGGACGGGAAAAAAGGATCTGGCTTTATAGAGTTCGATCGAGGGTCATGGCATCGGAGGGGTCTGGCTGTCGAGGGGTTCGACCCTGCTCTCGTGGGCGTTGGAGGGCTTGGGCATGCGATTCGGCTGGATGAAGGAGGGGGGGTGCCGGAAGGAGCGAGATCGTGGTTGGGCGTCGAGAGTAATATCAAGAAAGACGGTGTCGCGACGTCCGGTTCTGGCGGTTTGGCTCTCGAGACCGCAGCTCCATGGCGTCAAAATGGCGTTGGGACGTCGAGCGAACTTTTTTTGATCGCGCAGACCGTCACAAAAAGATTCGAGGAAATCGCGGTGCCGCGATTGGCCGAAAAAGGCCCGCTTCCGTGCTGGCCGAAGTTCCACAGGGGAGTCGCCCCCCAAAACCACATCCCTGTCAAAAAGTGCAACGCGCCCCATCGTTTTCTTTGAGGTTGGCCAAAGACGAGCTCTGAACTCACACTCATCACTGAGGCAGCATCACAACTACCAAACTTGTACATGGTTCATTTCTACGCCTGAAAAGACATCTCATACTCCAATTCCCCCAAAGTCAAGATTTCGCCATGGATGTTAGCGACATCACCCCAGAGCTGGAGCAGCTAGACGTCGACATGGACAAGCTCCAGGAAGCCCTTCAACCGCTGCTGGGAGACATGGGGGATATCTCGTCCAAGCTGCCGCTTTTGGACAAGGCCAAACTCTACGTCCTTGTGTCATATGCACTCGAGTCGATCATATTCTGTGAGTCCCCTAACCCTTCCCAGAGTCATTCATTTGCTAACGCGAGGCACAGCTTCTCTTCGCCTCAACGGAGTAGACACCAAGAACCATGCCATTGTCAAGGAGTTGACGCGTGTCAAGCAATACTTTGAAAAGATCCACAAGATCGAGAACCCTCCTGCGAAGCCAGATAACACGCTCAACACCGAGGCGGCCATCCGCTTCATCAGGACGAATCTTGTGAGTGAGGCCGTGTCTTGATGTACCTCCAAGTTGCTGACTGTCTGCAGAGCGATGACAAGGAGGTGAAGGACAAATTGACGGAGCAGATCGCCAAGGAGCGCGCCAAAGCTGCCATAAAGTCCGCCAACGAAAGGAAGCGAGCGGCCGAGGCAGCGGCAGCCGCAGAGGAGCAGGTCGAGAAGCAAGAGGAGACTGTCTCGAAGAAGCCCAAGCGGAGCGGGTCCAAGAAGAAGAAATGAAGCTCGCCAGTCTCAGCAGGCAACAGTGATACCACGGCTTTTCAGGCCGCAAAACGCCGCGTCGAGGACGGCAGTGTCCGTCGAGGGGCGATAAGGGGAACGGGGTTTACGGAGGTCCAGGGCTTTAACGACAATACCCGAAGCAGTCGCGGCACGAGGTGCTGTCTTGCACCAGGGCTATTCTCGCCACACACGATACTAGGGATGGTGGCAGCACTTCGGCGAAGGGGAAATAGCAAACGCGTTGCTTTATTTCCCATTGGCTTCGAGGGAGCAGCATGATCAAACTGGGGTGGATAGGTTTTAAGACGGAGCAGCCAGGTGGATGACAGGCACGTAGGCCGGGCCATGGGCTTGTGCTTCTGGGTTCTCATCCATGTAGAAGACAAAACAGCTGACCCTCACCCCCCTCCGGTGCATGACACGGCCATCTTCATCCCCTTCATCGCCCCTTGAACTGTCCCGACCCAGACCCTAACCCTCTCTTCCCTCTTGACTCGTCCCTTCGATTGGCTTCCAGCTCGCCAAGACTCTCGGCTCAACTGCCACCGACCCACCAAAAGCCCGGGGACTCCACGCTGAGTGGCCAATGGCAAAATCCGCTTCGCTGTCCGAGTCCATCCGTCCTGTCGATCATCCCGCCCTCTGCTCTGCCGCTCGGCTTCAACCTTTTTTCTCTCTCCATCTCCGTCGGAATACCCTCACATTTCACTCCTTTCACCACCAAAACACCCAACCCCCCCCCACCCATATCCAACATGCCTCGTCAACGCTCCGGCGCCCGCCCCTCCGCCGCCCCGGCTCGCCGCCCGGCGCCCACCCAGCAGCAGCAGACCCGGCCCGCGACGACCTACGCGGCGCCCCCTCCCGCCTCCCAGGCCGCGCACTCGTCGACGCCCACGGCCCAGGCGCCGACCGGCCAGGCCCCCGGCCTGTTCGCCCAGATGGCCACCACCGCTGCGTACGCCCGCCCCCTCCCATTCCCCGCCAAACCCGGACAAGCGCTAACCTGAATCCCCCTCAACAGCGGTGTAGCAGTCGGTTCGGCCGTAGGCCACACGCTCAGCAGCGCGGTTGGCGGCCTCTTCGGCGGGTCGAGCGCGCCCGCGGACGCGGCGCCCCAGGCGGCCGCCCCGCAGGACACCAACAACAGCAGCTGGGGCAACAACTGCGCGGGGGCGACGCAGAACTTCACCAAGTGCATGGACGACAACAGCGGGAACATGAACATCTGCGGGTGGTACCTCGAGCAGCTGGTGAGTTTTCCCCCCTCCCCTCCCCTCCGTAGCGGTGTGGCGGTGCTGACGGTTTTGCCACCCCTTTACAGAAAGCCTGCCAGTCTGCTGCTAGCCAGTACTAAGCTTGATCGGTCGGCGTGGAAGAAAGAGGGGATAGGCATGGTGTACGTCTGAGCGGGAAGGTTGGCATGGGGCGCGCCGGGGAGTAGGGCGCTTTTCTCAACTCACTCGGCATCATGCATTGCATTCGTGGTATTTCAGCAGCAGCAGCGAGAGGCTGGGAGAAAGGGCTTGGCTTGATTCGCCTCAAAATAACAAAACCATAAAATCATTGTAGATTACAACAGGGGTCCTCTCGGGAGATATCATATCCTCCCGAATGTCCAACTGTGGCCCTTGGCTCATCAACAAAACACCGCTGCATTCCCCTCTCTCAGTTGTCGTACTCGTCGTCGTCCTCGTCGTCTACTCTTGGCTGGAAGTTTGTCTAAGACTTGGTTAGTATCCGTTTCCAGGTTATTTGCAGGGGGCTGACCAACCGAGTTGCCGTTGTAGAATTGTTGCTCGTTCCGCCTCTGTCGTGCCGCCGAGTCCTGACCGCCATCCCTCCCAGATGCGTGCCCCTGAATCGAAGGATTCTCGACCAGCGGCGGTGGTGGCCCGGCGGTGCTGAACAATGTGCCGATGAAGCTCAGGATCACGCCAAAGAAGCCACTGATATAGGCAACCATATACGCCAGCCACCTCATGAAGATGTTCCCCGGTGGCGGCGCATCGTCGTAAGCGGCGGCGAACCTCCTCCTCACCGGCAGCAGGATCAGCGTTGCCGACGGCGTCAGCCCCAGCTCCTGGAGCTGCTTGTCCTCCTCCGTCACGTCCAGCTTGACGCTCGGCAGCGGCGTCATGAGGACCTTGAACGTGTACGCCGTCTTGCCCAGCTGCGCCGTGTCGTCGACCCACTGCCGGACGTCCTTGAGCGTGTCGCGGCTAGAGAACCGGCTGCGGATCGTCGACCCGTCCAGGAGGCGGACCTGCAGCGCGCAGTTCTCGTGGATGCGGCCGGTCGATGGGTACAGCTGGCTGGCGGGGGCAAAAGGCACGCCTTTGGCCTCGGCCTCGCCTGTCGTCGCTTCCGCGGCCCGTCGCAGAGCTGCCTGCTCGGCCTGCCGCGCTTTCCTGGCCGCCTTGTCGTCCTCGATGGCTTTGAGCACCCGCTGTCGTTCCTCGCGGGCCTCGCGCTGCTTCTTCTTGAGGGTCTCGGCGTGCTTGGACTGGGCATCGGGTGCCTTTCCGGCGGCTATGTTATCGGCTTTTGCCTTGGCCTTTTCGATGCGGCGTTGCTTGGCGTCTTCTTCCTCCTTCTTCTTCTGAGCCGCGAGTCGGGCGGCTCGCTCGGCAAGAAGGGACTGGATCTGGGCTTCGTTGGCGGCGGTAGAGGTGGGCGTGGCTGGGCCGGAAGAGGTGCTGGAGACGGACCCTGTGTCCGCAACTCGTGCGACTGGAGGGGGGAGCGATGCTGGAGCCGGTGCTGGAGCTGGTGCGATGTTGTGTTCAGCTGCAACTGGGCTTGGCTCAGGTGCCGGTACTGGTAGGGGTTGCAGGGCCTGTCGTAGCCTCCTGACAAAGTCCTCCTTTGAGACGCCCGCGGCGATGTACTCTCTCAGCTCAGCATTTCTGGGAATATAGGTTAGAAACCCGTGGTAGAAGTTGGGTCCCGAATGGGAACTCACTTGATTACCACGACTGTTGGCTTCTTTGGGAGAGGGTAGAGCTGGGCGAGGAAGCCTTCCTCCTGGGAGCCAGATTCCAGGCGAAGGACTACGGCGTCGGATTCCAGAATAGGGGCGACCTTGAAATTCTTAGTATTTATGAAGGGGAATAGCGGCTGCTGCGCCAAGAGATGAGCTTACAGTGTCATCGGTGAGATACTCATCCTGCCACTTGACACTCTCGGCCTCGTTGTCTGCAGAGATCTTAGCAATGGTCGGTGGGGTTACCCAGAGGAAGCAGGCTGCTCACCCGTGACAAAGCAAACAACGGATTTTGACTGTTGGACCGCCGTCGCGATCCCCTCCTGAAGATTGCCCTGGAAGAAGGACATGGTGGAGGGTGTGATGACGTATGGTGGAGTCACTGTTTGATGCTGACCTCCTCAGTCCTTGGACGCCCAGAGATCACGGTTGATGCCTTGAGACGAGGCAGGAAGGGAGATGCAATGCGAGTGGGTAGGTAGCGTTGCTTAAACGACCTGCTGCCTCTGGAGTTATGAGAAGAAACAGCGAGTCGAGGTTTTCTGTTCAGGCCGCGATGTTGAAGACCAGAAACGACGCGAGTTGACGTGTTGTGGTCGATATCGTAGTGTTGTTGAAGGTGTTGCCTCGCTGGCCAGTTGGCACTGATGTAATCGCCGCGCTGTCCGAAGTGAAGTGCAATCCGAAGGGCTGATGCTACAGGCCACCTCGGGCCGCCTGGGACGCATTTCCCCAAACTGCGGGGCAGCCCGACAGGGGTCATCAACGGCAAGCTCGCGCAAGATTGAATCGGGACGCCAATCAGTGACGCAGATCACGAATGCTCTCCAATTTTGTCCAAGTCACCCGGACGCCACAAGTTGGGCGAAGCACCCAGACCAAACACCAGCAACCATGGCAAAGCCGGCGGTGCTATTCAATTGCCTCCTGCGACCCTCAACCTCGCAGAGGCTGTCGTCAACCATCTGCCAAAATGTAGCCCGGCAGCCGGCGGCACGCAAAACAGCAGCGCAAGGCGCGGCAAGACGTCAGCCATTCTCGTCGTCTCCTCGCCGCCCAAGACGACAGCCCGCCGATGATCCCGGGTTCTCCTCCATTGTCGACAACCCCTCCGAGCTGGTGCGAGCCGGCAACAAGCATGGCTGGGGGCTCATGGTGCTCGGTTCGGCCTGCCATACCCCTCGGTGCATCCAGTCCAGCTGCTAACCGAGCTATTCGCGACAGCTGTGATCCCCGTAACCGCCTTCATCCTCGGCACATGGCAGGTCCAGCGCCTCAAGTGGAAGTCCGAACTGATTGCAAAATGCGAAGACCGAATCGTGCGGCCCCCGCTGCCGCTACCAGCACGCATCGACCACACGGCCATCGCCGACTTTGACTACCGCCGAGTCTATGCCGTAGGGCGCTTCCGCCACGACAAGGAGATGCTCATCGGCCCCCGGGTCCGGGAAGGCGAACTCGGCTACATGGTGGTTACCCCGTTGGAGCGGGAGGGAGACCCGGGCGCAACGGTCCTGGTCAACCGTGGGTGGATTTCCAAGAAGCTGGCAGACAAGTCGAAGCGGCCCGAGAGTCTACCGCAGGGGGAGGTCCGGGTCGAGGGCATGTTGCGGGAGCCCTGGAAGAAGAACATGTTCACGCCAGACAACATTCCTGAAAAGGGGGAGTTTTACTTCCCGGACGTTGTTCAGATGGCGGCGCTCACAGGGAGTCAGCCGGTCTGGGTTGAAGAGACTATGGGTGGGTTTCCGCTATCTCTGTTGCCTAACCACTATCCTCTTGCTATCCCATCCTGCACCCCCCGAACAAGGCCACTGACATCTCCGCCACAGACCTGAACTATACCCAGCTCCTCGAACGCGAGGCAAAGGGTATTCCCATCGGGAGAGTTCCCGAGGTCAACCTGCGCAATACTCATGCGCAGTATATCTTCACTTGGTATGTCCTTCTCGGTCTAGGACCTTCTCTCTAACCCACTCGTGTTGCGCTTAGCCCATGCTAATGTCCTTAGGTATGGCCTGGCTGTGGCGACGTCGATAATGTTCTATATGGTTGCCAAAAAGCCGACGAACGATCCGAGTCGCCGCGTCCGCATGAACAAGCATTGGTAAAAATGTAGACAGCATCAGCGCTTTCGGGGTTCATGTGACCTCCTCGTCCTGAGCATCATGGGCAGTCTTTCGCCGCTTCTTCGGCGGGACTGGCGGAGCCATGCGGAGCTCTTGGAGCAATTCTCGCGGTAGATGACGCTGTGCTAGTGCGAACGGCGTCACGTGGGAGCTGACCTGGCGTTGTCTGTGATGTGTCAGCGCTTGTACAACAAATACAATCAAGATACCCGTATAAGCAACTGAGGGGGTCGTACTTCTTCAGAAGGGTGAGCATGTCGCTTTCGTCGATCGTCTTCCGGTGAGCATGGTTCGCATAGCTCTCCAGCGTCTCGCTCGTCTGTTGAAAGAACCACTCTGAGGCCTGCATGACAGCCTTGAGGGCGTCCGGCGTTATCTTGCCCTTCGCCCCGCTTGTTTTGGCAAAGGTTTGAGCAAGGCGTTTGACGACCGCCGGAGGTAGAGAGGGATACACGATCCCGTGCCTGGACATCTTGATTGTCCGCTTCTGGGCTGTTGTCCTGTTTGTGGCTGACTTGGCGACTGCCGTCCCATCGACGCCGGATTCGTCGACACCCGTCTCGTCGACACGCGCCTCCTCGGCACCTGATTCGGCCTCAGGAATGTCCTCCAGGCCATCGCCATCTTGACCTCCATCGTCATCCCCGTAGTCGTCCCCATAGTCGTTCCCAAAGTCCTCACCGCCGCCGTCGTCGCTCTGCGGATCAAGCATCGGCTCGAATAGCTCCGGTGGTTGCCGAACCGGTGACTCTTGCAGTTCTGGCGCCATCACAGTAGTGTCATTCGCCATATCCAGGGGCACCTCGAACCCAAAGTCGCTCTCGCGCGCAAGTAGTTCGCGGCGCGTGACATCAAACTCGGATCTAGGGTTGGTTAGAACACCCGTTATAAAACGAGACAAGACGGGAAACCACAAACCTCTCGTAGTCCGGAATATCGTAGCCAGTATCATCATTCGCTGCACCCGGCCGGACTGGACTGGGGTCGATGCCCCCTTCATCGCTGCCCTCCCCGCCCTCCCCAAAGTACTCGCTCATCCGCATGCTACCCATCGACAACCTGCTCCCCGGGCGTTCGTTATACGCCCTCCGGCCCAGCTCGATGGAGCGCATCGTAAAGTTCTCGTCCTCCAGCCCCGCCGACTGGTGCGGCCGCAGCTCGTCGTCGTCGTCATCCTCCACATCGTCGTTGTCGATCGGCAGCGACAGTCTCGGCGGTCGCGGCAGCTCTTCATCGTCATCGTCGTCGTCGTCCTCCGCCCCGCCCGGTGTCGCGTCCTCCGACTTGGGCGACGACGAAGACGTCTCTATCGGCTTCGTCGTCGGTGCCAGTGCCCGGCCGAGTGAGAGGAGGGTGTCGCGCGGCGTCTCGCGCGCCTCGCGGACGCCGCTGCGGCGGCGGCCAGCACGGTGGGGCGTTGAGATGGCAGCGCGGCGCGAGTCGATGGTGCGGAAGGCGGCGCGGGCGTGGGGCGTCGCCGAGGGGCCAGGGGCGGGTTTGCGGCCGGAGGCGGAGAGGCCCGGTGGACGGGGGTGGATGGTGGTGCTGCCCGGGGTGCGGAGGAGGATGGAGCGGCGGCTGGAAGCGGAGGCGGTGGTCGGTTCGAAGGGGGCGGCGCCGCGGATGGGGGTCGCGTCGTCGTCCGAGGTGGAATCCCGGCGCGGGTGGTGGCTTTCGCGGGCCATGGCGGCGGAATCTGTGCGAGGGGGTTTACCGCATTGGTTTGCGTGTTTGACGACTCAGGTGTGTTGCCGTGGGACGGAGGAGGCGAAAATGCGGTAGGGTTGGGCTTTTTGGGTGGATTGACGCGTCGCAATACCTTGATGGTGGAGGGAGACGCGCCAGGATTGAAACGACGTCGAGGGACCCCAGCCGCCCCACTCTGGGCTTAGGTGGGGGTCGCCTGGAGCTGGCCCCCGCTCAGTAGCCACCCCACCATAAAAGAGCCGACGATACAGGCGTCGACTCGAATGTTTGCCTCAATCATCATGTTTCTCGTTTCAACATCTCTCAGCGGGGGTTTCTCTTGTGGGACTCGGCAACTGGCATACCAGTACTCGACGCGAACACTACATTTCTTTGCCGCCTTTCTTTTGCAGCTGAAGGTTGGACTAGGTAACTTTGATCCCCTGACTCCGTCTCTGGCGTCATGCCCTGAGGGCATCGATAGTCGTCAACACACAACGGGCGAGTACCCAGATCTTATGCACAGCCTGTTGCTCACTCATGCCGCCGTCTACTGCGTACGGGTTGTCCAAGAGCGGATGATGGAGCTCTTCACATTTGCATCTCTCGTGTCGGAGAATCATGGACATCTCCATTGTGACGGGCTGGCCGCAACTGGACTCTCTCGTCCACTCGATCGGTGTCGTCAACATCCGTCACAAGCCAGGATTGAAACAAGCGAATCAGGGGCGCACTGTTTCCGCCTTGACCAGCCGCTTGGCCATTCTATCGAACCCGCCTCAAAGCTTCGCCGGGTGTTCCACACGGCGGGATGCCCATGTTACAGACGTGCGTCAAATGCACGCCTGAACTCCCGCAAGAGCCTTCTCGTCTTGAGATGACGCCCGGGAAGCCAGAGGGTCGTGCCATCAATCAATAGAGTGGTTCGTTCGCTCGAGCAGGCACCTGGAGACGAGGGATGAGATCACTACTTTCTGTCCTGCCATCGATATCCGTTGAAATCTTCCATCCTGTCCATGGAGAACTACATCCTCTCCGGAGCTCTGGAGGCCCATTCCGCAGCCGACGTGAGACACAGGCAGACAAATGGGATGCGCCTGTCCCAACTCCCGCGAAGCCGCGACGACTTACACAGCAGCCGGTCCATCCCCCGTCCTCCCCGTCTCTTGCCGCCTCGCCCCGGCATCGCCTAGGTTTCTTCCATGCCCGACCTCTGCCAAGTCTTCGGAAGTCAACACGATACGTAGTGACGCAGGTCGCCAGGCGTTTCGAGGCACAAGGCCAACATATACACGGCCCTCTTCTGTCGTCCTCTGAGGAGCCCTGAGACCACCAAATGCGGTCGTTACACAGTGTGGGCATGACAGCCTCGCACCCCTAGCGTAGCAACAGACGGCGAGCACCTCCAATCGTGCCCCTTATTACAGAACTTCTCACAGACTTCTTCCACCTGGACCCCCCACAGCTCGCTATAAAGGGAACTCGCTCGGATCTCGCCCTGGGGCCCTGGAGCCTGAATGGCCCCAAAGCATCCGCTTCCTGGTGGTTCCCCGCTTCAGTTGCCTCATGGCAGTCCGCCCGCCTTCTCTCTCGTGGATGGAACCCTGGTCCTTGCATCCTGCCTCGCGGGTTAGCAGCCCGCGGGGGGACAGTGATGTTTGGGATCACCATGTCTGCTGTGCTCAGGGAACAGCGGGCTCGCGGTTTGGCCCCCGGACCAGACAATGTCACTTCGGCCGATGTCACTTGATGGCACTCGTGTGAAAACTCGACAATGGCTCCTCCATCCCCTACCTGGGGAGAGTTGACGCCGAACATGTCAGAGCCCAGTCCTGATTCCCCAATAAAAAAGGCTTCCCAGTTGCTCCCCAGGGGCCCGGAGCCACATGTCGGCCGCCAAGGTGATGGTACGCATCGTGAGCGGCCAGCGACCAACACGGTCCACTTGCAGTGCCAGTCCCCGCCCCCGACGCCCTGACTGCAGGAGGTTCACCGTTCGACGAGGCAGTTGCGCCAGTGGCCAGTGACCATGGAGGATGGATGGATGGAGGGGGGACGGGGAAGCTATGCACAGTGCGGGTTTGCCTCTGGACTTCCAGGTTGACAGCATCTCCCCTCAGGCTCGCTCGCCCGTGCTTCAGGGTGCTTGCCCCCGAGCCCCGAGCCCCCTTCTGGTCCCGCCATGCCACCTTGGCCCGGGTTCTCACCTCTGTCCCGACCGACTCCCTAGCTTTTGCACCCGAGTTTCCATCAGACATCTCCTCCCCGGCACTCACTGTTCCGGTCCTGTGACAAAACATCTCGTCGTCTTTTCCCAGAAGCGTGTTTCTTCCCCTCCGAGTCCCGAGATCATCCACCCATCGCGACTGTCGGTCCAGCAACAAGTCGGTTGTGGTTCCAGAGCTGCAATTCCATTTCCATATCGGAGCTTCAGAGAGGCACGGGCTTATCGCTATCGGCGCCTCCCCCCAGGTCGCCCACGTCCAGACGCATTGCCATCCCTTTCCCGCCTCCCAGCTTCCACCATTCCACATTTCTAAACCAACCCCCTCCGACCGGCTGCAACCCGATTTATATCGACGTTCGAGCTTCGCAACACGCAAACAAAACTCCACACCCCGATCCATTCCGCTCGAAATAGAGACCCGTCCAATTCCAGCATCATGGCTCAACCCGGAGCGGTCCAGTCGCTCAAGGTTCGTGCACTTCCTCACGGTCGCCGACACCGCCAATCCTACTCGCGCCGCCATACCGTCCCGCCTCCTGGATGCCGTCGCTAACCTCTTGTTCTCCGTGTGTAGTGCGTTGTCACTGGCGATGGCGCCGTTGGAAAAGTAAGCCGACCCCTCCCCTCATACGATGCCATGATCGCAAGAGCTAACCGCCTTATCAACAGACATGCCTGCTCATCTCATACACAACGAACGCTTTCCCCGGCGAATACATCCCCACAGTGTACGTCCAACAAAGCATTGCCTCGAGCGATCGAACATCGGGCATCGGGCGTGATGGAAGCTAACAATGGCGTCGCCGCAGCTTCGACAACTACTCGGCGAGTGTGATGGTGGATGGCAAGCCGATTAGCCTGGGGCTTTGGGATACTGCGGGCCAAGAAGACTACGACCGACTCCGACCCCTCTCCTACCCCCAGACCGATGTCTTCCTCATCTGCTTCTCGATTGTCAGCCCGCCATCGTTTGATAACGTCAAGGCAAAGGTGCGTCATGCGTCGCAGTAACCCAAACTTGTTCATGGAGTTCAAGTGCTAATCCTGCCGGCAGTGGTACCCCGAGATTGATCACCACGCCCCCAACATTCCCATCATCCTTGTTGGCACCAAGCTCGATCTGCGCGAGGACCCCGAGACGATCAGGAGTCTGGCCGAGAAGCGCATGGCGCCCGTGACGTACGAGCAGGCGCTCAACTGCGCCAAGGAGATCAAGGCGGTCAAATACCTCGAGTGCTCGGCGCTCACCCAACGGAATCTCAAGACTGTCTTTGACGAGGCCATCCGGTGAGTAGTTGCCGACATGTCCTCCCCGCACCAAAGCAGACGAATACTGACATCATGCTCTCCAGTGCTGTGCTGAACCCGCGCCGGGAACCCCAGCAGAAGCAGAAGAAGAGCAAGTGCACCATTCTCTAAGCGGCCCCTTCTTCGCCCGCTCGGCACAAGTGCTCGACCTTCTTTTTGCTCGCCGCTTCGACATGACAGTCAACGTCGACAGAGAGAGCCCCAAACATCGCAGTGTATACCTAGCCAGCATATAATCTGTGGCTCCCTTTTCCGTCGTCCTCCCGCTTCCGACCAAGGGGACTTTGGACCTTCTTATCTGCACGCGCACTGGGCGTCCTCGCCGCAGGCTGAGGATTTTACACCGCGACTGATGTGTGAAACCATCAAACTGCGGCGAGGGTGTGTGCAGCGCGAGTGTCAGGTCTGGTTCCGACTTCGAAATATTTCTGAATTTCCCCCCTTGCGCAAGGCGGGGTAGTGAGTTTGCATCAATCATCACAAGGATATCCCTGGTTGCTCATGTCTTTTTTCGTCTTGCATTTCATTGTGCTGTTGTTGTTGCCGTCGTCGTTGTTGTAGATAGTTGAGCAAGCGTTTTTCTACGGACGTCTGAGCTGCGTTGACAAGCGCCAGGGGGTTGGGGCTGGCAGGTCTTGATGATTACATAGCCGAAATGCGAGGGACGTCTCTGTTGTTCAGTTTGCTTTTTGAAAATCTACAAAGTGAGATGATGATTACAAGTGAAAATGGCCCCACAACGCCCCCTTGAGTTCCTTTTTTGTCCAAGCATGCCCGTCTACCAAGAAAAGGGTATCTCGTGCCCCAAAAGCATGGCACCAAAGGCGGGTACTCTGCCCCTTTTGTCCCACCCTTCCCATCCATCCTATACGTATTACGGAAGACCACCCATCTACCACTTCTTCCCCCGTCCACCACCACCACGGCCACCACCGCCCCGGCCCCCACGACCCCTACCCCCGCCACGGCCGCCCCTCCCGCGCCCACCGCCGCCAAACTTCTTGCCGGGCCCGTTGTCCCAAGGCTGCTCGTCCGTGGCGTTGCGCAGGTCCTCATCACGCTGCTCTTGCGTCTGGTCCTCGTGCGGCACCCGGCCGAGCCGGCTGGGGTGGATCCAACCCACCTCGGCGGGGTCCTCCACCGGCGCGGCCTCAGCGGCAGGCTTCTTGGCCGCCTTCTCGAGCTTGGCGTTCTCCTCCTTGGCCATGCGCTGGGCGCGCTCCTCGTTGAGCTTCTTGTTCTTGGCGGCGATCTTTTCGGTGCGCTTGTCCGTCTTGCCTCCGCCGCCGGCGCTGTTGTCGTCGTCTTTGTCAGTACACCGCAACGGTTGGAGAGAGAAAGGGGTGGATCCAAAACATACGTCAGCTCGACATTGATCTTGCGGGCGGGCGAGATGCCGTCGTCAAACTCGGTGTGGTGGAACTTTTCCAGGCACGTCTTCATGTGGTCGTAGCGGCCGAACTCGACGAAGGCGATGCCCTTGCTCTTGGCCGGGTTCTCGCGCTCCGTCAGCATGCGCACCGACGTCGGGTGCACCGTGGCAAAGTGCGCCGTGATGGACTCGACCGTCGCGCTGTAGGGCAGGTTGCCGATGAAGCAGATGAAGCGCGTGGACTTGGCGGGCTCCTCCTTGTCGTCGGCGTCGGCTGCTGCTGCTGCGGGCTCCTCGTCGCCGTTTTGGGTGCTGGTGCCGTTGGACTCGGACTTTGACTTTTTGGACTTCTTGTCCTTCTTGCTCTTCTTGCTGGGCGCCTCGGTGGTGGTAGCGTCGCCGTTGGTCTCAGGGACAGTGTGGCCGTTGGTCATCTCGACGTCCTCGGCGTCGGCGTCCTTGGTCTTGTCCTTTTTGCTCTTCTTGTCCTTCTTGGACTTCTTCTCCTCCTTGTCCTCCTTGACCTTCTTCTCCTCCTTGTCCTCCTTGGACTTCTTCTCCTTCTTCACCTTCTTCTCCTCGACCTCCTCAGGGGCGGCGGCGGCGTCGTCAACCTTGGCATCCTTGCTCTTCTTCTCCTTCTTCTCCTTCTTTTCCTTCTTGTCCTTCTTCTCCTTCTTGGCCGGCGCCTCCTCCGAGACGGCGGCGGCGGTGCCGTTCTTGGTCACCTCGGACTTGCCCGTCGCATCAATCTTGCTCTTCTTCACCGCCGCGGTGCTGTCGCCCGAGTCGACGACATCCTCCTCGGGGGCGCGCGACCGCTTCTTGGACGACGACGAGGTCGACTTGCCCATTGCGACGGATTGAGGGGAGCTGGGGTGCTGGTCCTGGGTCCTGCGAAATGGACGGGGGGTGGGCGGGCAGAAACGCTGCTTGATATCGATGCAGCGAGTTAAGCAGGGAAAGGAGTGAAGGCGGTTGGTAGGGGAGGTGCTACAGAAAGTTTTGTTCACACACCACGGGCAGCACACAGCACACGAGGCGACGCGCGGGACGGATGGGCGAACTTTTTTTTTACTGCCGCTTCCAAAGGCGGGGAGCGATTTCTCCACAATTGTGAATGGTTCCTCGGTGGGGGTCCACTGCGGTGACGGCGTCCCTCCTTCGTGCAGCAACGGTCCACCAGCACAAAAGCAACGGACCAACTGTATGCCAGTCTGATGCGACCAGTTCGGCGGCCAGCCGCGGTAGGCAGCTGCTCGCCTCGCTAAAGTATCCGTAGATATCAAATATCAATGGCCATTGTGGACTTGGTGGACTTTGGTCGGGTAGAAATTGAAGACCGGTTTGTTTGTTAGCGCGAGACCTCATGCCAACGATGCTACGCCTCCTGTTCTGACTTTAAAACCTCTGGTTCTGACTCCAGAACCTCCAGGTCTGGCTTCGAAGCTTGATTGGACGAACAAAAGGTACCCGGTTCCATCTCCAGGGCCTTCATTAAACAAACGGTGTGTAGCCTTGTCCTGTGTCTAGAATGTCCTGCGCTAACAGTCAAACCAGTGCTGAAGGAACCGAACACAGGTGCGTCATTGTACCCTCGACGTCAAAATAAACTTTGATTGTCAAGGGGTAGCCAGTGGGCATCCCCTTTAAAGCTTTGGAACAAAACGACAGTGACCAAAAAAGAGAGTTGACAAAGGAGTGTATGTGTGTGCCCATGGTACGCTACCATCGTCCAACTCGACGATAGGCAAAAAAAGACAAGTCTGCTCCCCTAAACCCTCCCCAACGAGGCCCTCTCCAATGCTCAGTCCGGTTGACCTTATTTGTGCTGTTGTTTCCCTTCTCCAACTTCCACCCACTACCAATAATCATACACACAAGAGCATGGCCGCACGGTAGTGATACCCGCCACACTCACCATACCATGGCCCGCTCAAGCCGCAGTGTCAGTCTTCTTGACGCTGTCCTCGGCCTCATACGACGGAGGCGCCTCCTGGTCCTCCATCAGACCAGCCTTCTCCTCCTCGACGAGAGCCTCCTTGTCGAGAGCAGCCTTGTGCGACTGCGACTGCGAGCGCGAATGGTGGCGACGGTGACGGCGCTCGCTGGGGCGACGGAAGAACGTCCGCCACAAAGAGACGATGACGGTTCCGACGAGCATTCCGAGGCTACGGAGAACAGTTAGTCAATCAGGTCACTAGGCACATAACAGAGGAGCAGGGGAACCCACAAGCTTGCAGCCACGCCAGCGACGACGCCGATCAGCACCGGGAGAAGAATATGCGAAGCAACGCTGTTGAACAGCTGGCCCCACGTGTGCTCCTTCTGGCGCATCACCGGCTCGTCGACCACAACAGCAGGCTTCTTCACCTTGACCTCCTCCACAGCCGGAGTGGCGGCGGCGGCCGACCCATGGCACGGCTTCCTGGCCGACGGGGGTCCAAAGATGGCCGTCATCAGCTTACAAAGCGTCGTCTTGCACTCGGGCTTGGCCTCGACCATCTCCAGCTTGGCAATCACCATCCGCTCGCCGTCCTTGACGAGCTGGATCTTGATCTCGGGCAGCCCCGCGACCGGGGTCTGCCCGACCTCGAGCACGCGGAACGAAAGCGACACGAGCTCCATGTCCGTCTCGGCGTCCTTGATCTCGCCGCCCATCATGACGAACCCCAGCGGCTGCTGCTCCAGCTTCGGGCGGCCGCCGCCAAACGCCCACGGCGGCGGGCCGCCGGGTCCGCCGTGCCCGGGGTGGTGTCCGCCGCGGTGCGCCCAAGGGGGCGGGATGTTCGGGGGCCCGCCGCGCGCCCACGGGGGAGGACCGCCGTGGTGGCCCCGGGGGTTCCAGTCGAGGGTCTGGTGGCCAAAGGGGATGCCTTCGCTGGTCGGGAAGATCGGGACGCCGTTGACGGCGAGCTTGTCGGCGCCGGCACCGTCCGTCTGGTGCTCGACGCTAAAGGTCAGCTCGAGGTGGTTGGCCTTGTAGGGGGTGTAGATCTTGGGGCCGTGGGGCCGGTCGATGATGACGGGGCAGCCGGGGCAGTCGAACTTGACCGTGCGGCGGTCGGGCGTGTCAGCCGTCTCGATGGCTTGCGAGGCGGCCATGATCTCGGCGATGCCAACGTCGGCCGAGGACACCTCGGGGGGGATGAGAAACGCGTTGGCGGCCGAGGCGGCCAGGACCGCGAGGGTCAGGCTGTCGAACAACATGGTGCCGTTCAGGTGCTTCGAGAGGTTGGTGTGTCGGGTATGGTGCGGAAAGAGTTAAATGAGCGACGGGAAAGAGACAGCAGTTCTTGTCGGTGATGGACCAGCCAAAATATAACGAGGTTGCGTATCTGTCGTTGGTGTTGGTTTGGTTCAGCTTGTTGTTGAAGAGGGAGCCAGAGGTCAGGAATCGGATGCGACGGCCAACTTCGCCCCCCTTTGGTCATTCCGCCGCGTCAGTGTCTCAGGGGCTCGAGGGGTCCGTCCACCGACGTAATGGGTCCACTGTCACGTGAATCATCTTAACTCCCGTGTCCCCCTGCCAATCGGAGTGTTTTGTCGCTGGAGCATTTCAACTTTCAGGCGCTTTCAGGCCGGGACAGCTTCAGCTTCAGAACCACATCGAAGTCGTGGCTTCAATGCTGCCGCAGCCAAGCAACCATACTCAAACGCCTAGCATTCCAGAGCATTCCAGAGACAGTTCTCTTCCCAGATCACTCGCTCCATTCTCTCACGATGCCGAATGACCTGACTTCCTTGCCTCTGGTGATTCCTTCATAGGTCCGATGGCCTTGCCTGGGCAATCATGGCAAGGAAACGATCCCTTTCTCTTGACACGCAAGCAACCTCAGTCTCTGCATTCTCTTACATCCGGCATAGTATTCAACATATCAGGTGGGTCCAATCCCCAACTGGCAACCAGCCAGGTCAGGCATAACGATTACACCAATAGGTTCCTATCTAACGGGTACCCAGGTAGCCCATCCCATCCCGAGTTCGCCGCGTCCGAGGCAGACAAGTATCTGATTCTGCATCCAACCCTACCACCGCCGGGCTCCCGTCATATCCATCCATCTCCCCCCAAACACAGCCCCCAATAGCGAAGTAAATACCGTCTAGGCAAATGATGGCTCTGTTGTGCCAGATGCAAGAAGTACTCGGACTAAATGTCCCAAAAGAAAACCATCCCAACAAGCTACTTGTACAACCAGCCAACCCCTCCTGGGCTTGCAGGAAAACGTCAAAAGATTCATGTCTTGGTCCTTGTATACAGTTCGATTCGACCTCATGTTTGCGAGGTCCCCGCGAGGGCTGGCCTCGTTTCCTTGTCGCAAGAAGAGTATACCGCCGAAAATAACCCCCGGTCATCTCAGGTGTCAGAGGTGCTCAAATGGAAGAGCTGTCAGCGGGCTTCGTGCCTTGACCGAGCGCCGCGAGGCTCCGACAACGCCCTTCCTGGTAGTGATCAGAAAGTTGACCAAGTCGATCGAGTTTCCATTTCCCAGCCCCAGGTTCTGAGCCCGGTCAATCGTAACACCGCCACCCAGCGCCCCTGGGCTTGCCGAATTGAAGAAGCGCTGCAAGATAGCCTGGCTGGACGTCGCGTCGGCGAGATTGCTCTCCTGGAGAATGTACAGAACAGAAACCCTGGCAAAGTCGAGCGCGTCGTCTGTGACGTCGAACATGGCCGATGCTGTCGGTGTCTGCGTGTTCAGCGGTATGGTCCTTGTCACAGTGCTGGTCACGGTTGGCGTAGGGTTCCGGAGAGTTATGGTCGTGTCAAAGCCGCCGGTGCCACCGATGCCGACAACCGTGTTGAAATTCCCTGCGGCCGAAGCGCTCCCTCCACCTGTCGCCGGAGTTTGCGTGGTTGTAAAACTGACATCGGGATCCAGCGTTATTGTCGTAAACTGCCCCACCATGATCGTTACCGTCGTTAGAGCCATGCCGCTCTCGACCGCACCGAGGACACCAGGGGGGACAACAGCCTGCCGGGTCGCCTGGCCATCAAAGGTGACGAGAGCATTCATCGCCGAGCAGCTCAAGTTTCCGGCAATGAGTTTCGACACCACCTCGGTGCTGGAAAGGGGTACGGAAAAGTTGACCTCGGATTGCTGAAGGAGGCGAGGGATGGCGTCTCCAACGGTGACGCCGCTTACAGGTCTGTCGCCAGTCAATGATATCGTCGTGCACCCTGACGACGGAGCCACAGTGCAGTCGAATCCCGTGAAGCCGTTGGTGCAGAGACAGGAACAGGTCCCTTGGTTGACGACATTGCTGCCGCCGTTCGCGCACGTCAGCTGCGACTCGCACTGGTCCAGCGCCGCCTGGGCTTGACGGCTGGCACTCTGCTTTCGAATGACAAGAAATTCGACGGGAATCACAACGGCTGCCGCAATGGACAGGACGATGACCACCATGACCACGATGAAGCCCCACATGGGAAGACCACAGCACCTTCTCCCCCTCTTTCCCTGTCCCTCGGAACGCTCTGATCCTGCGCCAGCATTCCCATCACGCGACGAATGTGGAGTGCGGTTGCTGAGAGGAAGTGGCCAAGATTGTATCTGTTGACGGATGCTATCACGCCAGCTGCGGCGTCCCCCGGGAGGCGCCCCTGCGTGTGCAGGAGGTGGGAAAGCAGCGAGCATATCCGAGAAGCCGGACTGGTGTTTCTCTCCATCGACTGTGATGCTGTTAGTCAAATCTCTTGGCATATACCCAAGGTCCAATGGGTATATCTTACAGGAGATCGCGCGGTCATCGTCCATGTCGTCAAATCGACTGGCTGGTCTCTTTCCCTTCTCCAGGCTCGCTGCTAGCCTTGTTGCTCGCTTGATCAGGTCCGGAAGACTGGTCAAGCTTCCCCTTGCCTCGGCCTTCGCAACGGCATCGATGTCAAGTCGGGGTGGTCGCCGTATTGCTGAGAGTCGGCTGAAAGAGCGGGAACCCGGTGCCGGTTGTGGTGGCTGTGGGTATGCGGGAGGTTGGGGTGATGGTGTTTGCCCCGGGGCGTCCGTGGGACCAGCGAGGTTGGTTTCGCTAGCAGAAGAGTAGGCATTCAGCATGGCGTCTGTTGTGACAGGTTTCGGCGCTGGGGCTTTGGGGGCCTTTGGTACGGTGCTGGAAGAGCTGGAATAGTCGATATACCCCGTCCCATCCCGGAAGGGTTCCTTCTGCACAGGAACTGGCCCAGGACGTCGTTCAGGGGAGCCTCCATCAGTGCCACGCGGGGTGTCCTGGCTGACAAGGGTGGGCTTTGCCCTCTTCCCCAAACTCGCGCTCCTCACCAGCCCCCTCTCTTCCTCGTCCTCGCCCTCCACTGACACCCCTTCTTCCACTATTATGTCGTCATAAAAGTCGGGATAATTTGGGCTCGGCCCCGGCGATGGTGAGCCCCAGCCGTCCGGCATGGCGGCGCTGGAAGCATACGATACCTGTGACGCGTAAGATGCGTAAGATGCGTGTGATGCGTGCGATCTAGAACGAGGGCTCTCTTCTGGAATTGGCGAGACGTAGGAAGCATTCGAATAAAAGGAGGATGCGCCGCGCCTTGCCGATGGGGGTGGCCCAAGGTTAACGCTGCGCCTTGGAGGCCCGGGAGGAAGCTGGGCGGGGAGAGGGAAATCGGGTATAGAGCCGACGGAAGAGAGGGTCGAGGGTCGTGAGATGGAGGAAGCCGTTTCTGGTAACATGAGGAGATCCGAGGACTCCCTGCTGGGTTCCGGTCGGTACTGGAAAGAGGGGGTGATGTCCTGAATCTTGGAGCTGTCCAGCATGGAGGGTACCCTGCTGGGTCGTGGAGGGCGTTGTGGAGGCTGTGACCTTCCGGGTGGAGGTTGATAGCTCTCTCCGTTTGAGCTTGTCGGGTCCGCGATGGGAGCTGGCAGCGGCCATTGCGGCATCGGCGTCGGCCTCGAGATTGCGACTCCAATTTGCCCGTCTCGTGTCTGTAGCCCGGATGCCTGCGGGGGACGCGGAATCCTTGAAGATCCAGAAGGCATTCCCATGGGCATCTGACGAGACATGGACGGTCTGGCGATTTGCGGTTCATCGTCCATGCCCCCAAACATCATCCTTGGTGGCGGTATATCCTCGCTCGGCATGCCGGCCATGGCGCGCTCTCTGGCCCTCCGAACAGATCCCTGTGGCGGTGGTCGGTCCATAGCTCTCCCATCTTGATAACTCATTTAGAAGCCGCCCCTGAATAACGTCACATCCAGACGCCTGTCCCAAAGTCCCTCTCTCTTGCCGGATCTGTGTATCCGCTGGCCTCGTATCCACCTCGGCCAAACCCTGTACACTCTCTACCCTCGTGGTGATGGGCGGTTCGGAGGCGCGCTCGGGATGTGGGCTTGCGTGTATGGTGGGAGAAAGGGAGAGCCGCGGTCCGGCCTCTCCAACTGAGATCCGGAAGCACGACTTCGAATTGTCGACTCGAACGAATGGGAATCGCAGGCGATGGTGAGGTCAACTCTTGGTCCCAGGCTGTGGAACCGGACGTGTGTATGTAGCCGCGGCAAACGGGCAGAACAATGAACGCAATCTATTGCTCGGCCACGTCAAGAACACACGAAGAAAACAGAAGCCACGACAGTGTAACCTGAAGCTGGTCCTGGCAAACAAACAAGAAGATGAAAAGAGTGGCAGGTCAGTCGGCCAGCAGGCTGTCCAGGCGAAACCGGAAATGATAGGGAGTCTAAAGAGTGGGAAGATCAACGGTCAGCCGAAATGTCCGTCGCACAGCGCAAGAGGCAGGGAGGGGGAAGGCAAAAGTCCCGTGGCGGCCACGTTGAGAGGCCAATTGGTGGGATTTGCCTGTTCAAGACGACCCGAGAAGAACACCGAACACCGGGAGGTGAGCAGCGGCGGGAGAAGCATCGCTTCACCTGCGGGTCAAAGCCAAGCAGGGCAGCCCACCCCTAAACAGCCGGGCCGCAAAAGGGGTCGCACATTGGGGGACCACGTACATTTGGTGTTTCGAGGCCTGGCTGGCGAGCGACTTTTTCCGCAGGCTCGATGGACCAATCCGGGACAGATCTGGCTCCTGACCAGGTCGTGAACACTTGAAATATACTCTATTCTCGTTGCCAACTAGGGCAGAGCGCGAGCGCGGCGTGCGGTCGTCGTCCAAAGGCAAAGCACAGCGGGAAGACGAGAGTGCTGTCGATGGGCAACGGTGTGGGGGGGGCTCGGTCTGGGTTGCGGCGAGCGAAGGCGATGTACCACGAAGACGGTGCCTGGACCGTCGAGACTGTTTCAGGATTGCGGGACGAGCTGGCGGGTGAGGCCCAAGGCCGGGCACGGGAGAGGGGCGTTTGAAGACGAAGATCAAGAGAACATCAAGCAGTGGCTGCAGACGTTCGCAGGACGAGGCACTCGGGTGGCCTGAGAGCGACTTGGTGATCCGAAGGTGATGATTTGCTGGTGTTGTTGACTTTGTTTGGATGTGCTATGCCACCGACGACGGATCCGGACCGTCGGGAGAGCAAGAAAGACTGATAAACAACAAGCAAGTCCAGTGGCAAGTGCTGTATGCAAAAAAAAAACGAGGAGACGGGGCCGTAAAGTTCGAAGAGGGGAGCGGGCGATGTCGTCCAGCAGAGCGCAGCGAATGAATGGGGCGCCGGAAAGGCAGCGAGTGAATCGAACGAGGGTGAGGTCGAGCGTCGAGCGTCGGGCAGCCGGCCGCAGTACAACTGCTGCGTGTCGTTTGAACTTTGCTCTGCTTGCAGTATGCGTCACGAAAGCTGCAGGCTCAACTCGACCGCGGCAAAGAGAGTGAAGCCGTGAAAGAAAGGTAGAGGGGAGGAAAGCCGCAGGAGCTGGGGGAATCGAGAATCCAGACCAGACCGGCAATGGCGAGGATCCAGGCGAGCCAGGAACGCCGAAGGAGCGGCGGGCTTTGACGACTGGACAAGGGGGTTGTATGGGATCTTGGCAAGGATCTGGGGGATGCTGGGCTGGTTGCCCTGGGACTCTGGGCTGGGGCTCTGGGCTCGGGAGTTATTCAGTACGGAAAGTACGGAGGCTGCTGCCAAAGCCACTGCAGTGACCGCACACCTCGGACGCTCTGACTGGATCTTTCTGCAAGCTGCAAGGCTCGGCCAACTCGAGGGGAGATCAGTGCATCCGTCCCCCTCCGTACCTGCAGCAGGAGACTTTTGTGGTACCGGGATACAACGATCTCTGGTCAGCCTTTTTCCGGTAGATGGCGTCCCATGTCATCTCTCGTCCTGCCGTTTGTCCGCCACTGGAAGAACTCCTCTGTCCATTCGAAGATTGTCAAAACCCTCATCAGCCCTGGATGGTCGCGTGCAGTCGGTCGTACGAACCCGTTCGGCCCCCTCGGCAGTGGACACTCTCTCTGCGGCTGGCTGAACGCCGCAGCCGTTGAGAAAAGCCTAGCCTTTTACTTAGACCTGCCCGTGCCCGTGCCCGTGCCCGTGCCCGGGGGCCGGGGCCGGGCGTTGTTGCGTGTCGTTGAAGAAGCTAAATTCGGATGAGAAATAGACGATGGAGACGTCGACGAGGGAGTGGAAGCCTGTCACCTGCAGATCACGCCTTGGGCAGTGTAGCTTTGCATGCAATGGGACACATGGGAGGTTTCCATGACACTCTGCTGGAGTCTGGTTGTTGTGTGTGCCTTTCCAGCATCGAGAACTTGAGGGGATGAGGTTCAACCACCCCCGCACTCGCATCAGGGTTGCGAGGGTTGTGGGAAATGGTGACACCAGAGTCCAATCGGAAACACTAGCGCGGTCACTTGCAGATGCCCCTTTTTAGTGGGGCGCAATGTTGGGGTTTTCTTGGCAGGAGCGTTTCAATCCAAGGAACAAGCAATCAGCCCTTTCGCAGCCGTCGGTGGCCGATGCCATTGCCAGCCCGACAGACTGGATGCTGGTGGATGGCAAAATGACTTTCTTTCCCTCCATTTTTATTTTCGGGACGGGGGCAATTGGGCGCAAGCTCGCAAGCTCGAGGGGTCCGTCGTCTTTCTAGGTAAGCTCTCCCCTGTCGAATCTGTATCTGAGACTCGCCTAATCACCCCCGCACTCTCCAACAAAAAAAGCAACCCACCAGCCAGCTCCAGGGTCTAAAACATCCCAACGGTGGTCACGGTCACGACCTCTTGCTCCCACCATGGACGACCTCAATCACCATCTGTCAAAATTGACCGGTCTGCTTGGCTTGTAACAACGGAACCCTACCTGTCACCTCCCTATCAGCCCAGGAGCCCATCTCAAGAACAGCACTCGTCTCATGATCGACATCAAACAAACACCATCCAAACCACACCGCAGCCTCGGTGAAACGAACTGCAAAAGGGGCACCTCCCATCTTGAAACGAAACAGAGACAATTCTCTCAACGGGGTCAATTTAGGGTATATTGGGGGCCAAGCGGTGTGCCCATGGCGCAAGATCGTCTGCTGGAGGTGTGCCCCGCGTCCTGTCACTCGTCGCCGTCCACCCACGATACCACGCGCCGCAGACAGCCGCCACCAGCAACACACAACCAAGTACGGATACCTCTCCTCGCAACTTCCGTAACCGCCCTCTCGCTGATGGCGAAGTGACCATCGCCATACCCTCCATTTTTTTGTTCCCAGAAAACGGGTAAATCGGTATGGCTGATTGGCCACAGAAACTCTCGATTCACACACACCAACCAGACCCCGACGGCCCAAGGTTGTTTGTGAACCGGGTTTCCGCCGAGTCCCCGCCCCCGAGCCGCCCAACCCGGCCTCGATATTGACTTGGACCTTCCGAGATGGGCGCACTATGGGGTGTGGTTCATCTCATCTCGGTTTCTCTACTTCAGTCTTGAGTTCTGTTTGCATTCCGCTCAAACGAGATGATCCCGCCAGGTAGAAAACGTGAGCGCTCTGGTCCATCCCACGTCGGAACCACATCTCGCGAGGGCTCACCAGATGGACGACATGAGCCTCTTGCCGGACGGAGCAGTGTTTGCGAGGCTCCGTTCCGGGAATATTCGGTCCTTTTGCAACTCTGTGAGGGCATGTGTTGACAGACGGTCAGGGGAACACAAAGTACCCCTACCTAATCGACGAAAAAGTTTTGCTGGCCTTTTGCAAACGTGAACCAAGGCTTCATCTTGGCCGGTTCTACTTTGGAATGGGGGGTCTGACGATTGTCTCTTCCTGATCAAATTGCGGCCTTTGGATTGCCCGGCCTGGATCTGGAAGCAGAATCTCCAGCAAGACTACAGAGCCCCCTTCCTTCAACAACCACAATGACAAGTTCCAAAGGGCAACAAAGTACCCATGAGGAATGTCCCTGCGGAGACGAGCAGATATACAGACATCTGCTGCCTGGTCGATGACGAAACCATGCGTACGACCAGGTAACTCCCTCATTCAAAAGTCCCGCGGAGCACCATAGGATATTCACCCTTTCTACAATGCCGCTCTCTCTCCTGCACTCTGCCACATAGACCATCTGATACCGGACTCCCGTCCCAAAGATCATATCCACCCAAAAGACACCGACGCCGCAATTTCTCCGAGCATCCGCCTCCTAGACAACTCGATCATAGAACTTCTGCTGCCCAAGATCAAGACCCTCCTCACCTTGGCCTCCTTCGTGCTCTTGTGTGAACCTGGCCTAAAGTCGAAGAAGCCAGTATCCAGGCACCCGCCCATAATGTCCTTTCCCATGGCAGAACCTCACCAGCTCAGGATCATGGGCACATGGCAGAGGGCTCCATGCTGCTTGATGAGTTAGGAATGGAAGACAGTGTCTGGAGCATTGTTGAACCGAGTCGACTGATGGTGATTGAGGGAAGACTATTTTTTCTTCGACTGGGGCAATTATGACACATGGCGCCTGGTGCCCAGTCTCCGAGCACGAGGGGAAGATGATGGAAATATCCCGACAATCCAGGTGGTTACCAATATGTCAGGGTACATGTTGCCCCGGTCCAAGTTGGACCAGATATCTTGACATTTCTGGGTAGGTACCGTTGACTAGGCCATTGAACATGGCCAGCCCTGGCAGATATCAAGCTGACAGCCGCGGGACTTGAACTCCCATCTCGTGGCCTGTTGGCAGCATTTGGCAGAAGCCTCACATGTCAACCTGCAAGTCTGAATTTGTTCAGCACATGAACTGAAACCCGCCTCTCACTTCCCAGGGAATTTTGACCATGTCCAAGGGTCATCATGTGGTCATGGGACTTTGAGGCTGCAGAGAACCAAACCACGCCTACTGCCTGGTACAAGAAGAAGACCTATACACGAAAGAAAGAATGCCGCTTGCGCGCCGACGTCATCTATCCACGAGGCTGCGTTGTTGTGACGCATCCAAAGTTCTCTTCCAAGTCGTATCCCCACCCGTAGTCATCAATCCGCACCCAGGGAGCAACATCGACCAGTAGCCAAGTGTGAAGTGTGTGTGTGTGTGAAAAGCCAACGCGGGAATTAAGTTAAACCATGCAGATAAAATCTGAAACGGGTAGTAGGTAGTAGTCAAGAGTGCCATCGCTCGTCATCATGTGTCTTCATTACGCATTTCCATGTCCCATTGCTTGCGTGAAAATGCACCTATTTTTGGGAGACGCCCCCCCCTCCCCTCCTCGGGGTTTCACACCTGCCCTCCGGCTCCTCATTTTGGTTCCCTTTAACTGTGCTATGTCGTGGCTCATGCTGTCGTGAAACGTGAAGCAAGTCGTGTGTGCGTGTGTTGCGGCGGAAAGATGGGTATCTACAGAATGACGCACCGAGTGCGGTGGTCTTTGTTTTTCCGCCTGTGCCTTCGCTTCGAGGAGGAATGGTCCTCGGCCTTCTGGTAGTAGATGTCGTCGTTATTGTTGGGGAGATCACTGTCGTCGCGGCGAAGCATTTGTCGGCAGAGATCAATAAAGACCTCGTCGACGTTGGCTAGGCGAAGCTTGTGTTAGTGGCACAACAATCGCGGGTTCACAAGGACAACCTACATCTGGTCCTGGCACTGGCTTCGTAGTATGGTGCCTGCCACCTTTGGGAGATGGCGAATGCCTTAGCTCTGTCCACCGCCCTCTGGTCGACCAGGTCTGCCTTGTTCCCCACAATGACGATGGGGATATTCTCGTCATCCTTGATGCGGATAATCTCCTCCCGGAGGGTCGCTAGCTCTTGGAGAGAGGCGCGTGAGGTGATGCTAAAGACCAGGAGGAAGCCTTGGCCGGTCTTCATGTAGAGATCCCTCATGGCAACTGTGGTTGGTGTTAGTCAATATTGAGCAGAGCTGCCGGACTATGTGCACATACCAAACTGCTCCGTACCGGCAGTGTCAAGGCTACATCATTAATTAGCTCCCTTTCTTCAATTTGAGGAATGTGCATAGAGGGGGGGTGCTCACATCTCCAGCATCACTTGTCGTCCCTGTTAACACGGCGGTCAGCAAGTGAGCCCTGGTCCCTGAAGGACGTCTCTCGGGGAATTACATACATCCACAGAGACCTGGGTGCGGTAAGAGTCCTCGATGGTGGGATCATAGCTTTCAATCCACTCATTGTGGACAAACTGGGCTGTGTTTTGGTCGGGCTGTCAGTGTCGGGCCAATTCAGGGGTTGCCAAGCCCGGGGTGCACATACCCGTGAGACAGCTTTTCCCAACACCACCTTGAGGGAAGAAACATGGCAAATGTCAGCAGATGTGGCATGTGACACCAAAAGCTTGGCGATTGGATTGTTTTTTTTTTCACGACCGGAGAAATTCTGGCGATGGGTGTGTGCCTTGGGGAGAGACAGACCTGCTCCGAGGACAACCACGTGGAATTCACGGCTGGGTACGAGTTAGCGGACTGCTCTGGTCGGACGAGTGGGACTGTTTGTGCGCTTCTGGTACCGGCACAGCGGTTAAGGCCCGTGGCATACACAGCAGGGAGAACTCACACTGGCTGATAGCCATATCTGGGGGGCATCGTCGAGTACTGGCCTGTTGCTCTTCGGGCAGCAGGACAGAAATCCCGTCAGGTTGCTTGCTGGAAGCTCCGTTCAGCGATCTCGGCGGGGCTTCAGAACCGCAGCTCCCACTCCTCACGGGACGCCAACAAACGGCAAACGGGCGGCTGCAACGATCCCAGACTGGAGGTCCCCACATGCAGCAGCAATCGACCGGCGACGACCAGGATCGGAAAATTATACAGCGTATATAGAAAAGTGCAAAGAGGGGAAGGTGAAGCGAAGGCAATGAAGAGAAGACGGCTTTCCCCCTTGCTGGATCGAACGTCCGGGAGGCAGAGGATCGAGGCCGGCTTTTGGGGCGAGGCCTATTTTTTTCGATGGATGTCCGGCCTTTGGGGTCTGCGGGCGGGCTTGGGCGAGCGGGGGAGAGCGGGACGGGGCCAGGCCGCGCAGGTGTCGTTGGGACGTGGGAAAGGGGATGGAGGAGCTGCAGTCGCTGCTGGAGCTCTGAGTGGGCCGGGAGGGCACAATGTGGGTTGCCAACTGCAGACGTGCAGCGACTCCGATAGAGCTAAGGTAAGGCGTTTGTATCTGCGTGGGAATAGTGCGCAGTGCAGCGTCGCAGGGAAGGACAGGCAGGAGGGCCGAGCGTCGAGATCGATGGATGCGTTGTCGTCGAGTCGTTGAGAGTCGGGTCGGGTCGTCCAGTCGACGGGGGCCTCTCGAGTGCCCCGTCGAGTCGCTTCGGCGCGGCGACGGCGACGATGCAGCCGAGCTAAGGCAGCCGGCACACGCAAGCAAGCAAAGGCCGAACAAGCCAGAAGCGAGGTCGGGTTCCGTGGCGAGTTCTCCTGCTGTTACGGAGCAGCTATGCAGGACTCGGATCCCTCGATGGAAGGTTGTCGAGCCCCCGGCTTCTCGCCGACTAGGTGGGGAGTAGGAGTAGGGTATAAGAGGACGGGATAAGACAGCGACTCCGGCGCTGTGGGTGTGAGAACTCCGTACGCGGTGTGCAATGGGTTGGTTGGATGCAGTGGATGTTGAATGGTTAGGTTGGGACGAGAATAGACGCCCGTTTGGACGTGGTCGCTAAGACGAGCGAATCCGGAGGGGCGATGGTGGGAGAGGGGGGTCGAGGGCGGTCGAGGTCGAGCCTGAGGAGGGGGGGAGCCGCGGTGGGGCAGTCGGTCTTCGGCAGGCTGGCCGTTCCCTGCGTGCCCGCCTTCAGTATTTGTATTTTTATATCCGTACGGGGTACGGGTCTTTTTCCACCTCGAGCACCGTGGTCTCTTTGGCCGTACACAATCAGCACAATCAGGCAGGCTGCTTGCCTCGTTCGGCCCCCGCGTCCCAGAAGGGAATGCAAACGGTTTCCACACTGAGCCGGGGTGCTTAATCCAGCTGGACGATACCGCCTGGTCCGTCCGGTGGCGTCACAGAAGAGGCAGCCGGAAGCAGTTGGCAGTCGCAGGCCAAGACAGGCGGACGATGGGATGGTTGCTTTACAGGGCGAGGGGATGAGCAGGATGGCGGAACCAACTGGACAGACGTTCGGGTAGAGAGGGCAGCGGCCGTCTCTGTCTCGGAGGACTGCCACCTCTTTTTGTGCTTTTCTCGAGCGGCGATGGATGCCATGGGATGGGGATCAGACATCACGAGCATGGTTTGCTCTGCTCGGTAGGGTGGTGCCCTTCCCTTCTGGTCCAATGCCCACGCTGCAGCCCGCCCACATTGCAGCGCAGCGCAAAAATGGGACTCCAGAGGCCGAGAAGGGACGGCGGCGGGACAGGACGACAGGCCGGAGCGGGCTCAAGCGGCGGGCCAACAAGAGGCGGGCCATTCAGCGCTCAGTTGCTGCTTCCCCGGCCCGCGCACTGCCTCTGTGTGTGGCCCACGCCCAGGCCCACAGCACAGCACACAGCACGCTGGGCATGGAGCAACAGGTGACGGCAGGAGGGGCACAGCAGCAGCTTCGACATGGACCAATCAGAATTCAAGACCCATCGATTTTCTTGGCTGGCAGGACCAACGAACGGCGATGTCTCTGCTCGAGGAGACGCACTTCCGACATCTTTCAGGCACCTTGGAACCTCGCGACCTCATGGCCTCACAAGCTCGCCCGGCTCTCTATGCAGCTGGCTGCGGCTGTTGGCCACTCAAACGATGCGACTTCCACGAATCCACGCATGAGGCAGCAAGAGATTCAGGTACGGATGGATCGAGAGTCCCTACCTACCCCGGCAACCGACCGACCTTCGGCTTCCCCCGCCCTTCTTGCAGTCCTTCGGCAACCGGGAGTTCCCATCGTTCAATATCGCCCAAATGTCGTCCTTTGCGCAGTACGCACTTCGTCGGACACCGGATACTCCGTCGGCCGTTATCATCCCGGACCAAGAAGACCGAGGACGGTGGTGGTGATCTGAGGAAATGATTTCGTCCTGGCGGTCAGCGATATTCTGGCGAGAGACGTTCTCGCTTGACTGAGGTGCCACATGAGGTTCATCCAGAGTCGAACCAAATCCGGATATGTTACCGGCCACCTCCGGTGGACGAAGAAGCGGACCTGCCGCCAGACAAGGTCGGCCCGGACCCGCAAAAGCAATAAGGGTCAAGGTAGCCATCTTCCGCGTCCCCGGCCTCCTTTTTCCAACGCCTGCATCATCATCCCCAGCTGCGGGCAAGTTGGTAAAAGAAACAAAAAAAAGCGACAGCAATGCCAGAGATGGACGGTGGCAGGTCGCAACGCAAACAGCCATGGCAAGCCGAACTTCCGAGCTACCTAGCTCATGCTGCCGTGCGACAAGTCAGATCGACACTACCAGACCTACTCCGTACTACTTGCAGACCGAGATCTCCCTCCAACATGACAACTGCGCCGCCTCAACTGCAAGCTCCCTCCCTGGTCGCTCGACTCTCAACCACGACGCCGTCCGCCGTGCGTCCGCAGCAAATTTTCCGCCTTCCCCGCCGCTGATGACAGGCAGGCAGATGCCTAGATATACGTCGCATCAGTAGGCCAATCTGTTGGTCACACCACGTCGCAGTTCCTATCCATCACATGCATACCGTCCTCCGGTTACGGTCCCTATTACCACCGAGGAAATTTCTACCGACATCCGAAAGGGGGCCAGGAATGCCCTCTTGAGTCGTCTAGGATTCGAGTCCTGACCGACGGTCTGGGAAAAGTTCGACGCTAACAGCCACTTGCGCCAGCGCGGCCAGACCGCCGGGTTGGTCCCCGGCCTCCACTCACAGCCCAGCTGATAGTCCCCGATCGCTCACATCTGCCGACCGCCAGATCGCAAAGAACAACACATTGCCCTCCCCAAGTACCGAACGGCTGGTTAAGTTTTAACCATGTCTTGACAGCAGACGCCCCCTTGCTCTTGGCTATCGACAGCTGACGCCAAGATATCTGGACTGTTGAGACGACAACTGCAATGCAAGGAGTCATTCAGACTGAGGATGTTCACTGGATTATCACGGGGAGCACATGCTTGCAATGCTGTCCGGCCACTCGGGTTGCTTCCTGCTCATCAAGTGGTACGGCTCTAGATCCGTGCTTCCATGGGGCCATAATCTGGACGCCGATCTACGTGTTCGATATTGAACCCAAGAGGTCCCCAAGAACTCGTCTAAACTTTCAACAGCACATGAACTTTGGGCCCCCGGCTGAATGCCCTCGTTGCTTGTTATGACGACGCATCTATTCAACTCTCTGGGTCCATACCTCTCCCTTCTCTGCGAGCATCGCCGGGTAGAGCGAGTTCCGATTCTCGTCTCTCGGCTTCTGGTGCGCTCGACGCCCGTTGAGGTTCAGCCCGGTCGCTGCTGTCCTCCGCCCTAAAACTGGCCATCTCCTCCCTGTTTTCCTTTTCCTTGTTCCTTCTCTTTCGTTCGGCAAACTTGAAAGGCATGCCTCGACTCTCATGCTCCGCCATGACATCGTCGAATGTCTTGCCTTGGGCAGCCGCCTCCTTGCGAATCCTCCGTGTCCTGGCGAGGAAGATGAGGTGAGACATGAATATGCCAATCTCAAGAAGGCAACTAGAGTTCTTGTGAGTCTCTCCCCGCTCGTCCCACCGCGTCCAGTTTCACAAACCTACCATAGGATGTATAGAACCCCTCCCAGCACGTCAAATGTCTCTTGGGCCACTGGATCACGTCAGAAACCCCCATTCGAGGTTGTATAACCGGACTTACCGAGCGCCATGAGCGAGAAGAATGCTCCGAACCAATCCATGCCCAAAAAAAACTGCCAGGCGCCGTCAGCCGTCGTTCGCATCTCTTGGGTAAAGCCCTTACCCAGTTAATTCCGATGACTCTCCCCCTCCGCTTCCAGAGCTCTCGATATGGCGGCAGCAGCCCGGCTGCAAGCAAGATGGCTGCAATGATGCCGACAGCGAGAACGCCCTTGTCATGCCCGCGGTCATAGAGGGGCTATCCGGGGACAATCAGTCCACTTCTTCAGGATAATTCAGCGCCGACTAGAACTGCACTTACCTTCAGCGTGAGGATCAAAGCCGCCTCAACCCCCGCAAATACCATGGCAGTTGGTATGGCGAGGGCCAGCACCTTCCAGAGCGCCCATTTGCTGTCGACTCCATCAGTATAGCTCATTTCTCGGCTGAAACGGATGCCCCAGTCGGCTCACTTACTGATGATACATCAGGATCTGTGCCCAGCTGACGAGGCACAGCGACATGAACATCTGCGGCTGGACTTGCAAAGGGATGTTGAAGTTCTGGACGACCGCATATGCGCCAAAGGGAACACCGCCTGGGGAATCCTCTGCCGTGTCAGCCATGCCCCGAGATCAATGCCAAGTTCCGGATGGGCGGCGGGAGCACCTACACAGCGCCCACAGGAACATCATCTCCGCGGGGAGTCCGTCCGTCTTCTTGGTGCGATAGTTTGTCCATATCTGAGGGACCAGCTAGATTCATAGATGGGTAGTCAGCCAGTCCGTCGTCTCGGCATGCCTCCTTCAGAGAGAACCGCAGCAGCTCAACTCACCTGGATGCACCACAGCCTACAAGCTATCGGATCAGCAGGGCCCTCTCGTCCCTCCGCACTTGCGCCGTGGGACCACCGCGCGCAGAGGCCCGCGCCGCACACTCAATGCTTACACTACGGCGGCGGCAGGTATTAGCGATCAGCAGCTGTCGTCGTGACACGGGAGCGGCATCCTTACCTGTTCCGATGGTCTAGTTGCCGGCAGGCAGGCAGTTAGATCTGCTCCTCTCTCTGTACGGGCAGTAGCACGGCAGACGCAAGATCAAAAACACAGGGTAGGTAGGCGGGGGGGGGGCAGAGATCTGCACTCACACCCAAAACGTTTGCAGCCTTGTGGTCCCCAAGTCAGCATTGAGCGATGACACGCGCGGAGAGGGGGAGGGCAGCAGGAAATGGTCCGGGTAGGTAATCACGCGATGCACGGCGTCGATGCACACTCGGGGCACGTACGACGGGGATATCGGACTGCGGTGCCATTATGCGGGCGTCCTGTCCGGTGTGTTGATGGTGGTCGTTTGGCGAATCATGGATCCAGAGGCTTTTTTCCCTGGTGTCTGCCTCCCAGGTCCGGTGAGAGCGAATCGGTAGATGGAAAAGCGAGGGGGCGGCGCGGGGAGGGGGAGGTGATGAGGGTCGATGACGAGGTGTCGACCCAATGGACTCCTGCCTCGAATGTTTTGGCACACTCAATCCTTCTTCGAGTGACGAGGGAGGAGGCCGAAAGGGATGCCAACGAGAGCGGTTTTGTTTAGATGGGAAGAAACCCCATGACTAAAACCGCGGCTTGCGGTGTCAAAAGTCCCTTGGGTTTCCATTGCATCATTGGTGTCGCTGTTTCTTATCGCCGAAGCACCACCCACGGCCGGGAGCATATTTTTGTGGGAACATGGGGGGCTTTGTGATAACCGCTGTCGAGCTGGACCAGACCAGACCAGAGACTGCAACGAGCTTCTTTCAGTTACAACAGGGAGACACAGCTTGAACGAGTGTCCTGGTAGTCACCGGGGAGGCGCATTCTGCCACCTACAAGTCCGACCGACCGGCCCTCGACCTCCAGCGGGCCGCGAAGCAGCGACATACTTGCAGAATGGCTCCCACGTTGGCCCCCAGGTAAGACCGCACTGCCAAGTGCGAGAGATGCATCTGGGGACCGAGGGCGGTGGTGGCATGCAGAAGGGCCGTGGCAGGCATGGACGTCGGTCCTGCGGCTCGCCCCCGTGCGCCGCCGGCCGGCCCCCGCCCGCGCCGCGCCGCGCCGTGGTGATGAAATTTGTAACGGACAGGTTGGGTTACACAACAGCGTCAAGGTTCCGGACCGGGGAAGGCGAGGGGGACCGATGCGGGCAGGATTGGGTGCTGTGGTTCGTCGACTGCATCTTTTGCTGTGGCAAGGCATTGCGTGATGTGATGGACATTGCATAAATATAGAATGACCGGTTACCGGAATCTTCCATATCCTCTGAGCCTCTGCATGGTTGAGTATTTTCCCCGGTTGTCAAAGTTTGAGGTCAAGATTGAAGTTAAGGTTCAGTCTCATGGTTGGGAACCGAGGCCTTGTTTTTGGGCACTGTGCAGGCTTGCCTGTGCATCCCCGCTATTTCTGCTGTCATCGGCCAATGTCAGCACTAAAGTAGGCGAAAAACACAGTGCGTAATCTGATAGAAAGCAGGCGTACTGTGGGGCAGAAATTTTCCATGTCTCTCAGCGACCACAGACAACCGAGTTCAAGCTTTCTCATCTACCATGACCGGTGGTGAGAGTTTCTGTCCAGCCTCATTTTGAGACTAGACGTGCAACCATCGTCTCAATCTCGGCGACTCTATTCTCCGAGTAATTCCAACCACCATTCCGAATATTCCACCTTTTGGCAAGTTCACTCGGCACATTTAGACATTGTCTTGACAACACCGCCTCGAAGGGGAAGGGGGCTGTTACGCATCATAAACCGCAGCATATTAACCAAAAATGCCACCCGAGAGGACAGCAAAGAAACGGAGGGCCCCGGAGGATGGTGGCGTCAAGAAGAAGCGCAAGAAGCCGGTGCGCGAAGACGAGGAGGACTTGGATGTCGAGGCGGGCCTGAACAGATCCTTTGAGCGGATGGACAGCCAACTCGTCGCCGACCACATTGCACAGAAGACCAGCCGGTTCGGGACTGACCTCAGCTCGGTGGAGCTGTCGGATCTGTACATCTCCGGTAAGATATTCCAGGTGGTGTTGGTCAAGGAGACAGGGTGAAAACTGACGGGAACAAGCAAACGACATCAAGGACACAACCTCGTGGGAGAAGCCGAGGTCACTGGATAATCTCCCCGAGTTTCTGGAGACCTTTGCCGAGGACGTCAAGAAGCTGGGGGAGGCGCCCAAGGCGAAGGGTGCGCCACACACTCTCATCGTGGCATCGGCTGGCCTGCGGGCGGCGGATCTCGTCAGGCAAGTGCATCGTGGGGGACGTTTTCGACAGTGCCATGACTGACTGTTTTCAGATCGATGCGGAAGTTCCAGAAGAAGGGAAACTCTGTGGCAAAACTGGTGAGCAGCCTGACCCAGATGATCGTGCCACAAGTCTCTAACCAGTTTGTAGTTCGCCAAGCACTTCAAGGTTGAAGAGCAGGTGTCTTTTCTCCAGAAGCACAATACGGGCATCGCCGTTGGCACCCCACAACGGTTGATTGACCTCATCGAGAATGGTGCGCAGAAGTCCACTGCATTCCTTGTCTCCGGTTGCTTCCTCCGCTAACTCGGTCTCAGGGTCTCTGTCTCTTGCCAGCCTGAAGAGGTTGGTGGTGGATGCATCTCACATCGACTCGAAGAAGCGGGGCATCGTTGATATGAGGGAAACCATGATGCCCCTGGTGAAGCTGCTGACGAGGAAGGAGTTGAAGGACAGGTACACAGACTCGGAGCAGCATGTTGATTTGATATTTTACTAGAGGACCTCTGTTGTCTAGAATACTAGATGCCTGTATACCGAGGCACATAATTACTTGCCCTAGGACACGTGGGCCTTTCTCTTCCTGTTCATGTCCTGTTGCTGCATGTGCAGGTTGCTGTGGACTGTCCCGTTGAACTGCAAGGCGCTTGCCTCGACTCAATGTCGCCCCTTGGGTCACGTCATTCCTTCTGTTCTGGCTGATCGAGCAATGGTGGCAGGGTGCATATATGTCGACACTCCCGTCCGTCGCATTTCTTTTCGTCTCTCTTCCACCACAGTACTGCCGCATCACCACAACCTTTTTGACGTCGCTCTTTTGGGATTGGATACCCGATTGCTTTTCAGTCCAACAGTTGACATCCACTTGCATCTTCTTTCCTTGCCTCGAGCTTTGCCAACAAACGACACCAACGTCCATCGCTTCCACGATGAAGTCTCCGGTGCTTGTGGGCCTCTCGCTGTTGTCAAGCCTCCCGCACGCTGTTGTCCTCGGCGTCAGGCTTCCGTATTGTGCCAATATCTGTCTGGAACCCTTCGCTCCATCCGCCCGGGAAGGTGGCTGCGTCTGCTTCGAGGACATCTGCCAGACCGGACTCCAGGTATGCCCCGTCCCCTACCCAATCTTCTCCCATCCGGTCTGGGTAACTGACCATTGCACGCAGAGTTTGGTACAGTGCATCTTCACCGAGTGCAATGCCGAGCTCTATGCCCCCGCCGTCAGGGAGGTTACGGAGGGTTGTGTCAAGGCGGGATACTACGACAACATCCACATCGTGACTCAGGACTCAGCAACGTCTACATCGGCTGACAACCCGTTGTCGTCAAACTCCGACGTGGATCTTGAACTCGGGTCTGCAGCCCATGGCAACACGACTGATGACACCACTGGGCCCCAGACCGTCAGCCGTCGGTCAAGAAGGACGTCCACCCCGGAGCGGCACCTTGGCGAAAGCAGCTCGCAGCAAAATAACGACCCCATTCTCGCCGATTTCCCACTGAATCAAAACAAGGGTGGCGATGCCACTGGGATTTCCCCCAACGATCACACAAAAACCCCCCGCCGGCAAGCTTGTCTTGTTTCCAATGGAAACCAGCCTGCGGACACCGAGAGAAGGGGGAAAGCCGAAGACGGTCGACCACAACGCCCATAGGAGAGCTACGGGGAAAAGAACGACGATGGAAATACCACCAAGAGTGATCTTGCAGCACTCAACTTGACCGCTACAAAATATATGGTGGTCACTCTACCTGGTGGAATCGGAAGCGATCGCGGCATTGGAAGAATCGCCAGCAATGTCACTGGATCAGAGCACAGTGGCAGACACGGGGGCCCTAAACAAACGATTCCAGCCGGCATGGCCTCCACCAATGCTCGTCCAGTGCCAATGGCTTCTACCCCCTCGATGACATCGGAACCTCACATAAATGGACTACCGACGACGCCATTCGCCGCCGGAGCTGTGGCTAACATCGAGGGTCCCACGCCCACGTCATTCATCACAGTTACTATCCCCATAGTACCTGTTCAAGAAGGAGGCTACACTCCTCTAGTCACGAACAGCTATGAGTCACTTGGAAACAGCAGCGGAACTGAGGGTACGCAGGGAGCAGTTCCGGGAGGCGGTCCGTCAGGAGGCCCTGCAGATGTCAGTGGTGTCGTCCCCCCAGTTTCGTACAGCTACGTCACGGCAAACCGCGGGTGCATGCCCCTGGCCCTCGCGAGTTTTCCCTTGGTTGTGGCCGCCCAGGTCATCATCGTGTTCTTCCTCGCCTGAAGTCGCTTGACCCGGTGATATTTGAGATGTCGCCCGGGACCGGCTGAAATCGTACAGAAGCCTGGATGATTGGAAGGAGAGTGAATGGGACGGGCTTCGCCATGTATATGTTATTATTGTTGTTTCCCAACGTATTTAGAGGGGGTTTTCGTCGTGCGCTTGATATGTTATAGACAGGAGAACTCGGTGTCTGTGGGAGAAGCAGATGGTGATGGGTTAGATGAAGGGCAGATAAAACGGCGAATAGAGCTGAATCATCTCTTCAACGAGTAGCGTCTTTCGTGCAATTGGGTCTGAAGCCTCCGCGAGAAGAGGGCCCATGACAAGAAGAAACTCGAGCGGACGATGATAAATGGGCATTGCGACCTTCGAGGGCACGCAACAGAGCAAGCAGAGCGGATGGTTGGCAGGGGATTTGTCTGGCGACGGGAACCTACCTCTTTCCAAGACATTAGCAACACCGAAGGACACGGGGCCGTCAACGACCCGGTTGACGACTGGATGGAAGGCGGGAGAGGGGCGGTTCAATCAGAGGATCCTAGAGTGAAGTTCATGTACCATGGAGATCACCCAGGCGGTATCAAATGATGATGTCAAGATTCTCTCATCATATTGAACTGGAGGTAGGGGCAGTGGTGTGGTTCGAGGAGAAAATTGACGAACCATGGCAGAAGTATCATCACCGCCCGCAAGGAGAATGGAGGTGATGGGTCCTCTACCTAAGAGCCTTTGCAATATGTCAGCAACTCGGATGCTCAGAAAATTCTGGCTGGCGGTTGAGACGAGGGGGGTTCAATCAGAACTTAGGCTGTGATCTCATGACCGCGGGAATCACCCCGATGGCATCAAACAGTCAAGAAAGAATTCCTTATCATATTGAACTGGTAGGGGGGGGGGGGGGGGGGATTGGGGCAGTGGTTTGGGTTGAGGAGAAACGTACAAAGCATGACAGGAATACCGTCTCCCCTAGGGAGATTCGAGATTCGAGGTGTGAAGTCGACGTCTCTCACACCAAGAAGTCTGAAAGCAAGATGTCAGCGACTCGGATGCTCAGAAAATTCCGGTTGTCGGTTGAGATGAGGGGGGTTCAATCAGAGAAGAAGACAAGAATGTGAATATCATGACCGTGGGATCACCCAGACAGTGTCGAACAGAACCTACGTTTGCTCATCATATTGAACGTGTGGGGGGATGGATGGTGGGACTGTGGTTTGAGAAAAAGATGTACGAACCATGGCGGAAATGTTACCATCTCGACCCAGGAGAAGGGACATGGACGGCGCAAGGGTGGCATCTGCGTCTCTCATACCTAGAGGCCTTTGCCTTTTGCAAGTGTTAGCGACCTGATGCTGCGATTCAACGTTGCAGTTGAAGGCTGGGTAGGGGGGTTCAATCAGATAAAGACGATTGAATACCATGCTTCCGTCGTATGGAGTGACCCAGACGGTGTCGAAAAGGATACGATTTCTCATCATATTGAACTGGCGCAGGGCCTGTGGCGGGTGCATATGTGGGGGGAAACGAACCATTACATGCCGAACAAGCGAAGAAATTGAAGTGAAGTTGGATTGATGAAGTTTTCTCATTGTGGAAGCTATCAACAGATGCAAAATTGAGAAACAGCAACGCCGAAACCCAAGACCATCCCGCCAGAAACACCAACGTCCCCAAACCAGGACAAAGACAACGGCAAAGTGCCAGCTGCTGGACAAATGTACCTAGATAATCTTTTCAGGCGAGTTAGCGACACTGAAAGCATCAATGGCTGAAACGTGAATGATGATGGACGAAGAGTTCAATCAGAATATGTAAGAAGTGACTTTCATGCGTCCGATGGATATAGCAGCCCCGGCGAGGGCGCCACCCATTCGGTATCAATCGCAAATTATCCTCATCATTTTGAACTGGTGGTGGGGGCAGGAGGGGGGAAGGTGGAGGGGGATGGTGCTGATGTTGTGGAAGGTGTGTCGAGGAACGTACCATTTGGTGTCAGTTGAAGAGCTGTCGAGACCGCCACGAGCAAACAAGCTTCGGGAAGCCGTCCCGCCACTGCACTCCGGCCTACTGGTGCTGCTCCCAGGCAAAGTTCGTCTTCTTCGCATGCAACCGCGCCAGGCAAGAGTCGTCATGTACAGCTCAATTGTCCGGCGCAGTCGCGTGCTAGAAGTCAAACTCAAGAGCCATTGATGGGCAGTGATTCCATGGGCAGACCGGGGCAGGTCGTGGGCGAGTCGAGCGCCGAAGGGTTGTTGTCGTGGCGGTTTGGTGAGGAAAGAAATTTTGGAGGGAGGAAAAAATTGGTTTGAAGGTTTTTATGGACGGGCGGACGTTGGAAATTTGAACGCTGCTTAGGTAAGGTGGGGTGGCCCGGGTGGGTGGGGCAAAGGCAGGCTCTGTGTGGCAGCTGTTGCCGGGCCGGTGGGGAGTGGTTGGAAGCCTCGAGCACGCCTGGACGCCTCAAGGGACTCCCCCTTTGAAGTTTAGACAACACACAGCAAAGGAGGAACGGACCGTCAGACTTTTATTCGAAAGGATACATATATACTCCACGCGCCTCGCTATCAAGGTATTTTCCAGATATCGCTGATCCGCCAACTCCTCGTAACATCCATACGCCCAATCCTCCAAAGCCAAAGACCCAAACGCCGTATCCGAGTTTCACTCCTCCGTCCCCGCCCTCGAGGGCCGCCCAGCTGGACCGCTCCCCAAATCCCTCAAAAGAGTCGTCAGACTCTCCACAAGGGGAGGTAGCGGCTCGTTGGCCACAGGAAAGTTGTCGCGCAGCACCCTCCGCGCAATCCCGAGGACCATGCCAGTGTCCGACAGCGCCTCCACGCCCTCGCCCCTCCTCGTATCGCCCTCGTCAAAGACGGGTGTGCGCAGCCCCGGCGTGCCCCGGTTGTACTGCAGAAACTCTGGAATGCCTCTCATATCTTCGCTGTCGAGCACGACGATGGGGGTCGATGCTATCATCTGCTGAGGTAGCAGCCTCTTCCTTCCGTCACCCTCGTCCATGCCGTCTCCCGGTCGCTGGTTCGTGTCGGCGAGGACACCGTAGACCCAGAGCGTTATGCTTGCAAAGTAAACCGCTGTCGCGTTGAAGGCTCTCAGCGAGGCGGGCGGCATGTCTCGCGCAAACCGCAGAACCTGGCCGGCGTGCCAGGCGGCGTAGCGCGCATCCTGCTTCTGGATCCAGTCGTCTTCGAGAGCAAGGGCAACGCGGCGAGCCTCATCCTCGCCGGACTTGCCGGAAAATGTATGGAGGTCGTCCAGCGAGACGTGGAGGATCATTTTGAGAAGCTCGCCCATCATGGCCAGCTCTGGGTTGTAGGCATTAGGATTACAGAAGATGGTAGCGAAACCGCAGAGGTCGGTATACAGCTCTTGTTGCTGAATCTGCAACCACGGGCGCCGAGCGGCACCTCCCGCGACTCCCATGGGGTTTCGATCGTGGTGGCGATAATAACGGACGCTGTTGCGGTAGGCTGATATTTGCCCCCAGAAGCCGTGAAGTAAAGCCGCGTGGCAGAGATCAAGATCAGCAAGGCCGGTATTGTTGTCGACATTATGTAGGTGCTGCATCATGTGAGAAACCCGGGGGAGGGCGGAATCTTCTGTCTCCGGCCGTGGTCGCGGTTTGGACAGGTATGTATTCCGCCAATCCTCGGCCGAGGAAGCACCCCAAAGGTCAAGAGCTGCCGGCACGCTGAAGGATATTTCGTCGTATACCACGAGTGGTGGCTTCTGGAGGATAATGGATGTTTGGACATCGTGCAAGAAGACATAAATGGCGAGCCTGGCCATGTGTTAGAGAGTTTGAAGGAAAGAGTGGCTGTAGTCATCTCACCTTTTGTACGACTCTCTTGTAATAAATTGGCGCCACTTCGTCTCCAGTGCGTCTTGGGTGTCGGAGCTCGTTGGGATGAGCCAGGGAGAGTCGGGGGTGGCAGCAAAGACACCGCCTCGCCGCATCATCTATCAGCAGTTGTCAGCCAGGCAATATTCATCGGGCGGGGGGGGGGGGGGGGGGGGCCCCCCCCCCTACCCCCGGGGTGACAAATCTACGCCCGAATGACGCAGGCCCCCTGAACCCGCACCCCCAAAAAACACTGAACATTTCCCGTGTGTGT
>MU839515.1:0-128228 GCA_030685255.1 Podospora conica
ATATTAATATACTTCCTCTTCCTTTTAATATACTTCTACGATCGTACTTCTAGTAGCTAGACGTCTAGCGCTAGCTACTAGGATACCTTTACCGCCAAGGCTATTAAAAAATAAAAAGTCTAAGAGAGCGAAGAAGTGGAACGAAACGTTAGTCGAAAGCTTTATAGTAGTTGTAACCGAGGTTAAAAAGAATAGTCTAAAAATTCGCGACGCGTTCTCGCTAGTATGCTAAGGTTTGCCGTCCCCTTTATAACTTTACTAAGATACTAATAATCGGTATAGTTTTCGACTAGGAACCGTTTACTGTTAAATTTAACGATGTCGATAAGGTTGTTACTATAATGTATAAGCGTTGGAATAGTATTCCTAGAGACCCGTCTAACGAGTGGTCCGACGATAGGTTTATCGTCGATAATAATAATATAGATTATAATAAAGAGGAATAAGGGGAGGCTAGTAAGTAGAAGGAGGCTAGTAAGTAGAAGGAGGCTAGTAAGTAGACGGAGGGTAGCTGTAATAATAAGGATTTATAGGGGGTATATATAACGGGCGAGCTAGATAAAGACTTTAAATTACCTATATTTAATAGTTTTCGCTTACTTGGGATCGATAGTATGGAAGGAGTCGAGAGCCTGTATAAGAAGATAAAGAAATAAGTTTTAGGGGTAGTAAACCTTCCCCTCTCCTTAAATTATACTATACTTAGCTTTAAACCTAAATATAAAGGAGGGGAAATTACTATCCTGTATTATAGAGCTATATACGGGCTAATAATTTTACGGTATTACGTATAATAACGCTAACGTTATATAATATAATTCCTTTTCCCTATTACCTAAATTTTCCAACCTCCCTAACCTATTTCCCTTTTTCCCTATACCTAACAACGGTACTAATAAAGCCTTATTAACGTATATAGGCGCTTTTCCCTACTACCGACGTATCGTTTTACTCTCTCCCTTACTATAGTACGTACGAAGTAGGTTACGCGTAAGATATTCGCTGGAAAGGGTCCTCGTAAAGCTCCCGTTACGAACGTTTCCAGGAAGCCTAGGAAGCGTAAAAGGATTAATCTCGTATTATAGGAGATTTAAAAGCTTTAGAAAGGATATAACCTCTTAATTTACAAAACCAATTTTACTAGGCTAGTAGGGATCTTAAAATACTATCCTTTTTTTTCATAATACTAAAATACTTTATAAAGGTTCGAGAAATCGCCGGTAAAATAACCGGGGAAGGAAGGGAGCTCCGGTAGTAAAGGAAGGCTATAAACGGGCTTTAGGAGTCCGCCGAGGCGATAATCGTTAATTTACTAGAGGATATATAACTCTTAGCTATCTATACGAAGCGGGTTACTATTCTAGGGACGGATCTTAGATTAGTAAAAAGGATCCGACGTCAATTTAAGTCGTATTTAAGGTAGATTTTTAGATAAGGGAGATAATATTTGTAATATAGATTTATTATAAGTAAAAAGTAAAGTTAGGAATTAAGTAATAAACTCTTTTCCCTAGCCGTATATTCGAAAAAGAATTCTCTACGTTAGTAAAAACCCTTAAAAAAAATCCTCCTAACCCCGCCCTTAATCCTTACATCTATTATACCCCCTCGTAGTAAATTCTACCTAGAATACGTCGATAATCCCCCGTTAATAAAACCCTTTAATCCGACTACTTAATCCTTACAATATCGGATATCGGCGACTACGCCGAGATGGAAGCTCTTTTCCGTAGCTTCCATTACCTAGCGAATTTTCTCTTCGTCTCCGGCGTCGAGCCGTATATATTAAAGGAGCTTTTAAATAATAGTATATATTAACTTCTAATTTCCTGGTCGGTACTCTAATATATAATAGCTATAGACGAGGAGGTAGAGTTCGCTCTACCCTAGCCCGATAAGTACGAATCCAATTCGGAGGCTAAAGAGGGTACCGATACCGAACTCTCTTCGTCGCCGGAAGCTGTATCTACGGATAGGTCTATAGCTATAAAGCCTATAAAGCGTCCCCGGATTAGTACTAAGAAAGGTATACGATACCTATTATAATACAATACTCCCTAGCTTATAAACTAATTTACCCCTGGTAAGTTAGGCTAGTAAAGTCGCTCCTTCCTTATTTAACTTCCTCTATAAGGAAGGTACCGGTATAAAGCGTACCCGTTCCTTAACCGAGGAGGAGTAGATAGATTCGACTCCTTTAAAGAAGACTACCTCGATAGTTAAAGTTACTAAGAAGGCTACTGGAGCTAGAGGAAAGGTAAAGGGCGAGTAAGGGGAATATAGAAGCGGGGTTGAAAGTACTCCTTTAGTAAACCTTTATTATTATTTCCTTATAAGTACGAGGAGGTAGTCGATATAGCGAATCGGAAGGGTATTTACCCTTTAGCTTAAGGACTAAAGACTAGGAACTTCTATTTAGTATAGTGGAAATATAACCTTCTCCTACGTCTACTTATTAATCTATCTACTAAAGGGTAGTATAAAGGTCTTCGTACGAGTTAATACTAACCGGTTTACTACGATATAGATAACTTTATAATAACTCGAATAAAATCCCTTTAAATGTTAGGAAGATAATTAGGTTTAAGGAAGGTTAAAAGTTCCAATATCATAGATCCTATAGAGTAAATTATATCCGAGAACTCGCTTAATATAAAGCCCTATTAATAGATTTAAGTTTTATAGCTTAAGGGTAATTACCCTTTAGTTTTTTATATATATGTAAATTTATAGCGAAAGAGTAATAAATATATTATAGTTATACTATCCTATCTAGAATAACAATAGAAACACTAAATACAAAAGTACGAATATACCTAACGCTATACTCCTAAGTATTACTCTCTCCCTAAACTAGTTACTATCGAATTAATAATTATCCTCGTCATCGTCCCCTATATAGACTATATCGTCGCTACGTCCGCTATTACCTTCGTCGTCTTTCGGCCTCTTATCGGTTTCCTTCCCTAGTTACGAGCGTCTCGTAGGCTAGTTAAATATATACCCTTTATCGTAAGCCTCGTATAAGAGAGGATAAACTAGTTATATTCTAGCTAAGAGAGGTTAGACGAAGGTCTAGTCGTAATAGTTACAAACTTCTTAAATAGTCGGGTAATAAGCGTATAGTATCCCGACTATAATCTTTAACTTCTTATCCTTCTTTAACAGCCTATTTAACGATAGGCCTTTAAAGTATTACGTAAATAATTTTTCCGGATCGGGTAAGAAAGGGTAGATACCGGGATTAAAGGCTTCGACGAGGATTACTATTAGCCTTTAGCGGTAGAGTCGATCCGTTAAGCTCCGGAGTAATTTAGGCTTCGTTACCTTCTTTTATACTCGCGTTTTATCGGCCTCTTTCCCCTTTTCGTTAGGATCCCTCCCCTATTCCAGACTTATATCCTCCCTACCCCCCTCCTCCTCCCCGCCCCCCTCCTCCTTACCGCCTCCCTCTTATAAACCCTTCCTCTTCTTCTTCTTAGGATAAGAAAGTCCTAACCTCGTCGATATATACAAATTAAGGAGACTAGAGAAACCCCCGCGCTTCTTTACTTTAAAGCCTTCCTCCTTAATAAAGTTAGATAACGCCGTTTCTTTATCTCTTAGTAGATAAGTAAGGCGGTCCTACTCCTAAACTAGCTTAACCTTCTTCGATACATTAGATAATCGAAGGCTCCCGATACTAAGTCGGAGGTTATTCTCCGATAGCCATACGTCCCCAAAATTCCGAACTAATATAACGAGCTCTAGCTATATCTTAAAGTTAAGCCTTACTATAAACTCCTTTACCCGAGATTAGCCTAAAAATACGGCCTTAGCCTTATAGCTAACAGCTTTTACCAGTTAGAGAACTCAGTCTTATCCGGCCTTACTAAAGATATCGAAAAGAAATAACCTTCCGAGGATAGCGATATCGGCATCGGGGAAGTCTTAGGTAGGGGAAGCCGACTAGGCCCGGAGCTTAGTAATAAGTTATCGTAAGACTTCGGTAGTACTAGAGCTACTAATGTAACTTAATATAGTCCGTAGAAGAGGCTAACTACAGAGAAGTTTATAAACTTCGTTAAGGGTAGGTTAGCCTTTCCGCCTTAGTCGAGAAGACTTAAGAGTATTACTTAGAATACGTATAACCCCCGTTAACTCCTTAGTCTTATCCCGATCTCCTTACAGTAGCTTCGAGCGCTACTTTAGCTGTATAGGGTCGAGTAGTATAGTAGGATCTTTATCGAAAGGCGTAAACGAGATATACTAGGCTAGTTACGTCCTTTATACTAAACTAGTACTGGAATTTACCCCGAGAAGATTCGTTCCAGACTGTAGCGGTTATAAAGATATCGTTTAAGTTAGCTTAATACTAGCTAAAGGGGGTCCTAGAATCTCTCTAATTCCCAGGGTAACAAAGGCTAGGGGATCGTCGGCAAGCTTAGTCGTAAGATAGTAAAGCGCCTTAGCGACTATCGTAAATATAGCGGATTTAACGTCCAGTCCCCTTATAAAACTATAAACCGTTTTAATAATAAAATATCTTTTCTTATCTTAAACGAGCGTTTCATCCCGCATACAAGCCTTAAGTTCCTTAAAGAACGGCTGGAAAAACAGGACTCGCTCTCTAAATGTACGAACCGGAGGGTCTTTAGGGTCCTTTAGGGGTAGCTAGTCTTACGCTTAGCTCGAGGGTAAGGATATAGGTTCCTAGAGATTAAGGGTTCTAAGGCGTAGTCGAGATTAAGAGCGAGGGGGGTCTTCCGGAGGGTCGGCGCCCGCGAGTCGCTTTTACGGTAGCTTATTTAACGATAGTCGAGATTAAGAGCGAGGGGGGTCCTCCGGAGGGTCGGCGCCCGCGAGTCGCTTTTACGGTAGCTTATTTAACGATAGTCGGGAGAAAATAGGGCGCTAGGTTCGTACCCCGGCGAAGCGACTTAATATCTTTATTAGATAGAAGGTTTTCCGCTAGGTAATAAATAGTTACAGTTATAGCGTAGTAGTAACTAGCTGTAAAGGGGCGATTTTAACGGATACTCTAGGTAAAGTAGATAAAAGGGTTTGGAAAAGGGAAATTAAATTATGTACGAATAATTAGGGTTAATATAGGTAGGGTACCCCTAATACTTTAATTAAGTTATAGTAATAAGGTTTTATATTAGGGTTAAATACTTAGGCTATACGATAAGATAAGGTAAGACAATCTTAACTTAAAGAGCTAAAGGGCATTTACCCTTAGGCTTTCCCGAGACCTAAAGGGTATTTTTTTTTCAGCTATCCCGAAACCTATAGGGTACTTACTATTATGCTTTTTCTATATAGAAAGGGCATTTACCCTTAGGCTCTCTCTCGAGTTATAAAGTATTTATTTTTCGGCTCTCCCGAAACCTACAGGATACTTACTATTATACTTTCTCGACATCTAAAGGGTATTTACCCTTAGGCCTTTCCGAGAGCAAAAGGGTATTTAAATTTTAGCTTTCTCTTACTACTTTATAAATAATGTAATATCAGATCGAGAGTAACTAGTTAGGGAAGACAAGACATAACATTCTCGATATATAGGAATTTTTTTTACAACTAAAGGGTAAATGCCCTTAGGCTTAGTTTTCTTTTCTCGGAATAATAGAAAGGAAGTAAGGAAAAACAAAAACGACATAGACTAGGAGAGAATATAATATATAAGAAGTAAAGGAATCTTAAACTAGATAACTATATTAGTTTATCTTTATTATTAATCGGTTAATACTATACATACCCTACTAGGATTCGGTTTATACGTTCGTAGCCTCGGGGTCGTAGGCGGGTCTAGTTACTTTTGTAATAAGCTTTAGGGTATTATCGGCGTCGAAAAGGAGTTTGGCGATAGGAGCTCTTATCTTAGCTTTAGGGGGAACGGGTTATTACCGGGAGCCCTTAAACCGTTTATTAGGGTATTTAACTATCTGGTTCGTCCGGCTAAAAGAAGTTATAAAGGTAACTAGGTCGTCCGTATAGAGGCGGGCTTCGAACTTCTCGTAGCTATAAATTATCCTTATACATCGAGGTCTCGGCTTTAGCGGTATATTATCGGGGGGGGCTAATATAAGTAGGGTAACCCTAAAGGTATTATCTTATGGAAAGTAACCAGTTAGCTAGAACTCGTACTTTAGGTCGTAACGCTAGGTAATAATATTCCGTATACCTTCGTATATCGAGATTAAAGTTCCGTTCGTTAGTAAAGGCATCGCGTTATACTACTCTAATATCCGGTAATATAAGAGCCCGAATAGATTCGGTTTGTTAAGGGTACTATCGTCGATCTGGGAGAGCGCGGCGTATACTAACTAGTAGTCGACGAAGTAGGAGAGTCTCTAGATCTAATTCTACCTTATCGCCTTATTCGTTACCTACTCCGTATTAAAGTAAAGGTATGTCGGGGAAAGCTATAGCTACCGTAGGTAGGTAATAATACTAGGCTTAAACATCTTCGAATTCCCAGCACCAGAGGTACGAACGAGGCGCGTCTTTATCCTATTAGCGTACTCCTTAATAGTAGCGGAAAGGCCTTAGAAGGTAAAGGATACAGTTCCATCGACGATAGCAGCCTTATACGCTTCCGTAAATTCCCTCGGATCCGTAAAGAGCTTTATTAGCGTATCGTAGCGTAGGCTTCGTAGGAGAAAGTCCACAATCCCCTTAAGGATAAATTCCTTCTAGAGCGTATTAAACTTCTAATAGTCCTTTAAAAGCGTAAGGAACTTATCTAACTACTAGCTAATAGTTGCTTAATAGAGGACTCGATGCCGGTTCGTCCGGAAGGTATAGTCGGGGATCGTAAGTGTGCCGTTAAACTCCTCCTTAATAGTAAATTTCTCCTAATCTATAATATCTGGCCAAAAGGCAAAGCCGGTTTCCAAGAGAATTTTCGCTATACCCATTCCAGGATATTTCTGGATTCCAGGTTCCTCTCCTTTACCCTAAGTGTTAGTATCTCGACTAGGGCGATTTAGAAGTAGGTAGGATCGGCGGGGGTTAAGTATCGAGATAAAGTAGCGTAAAGAGAGTAGAAGGAGATAGAATAAATCAGCGGTTCCTTATAGTACCCGAGCGACAGGATCTACGGTCCTATAATAACACCGTATAGCGTCTAGGGCTTTAATGTATTTATCGATATTCCCTTTAAGGAATCGGACGAAAAGAGTACTAGAAATAGCGAAATATCTATAGTATAAAAACTCTTCGTAAGGTTATACCTATTAAGCGGGGTTAGTAATATCGAATATACTAAGGTAAAATGCCTTTAACTCTTACTAATAAGGAATATCGGGATTAACCTTATCCTCTCCCTTAGGAACCTTAGTAAAGTTTATATTATTTAACAGGTAAAGACCTTTACAATACTCCGCATCTACTACTTAGATAAGTAAAGCAAGCTCGGTACTAACGCGAAGCTTAATACGGTAACCAAAGTTATTAAGATCTTATCGTAATATCGACTAAAGATACTTAACGTCGTTCTCGAATAAAGAGAAGACCCCCTCCCGCGAAAGCTTAGTATACTTTACCGCTGTAGCGATAGTATGCTACTAACGTTCTAGGTAGACGATATAGTTAAGCCCGGCCCGGTCAAATAGGATTTTCCTAGTTCTCCTAAACAACTCTTCGGTAACCGAGTAACTCTGGATATAGCGGATGCCATATTTCTAAAGTAGAGATAATAAAGGAGGTTCGTATATAACCGAGGCTATATCCCGGAGGTTATATAACGGCTATTCCTAAGCCGTTTTAACCTTTCTCGGAGGATTTATAAGTTCTAGTTCGCCTGGCTTTAGGATCCCGAGAGACTTATAGGAGTCGTAGTTAATAAGAAACTAAAGGGTATTATACTAGCAGCAACGGCGAGGGAGTAGTACACGTCCTCCTTCTTTAGTCCTATCAGGGAGAATCTCGGCAGCGATATCAAGGTATTATTATAGTTCTTACTACCCTTAAGTTCTTTCAGGGACTTCGTCGGATTAGAAGTAGTATATATCGTTAGTTAACGTATCGAAGTACTACTATAAAGCAGACGAAGGCGCTTAATCGGTCCGAAATTAAAGTTTATAGCCTACCTAGTTGTAAAAGAAAAAGTAGTCGCTAAATTACCAAAGCGGGTTGTTCGGGCTAGTAATTAAAGCTAGTCTTATCTCCATCTACTCCTAGAAGAGTAGAAGATTCGTTAAAGAGATATCGATATAAGACGGGGAGTACTAGGGTTCCTTATCGTTAGTAGATTGTTACTTATAGGCATTAGAGCCAGCAAGTACCGCGTCGAATAAAATAGGAAGATAGTATATAACAGAAGCGCCTAAGGTTTTTAGGGAGGGAAGGATAACCTTATCGAACAGAATGGCGTATTACGCATTAGTTAACTTCGGGACCGTAGTTATCGGAATCCGGTACATACGAGGAAAGACGATATAAACATTTTTACTATTAACTTAACCGAACTTATAGTAAGGAAGCCGGTAAAGCTTAACATCCTCGAGTTCATACCCTCCAGTAGGGTAGTCGTCACTTATAACGTTAACCTTAGCTGTAATGTAGACCGTCTTTTTAAGATACTTAGTCCGCGCGGGGGTTACAAGGTATTAAAGTATACCGCGAATCCAGGAGAGGTCGGGGAAAATTGTTATCGAAGAGTCGATATCCTAGGAAATAGGTTTTATCATATACTCCCGGTCGTTACTAAGATAGAGGCAGATTTCCGGATCTTAGGGTAAATTTAAGGTACCGGTAAAGACGGTCCGAAAATAATCGGCAGGGGGTAGGTTCTTTCGTTTCCCCTAGGTTTCCGAGGATTCGAAGGGGGCCGATCGATTACGGTTTAAACCAATAGCCTCCGCCTACTTAGACCGTAACGCGTCTTAAGGGCCGGAAGATAGTTCGAATATATCGTTAATCGGGTAGTAGGTATCGTAGAGATTCCGATAATCGATTTCGCTAGCGTAGGCGGAATTACTACAGGGAATAATACCCCGACGAAGGATAATAACGACCCGCCGTATAATCCTCTTAGTATAATCGGGTTCCGTCTTAAGCTATTAAATAAGGTCCTCGTTAAAATATAGCTCTATATACGTAGATAATATAATCTCGTCTCGTCCTAGCCTACTTTAAACCCGGGCGAATATATCGTCTTATACGCGGTTCTCCTAAGCGCCTACTAACTCGGCGTCGTCTAAGTTAATACCGCCTTATAGGCTTTAACGGTCGTCATCCTCATCGGCGTCGTCTAAGTTAAATATATCTTCGGCGAACTCTATATCTATATTATTAAAGCCGTCCAAGATTTAAGTCTATAGTCTCGAAGCTATAATAATAGAGAGGAATAAGGAAGTTCTCCGTATTCTAAAAATTTAATTAGTAAGAAGTAATATTAAAAGGACTTTACATTACTTACTAGTAACGAAGATCTTAAGGGTTAAAGTAATCCGCTAGGATATAGGAAGGGCATTTACCCTTAGGCTTCTAAGGTTCCGACCCCTAACCCTTTTATATCCGAAGGGCATTTACCCTTCGGCTTCTAAGGGTCCGACCCTAACCCTTATATATAGGAAGGGCAATTACCCTTTAGCTCTAAAAGGAATCCATCATTAGTCTAAAAAGCAAAAATAATAACAAGTAGTATATACGGAATAGGGTAGTAACCCCTAGAATTAGGAATGCTGGTTATATATATGCTTTAAAGAGATAATATTAGATAGGTAAAAGTAGTAAAGCTAGAGTAACTTACGGAAAAACTTAGAAAGTAGATTACAAGAGGAGGGGAAGGGCATTTACCCTTCGGCTTCTAAGGTTCTAACCCTAACCCTTACATAGGGGAAGGGCAATTACCCTTTAGCTCTGAAAGAAATTTTATATTAGTTAAAAAAACGAAATAGAATAAAGGTACGTACAGAATAGGATAAGGTATATATCGTAATACTTAAAATTAGGGAATAGTAATTATAGTTATACTTCCTAAAGGATTTTATTAGGGAGGTGGAATAAATTAAAGATAGAAGAACTTACGGAAAAATATATCCCGTACCACAGATCTCAACAAGATAGGAAGGGTAATACCCTTCGGCTTTCTGGTAAAGAATACTTCCGGGGGCGGTTTAGTCCCTAGTAGGGGAAATAGTTAGAAGAGAAAAAAAGAAAAGAGGAGAAGAAGGGTATAGGGCTACGACATAAAAGAAAAATAGTTTTATATAAAAAAAAAGATAAGGGTTAGATTATTACTATAGTAACTAAAAAAAAAAATAGTATAATAAAGAAAATATATTATATTGTAATAATAATAGGAAAAGCTAGAGGGGGTTTATAAAAATCTTCTTAACTTATCTAGGTAGTAGAACTCGTACTTATACTTTATTATATTTCCGCGACCGCTACGTTAAAATATTATTCTAGCTAATCCGGTCCGTAAAACTTATACTTTATTATTTTTCGTAACCGCTACATTAAAAAAATATTCTAGCTGATCCGGTCCGTAAAACTTATACTTTATTGTTTTTCGCGACCGCTACGTCAAAAAAAAATTCTGGCTAATCCGGTCCGTAAAACTTATACTTTATTGTTTTTCGCGACCGCTACGTTAAAAAAAAATTCTGGCTGATCCGGTTATTAAAACCTAACATTCCTCAAGATTTCTTAAATCCTAACCAGATGTACCCTTATATAATTTTAATTTATTATATTATAAAAATATAAGATAAAGGCTATTCGCCTATATATTATTCTACCGTATAGTAGTTATTACTAACCCTTCCTATAATATATTATCCTTAACCTAGGTATTTATCGTACGTACTATATCTTAAGTATATCTAACTAAGTTATCCGTTAATATTTTCTACTATTTTACTTTAGGAATCTAATCGAAGAATATTCGCCTATAATATAAAAACATAAGACAAAGGCTATTCGCCTATATATTATTCTACCGTATAGTAGTTATTAGTAACCCTTCTTATAATATATTATCCCTAACCTAGGTATTTATCGTACGTACTATATCTTAGGTATATCTAACTAAGTTATCCGTTAACATTTTCTACTCTTTTACTCCAGGAATCTAATCGAAGAATATTCGCCTATAACATAAAAACATAAGATAAAGGCTATTCGCCTACACATTATTCTACCGTACGGCAGTTATTACTAACCCTTCCTATTAATATATTATCCTTAACCCAGGTATTTATCGTACGTACTATATCTTAGGTATATCCAACCAAGTCATCCGTTAACATTTTCTACTCTTTTACTCTAGGAATCCAATCGAAGAACATTCGCCTACAATATAAAAACACAAGACAAAGGCTATTCGCCTACATATTATTCCACCGTACGGTAGTTATTACTAACCCTTCCCATAATACATTATCCTTAACCCAGGTATTTATCGTACGTACTATATCTCGAGCGTCCCGAACTAGGTTATCCGTTAACTTATTTATTACTAACGTAATCCTAACGATACGAAGTATAACTTTGTTGTACGAATACTTAGGATTCGGTCTTTACTTAAATAATCTACTATCGGTATCCATCGGAACTTAACGCTAGTAGAACCTTTATAGGACGCCGTAGAAGAAGCATCTACTAAACTAGGGAAACTTCTACTTCCGTACAGTATTATTTACCGTAGTTAAGCTATCGATAAGTATATCGTAGTTACTAGCGTACTTCTCTACTACGATTCGTACGTTCTTACTCGTATACTACGGGTATAGTATATAAGTTAAGTAATCCCAGCAAATACAGACGAGGTAGTTAGTATTAAAAAAGTCTAGGTATCGTACGAACTCGTTTATAAGCTAAGCAGCAGACCGGATATTATCTCGAGTATACTAGGTAGTAACGGCCGTAGCTCGAGTTATAATGGAATACTCGGGGTCGATATCGTACGTAACCTACATTGCATCCTCTTTCTATACTTTAACTTTATTAGCATAAAGATCGTAATATATCTCTCCGTCCTCGTACTTAATCCAGTCTATCCGCTAGTCCATTACCCGAGATAGAATCGTACGACGGCATCCTATATAGTCCCGAATATATTCCTAGATATCCTCCTACTCGTATAATACCCAGGTAGTATCGCTCTTCGTACGAGTCTAGCTATCAATAACAACCGACAAAGACGCCTCGCTATCTCTCCCAGTACAACCGCTCTCCTAAATAAAGTCGCGTAAGTTCTTCGGGCGACCGATATAGATAACGTATCGTACATCTAGGATATCGATACCAGCCTCGAGAGTAGATATTATAACGATCGGTCTACTTATCTAAACCTACTATCGTACGATATCGCTTTTCTCCTATAGCGTACCTACCGTACTAAAGTATATAAGGGTATCTAAGAGATTAGCGGTAGTTTATACGACCTCCGTCCGTTAATAATATAAAATAATCCTTAGTCGACTTTAGCCTACCTTTTCGTAAACGAGTTATTACTTTCGTACGAAGGTAACGGCCTTAGATACTTCCTCTATAGATAACTTAACCTAACGTACGAAATATTTAATATTTAGTTATACGGTTAGTAAGTATATAATAATAACCCGTAACGTATTAAGGCTAAGTATAGCCCAAAACTCCGGCTTATCCCGAGGTAGTATAGTTACTATTAAGAAGACAAGTTAAACCCCGGTTATCGTAAGAATAGGGCCTATCGTACGGAACTTTAGGCGGAAGGTATAACTCGTATTAAGGATTATATAACATTCGTCGAGGATAATCCGGTCTAACTAGTACCGTACGGTAAAGTAAGAGAGGTAGTCCTAGAAGCCCTTAGTAACGAAGGACTCTGGTGTAATAAAGATAATCGAGCCTTTAGTTACCTAATTAGTAACCCAGATAGCGGAGTTAATATCTATCTTACTACATCGTATATATAGGTCCTCCTAAAGAGCGACAAACGGTACAATAACAATAGTTATACCGTTAGATATACCGTACGAAGGTAGCATAAATGTCAAGCTTTTACCACCGCTAGTTCCCGTAACTTAAAGGATAGGGGTAACGCCTCGTACGACGGCATTAAGGACTTAATGCTAGTTACTACGGAAATTTACGGTCGTATCCTAAAGAAGTTATCGGAGGCTACCTAGTAAGTTAAGTTAACTAAGACGACTAAGGCGTTTCTATCGTACGATATAACGCTTACTATCGAAAACCTCTTACTTTACCTTATATCGAGTTATCGAGTTTTCGTTAATAAAGCTAAGGAACCGGTACTAAAGGATACTAGTATACCGGAACTACTCTTACCGTAAGGCATGCCCTGTAAAGCCTTGCTATATATCTCGACCATATACTATACCAGCAGTATACGATAAATACCCTACTTAAAGGTTAAGTATAGTATCTGGGATATTAACGTCGTCTTCGGCATCTAAGTCATCGCCGTATAACTACCTTACTATGCTATCGTCGGTAAACTTAGAGGCTAGGTACCGTCGTCCGATCGTAATAGCGATATATCTCCAGCTACTAACGTTTATCTCGATACCTAGTTATCGTACGGTAGTGTCCTAGAGCAGGCGTCGGAACTTATCGGATAACTAAAGGTTAGCCTTATCGTCGTCTTCGGATTAGCTAGAGCTATATCGTACGAGAGACTTATCCCAGAGGAATAGGCTAAGTTTAAAGGCGGTACTAGCCTTTTAAATCTACTAGGCAAATGGAAGCACGATACTAAGATATCGTACAACAAACTCGCCTAATATCTAGGGAAGATACCGGTAAATAACTTTAGATTAGCCGCTAATCTGGAAGCTCTTATAGTATAAGATAATAAGGTAGACTATCTTAAACTAGATAAAAAAGTTACGTAAACTACCGTACGACGTATTTTAGAACCGAACCCTAAGGAGCTCGGTTATTCGTACTAGTTACCCGCTAAGAAGGTAGGTAGCGACAAGAAGTTATTCCCGGAAGGTATCGACTCGATAAAGGTACTCGTCGACTATTTATACCCGGAACTTAGATAACTTAAGGTCGAACTACTTCGTACGAAGCCGGGGGTTCCCTATAACCCCGTCTAACAGCCTACGCTTAAACCTAACCAGACAAGTATTTCTAGGCTCCCGGAGAAATAAGAACCCGACCTAGTTATTACCTATATCGTCGTACAACTAGGACTAGTTAAGAATAGCTATAGGTAACCTATAGTCCGTAAATATAAGCTCTAATATTATACGAGTAATATCGTTAACTAGTAAGTATAGTATCTCTACGAAGCTACCTAAGGTAAATATTACCTACCGGTAAACGACTCTAGTGCCATCCCAGTAGATCTATCCAAGTACCGGTATCGTATACCGGATTTTAAGACCGTATGTTCTAGCGTCGAAAATCCAGTCCATAGGTATTGGCATCCCTTGCTCGTAGGTGACGGTTATAAAGCGAGAGACCTTAGCTTATACGATCTTAAAGAGACTTAGATTAAGTTAACCTATATCGATAGCCTTATCTTCCTCGAGGTATAATTACCGTACGACTAGCATACGAGCAACCTTAACAATTACTAAGTAGAACGGGGTATAGTCTTCCGGGCTAAGCTAACCCCCGTCGTCCCTTATACCTATAGCTATAAGTACTAAGAGGAGGATACTTTCGTATATCGAATCCGGAAGCTAGTAGTCGAGAAGGGAAACGAGCAAGTCCAGGTATATACGATTAAGAGTTATAGCTTAATTGTCTGTTATCCCTATAATAAATTAGTTTAAGTATATTTAAGATAATTAGATATATATACTTACCTAACGAAGGAAGTTATTAGAGGAGGCTTATAAATCGTACGAGAAGTCTCTCTTAGGAGTCCGTAAACTCGTATACAGGTCGTATCTCATCGTCGTAACCCTCGTCCTTTATATCCTTCGTACGAAGAATATACCTAAGTACTCGCTTCCAGGTATTAATATACCTATCTAGCGTACGAGGCTAGATTATATTATTAAACAGGGATAAGGGCTTCTAGGAGACTACCTTTTTAGTAATCTCGAAAAGCATAGCCGACCCAACATCCTTTATCGTACAGTAATCGGCGGCCGCTTAAATCGTACGGTAAAGACTATCCCATATATACTAGAGTATAGTTGGACTAGTCGTTTCGAGTACTAGGATCTACCTAACTTAGGTATCGAGACTTATCGTACGAACTAAAAACTAGGAGTCGCGACTAGTAAAGTATTCAGCCCACTCTACCCGCTTAAGCTATAAGTTAACTTCCGTAGTAGTAGTTATACCCTGGATTAGTATCGTACGGCTTTAGGCTTACGAGAAGTTGCTAAGGACCGAGGAGATAAAGTCTTAGTCTTAGGTTAGCGTTAGGCTCCGTACGGTAGCAGGAGTGGGTTAAAGGTCGGACGAGGTAATATAGAACTAGCTACTTGTAAGTCGACCCTTAAAGAAATACTGGCAGAGAACCTTAGAATCCTATAGTATAGCTACGGGGGTCTTTATACGCGAGGCGATATTTCCCCCTTTAGGTTAGGTATTAACCTAGTTATATATCGTACGATAATACTCTTATATTGTACGAGTCTGTCGTATAATGTAGGGACACTAGTAGCATTTAAAACCGTCGGAAAATGGACCTTATAGTATAGGGATAGCTGGGATAGGGGTTGCTGGAAGCTGGAAGAATTTAAGGTCTTCTTACTTTTAAAGCAATTCGGGATACTGAGCTACCCATTATTGGATTTCCTTCCGTCGTACGGAAGATATCTACTTATAGTAACTCCGAAGGTAGGAGGGAAGTTCTTAGACAAGGTATATATACTTATATACCGTACAAACTAGGAGGCCGTACGAAGGTAAAATTGTAAACCCGTCCATTTTAGATAATAGGGTTAAGAAGTTAATGAAAATGTACGAAGGTAAAACTCGTTAAGTACGGGGGAATAGTCGTTAACTAGATAACAAATCTTCCCGTTTTTTTTTTCGGTTTATACGATATTACCCCTATATATATATATATTTTAAAAGCATTTATTAATAAACCGTACGGATACGCTAGTAAAGCTATATCGTAACGGATACGCTAGTAAAGCTATATCGTAATATTAAGCTCTTCGTCGTTTACGAGCGACTAGTTCGTACGGATTGCCGTATACTCCCAATTATATCCAGTTTATCGACATAATACATTATAATTACGGCGAGTTCGTACGGATTACCGTATACTCCTAATTATATCCAGTTTATCGACATAATATACTACAACTACGGCGAGTTCGTACGGAGTATCGTACACTCCTAACTATATCTAGTATATCGATATAATATACAACAATTACGGCGAGTTCGTACGGAGTGCCGTACACTCCTAACTACATCTAGTATATCGATATAATGTACAATAATTACGGCGAGTTCGTACGGAGTACTATATACTCCTAATTATATCTAGTTTATCGATATAATGTATTATAATTACAGTAAGTTCGTACGGAGTGCCGCACACTCCTAACTACATCCAGTACATCGATATAATGTACAATAATTACGGCGAGTTCGTACGGAGTACCGTATACTCCTAATTATATCCAGTTTATCGATATAATATACTACGACTATGGCGAGTTCGTACGGATTCCAGTATATCGATATAATATACCATAACTACGGCGAGTTCGTACGGAGTACCGTATACTCCTAATTATATCCAGTTCATCGATATAATGTATTATAATTACGGTAAGTTCGTACGGAGTGCCGTACACTCCCAACTATATCCAGTACATCGATATAATGTATAACAATCACAGCGAGTTCGTACGGATTCCAGTATATCGATATAATATATAACAATTATAGCGAGTTCGTATAGAGTACCGTATACTCCTAATTATATCCAGTTTATCGATATAATACATTATAATTACGGCGAGTTCGTACGGAGTGCCGTACACTCCTAATTATAACCAGTTTATCGATATAATGTATTATAATCACGGCGAGTTCGTACGGAGTGCCGTACACTCCTAATTATATCTAGTTTATCGACATAATGTACAACAACTACAGCGAGTTCGTACGGAGTGCCGTATACTCCTAATTATATCTAGTTTATCGACATTATTATTAAACCGTATAGATACGCTGGTAAAGCTACATCGTAATATTAAGCTCTTCGTCGTTTACGAGCGACTAGTTCGTACGGATTACCGCATACTCCTAATTACATCCAGTTCATCGACATAATATATAACAACTACGGCGAGTTCGTACGGAGTACTATACACTCCTAACTATATCCAATTCATCGACATAATATACTATAATTACGGCGAGTTCGTACGGATTACCGTATACTCCCAATTATATCCAGTTTATCGATATAATATACTATAATTACGGCGAGTTCGTACGGAGTACCGTATACTCCTAATTACATCCAGTTTATCGATATAATACATAACAACTACGGCGGTTTCGTACGGATTACCGTACACTCCCTCTAGATCCTAAAAGACTACGTTACCTATACTAAGTACTGTAAGGCTAAGACCGTACTGGTTAGCCTTTCGCTTCTCTAGTACCTTAGGTGCCTTATTCCCCTGCTCTTGTCGGCTGGTTCGTACGGCACAGACCGTACGGCTGGACTTTACCGCGCTTTTAACGGCTAGTTTATACGGAGTTCTGTACGCTCCCAACTATATCTAGTATATCGATATAATATACTACAACTACGGCGGGTTTGTACGGATTGCCGTATACTCCCTTTAGGTCCTAAAAGACTACGTTACCTATACCGAGTACCGTAAGGCTAAGACCGTACTAGTTAGCCTTTCGCTTCTCTAGTACCTTTAGTACTTTATTACCCTACTCTTATCGGCTGGTTCGTACGGCACAGACCGCACGGCTGGACTTTACCGCGCTCTTAACAACTAGTTCGTACGGAGTTCTGTACGCTCCTAACTATATCTAGTATATCGATATAATATACTACAACTACGGCGGGTTCGTATGGATTACCGTACACTCCCTCCAGGTCCTAAAAGACTACGTTACCTATGCCGAGTACCGTAAGGCTAAGACCGTACTGGTTAGCCTTTCGCTTCTCTAGTACCTTTAGTACCCTATTACCCTACTCTTATCGGCTGGTTCGTACGGCATACACCGTACGGCTGGACTTTACCGTACTCTTAACGGCTGGTTCGTACGGAGTCTACTACACTCCAACGGGGAATTAAGGTTAGGGTTTTCGCTTCTTTATATATATAGACTTCTCCGTACGGAGTATATTTTTCGCCTAACTAGAGCCGTTAGGAAGAGGAATCGGGGAGCCCGATATAAAAGGGCTATTCGAGAGTCGGGGAATAGCCTATCTTAGTATCGGTTAGGCGGTTGGCTTTGGAATAGGAATCTTAAAGGATAAGGGGTTTTATTTTTCTTTTTACTTAGACTTCTCCGTACTTTAAATAGTTAGTTCGTACGAAATCTTACCTATCTATTACGACATCTATCTTATCCATCGTTATACTCTTAATAGCTGGTTCGTACGAAGTCTTACCTATCTATTACGATATCCATCTTATCTATCGTTACACTCTTAACAGCTGGTTCGTACGAAGTCTTACCTATCTATTACAACATCTATCTTATCTATCGTTATACTCTTAATAACTAGTTCGTACGAAGTTTTACCTACCTATTACGACATCTATCTCATCTATCGTTACACTCTTAACAGCTGGTTCGTACGAAGTCTTACCTACCTATTACGATATCTATCTTATCTATCGTTACACTCTTAACAGCTAGTTCGTACGAAGTCTTACCTATCCATTACGGCATTCATCTCATCCATCGTTATACTCTTAACAGCTAGTTCGTACGATATCTCGCCTATCTATTACGATATCCATCTTATCTATCGTTATACTCTTAACAGCTGGTTCGTACGAAGTCTTACCTATCTATTACGATATCTATCTTATCCTCTATAGTCTTGTTAGCTATTCCGTACGATATGCCTTACTAAACCTAAGGAACCCTATATTATATACCTAACTTCTCTATACTCTTAATAGCTAATTCGTACGGAGTCCCTTACCTCGCTAAACCTTTACTTAGCTACGTAATAGAGGATTACTTATATCTTTACTATGTTCGGAAGCCCTATTCTAAGGCTAGTAAACCGTATACCTTACTCCTCCGTAGTCTTGTCAGCTATTCCGTACGATATGCCTTACTAAATCCAAGGAACCCCCTACTATATACCTAACTTCTCTATACTCTTAACAGCTGATTCGTACGGAGTCCCTTACCTCGCTAAACCTTTACTTAGCGGTATAATCGAGGATTATATATATCTTTACTATCCTCGGGAGCCCTGTTTTAAGGCGGGCAAACCGTATACCTTACTCCTCCGTAGTCTTATTAGCTATTCCGTACGATATGCCTTACTAAATCTAAGGAACCCTATATTATATACCTAACTTCTCTATACTCTTAACAGCTAATTCGTACGGAGTCCCTTACCTCGCTAAACCTTTGCTTGGCTACGTAATAGAGGATTACCTATATCTTTACTATGTTCGGAAGCCCTATTCTAAGGCCGGTAAACCGTATACCTTACTCCTCCGTGGTCTTGTCAGCTATTCCGTACGATATGCCTTGCTAAATCTAAGGAACCCCTTACTATATGCCTAACTTCTCTATACTCTTAATAGCTAATTCGTACGGAGTCCCTTACCTTGCTAAACCTTTACTTAGCGGTATAATCGAGGATTATATATATCTTTGCTATCCTCGGGAGCCCTATTCCAAGGCGGTAAACTGGCATACCTAACTTCTCTACTCTCTTATCGGCTATTTCGTACGGAGTGCCTCGCTAAACCTTTGCTTAGTTATGTAATCTTAGTTACGGAGTCGAGGATCACCTATATTTTGGCTATTTTAGGGAGCCTTATTCCAAGGCCGGTAAACCGTACGCCTCGCTAAACCGTTATTTAGTAGTATAATCGAGGATTACCTATATCTTGGCTATCTTTTCGTATGGAGTGCTTCGCTAAACCTTTGCTTAGTTACGTAATCTTGGTTACGGAGTCGAGGATTACCTGTATTTTGGCCATTTTAGGGAGCCCTGTTCCAAGGCCGGCAAACCGTACGCCTCGCTAAACCGTTATTTAGTAGCGTAATCGAGGATTACCTGTATCTTAGCTATCTTTTCGTACGGAGTGCCTCGCTAAACCTTTACTTAGTTACGTGATCTTGGTTACGGAGTCGAGGATTACCTATATTTTAGCTATTTTAGGGAGCCCTATTCTAAGGCTGGCAAACCGTACGCCTCGCTAAACCGTTATTTAGTAGCGTAATCGAAGATTACCTACATCTTGGCTATCTTTTCGTATAGAGTACCTCGCTAAACCTTTACTTGGTTATGTAATCTTAGTTACGGAGTCGAGGATTACTTATATTTTAGCTATTTTAGGGAGCCCTATTCCAAGGCCGGCAAACCGTACGCCTTGCTAAACTATTATTTAGTAGCGTAATCGAGGATTACCTACATCTTAGCTATCTTTTCGTACAAAGTGCCTCGCTAAACCTTTACTTAGTTACGTAATCTTAGTTACGGAGTCGAGGATTACCTATATCTTAGCTATCTTCGGAGCCCTGTTCTAAGGCCGGCAAACCCTTTATACTTAGATTTTTTTTTTTTTTTCTTTTATACGATAATACCCATATATATATTCAAACTATAGGATCGTTATACAACTAAGTAGTATAATAGCCAAGTAGCGAAGTAACTCGTACTTTAAGAGAAGTCCTAGGTTTAATTTACTAATAAAGCTATCTTTCTACAGAAAATGAATCTTATCGTCCGAAACCAGTAGGATATAATAATATTAGTAACTCGTACGAATACTACTAGCTATCGTACGGTTACCCTCTATACCGGTAGAGCTAAAGTCCGCGCTACTATAAGAATATTCTATATTAATATAAGTAAATATACTCCCTATAATAGTTATACGATAACTAATAAGAGATAGGATATATAGAGGAGCCTTTTCGACCGGCCCTCCTAAAATATCAAAGCGTATAAAGATCGGATTATAGTCGCTAAGGTTAAAGTCCGAGCGGGCTACCTAAACGCGGTACTTATCTAAAGCCGCGGTACTACCGGGATAACTTATATCGACTATACCCGTAACCCGACCCGGGGACCGTTTACGGAGTACCGCCGTACGATAGGGTTCTTCGAAGGATATTATAGGAACTATAAGTAAAGGGACTATACATCGCGGTATAATATAAACGAGGGTTAAGGGAGGGGAGGTAATAGATAAGGGGGTAATAGGTAAGGAACGATAGAGAACCCGGTAGTACTCGACTCGGAGGAGGAGGAGTAAAGGAAGGGAAGGGCCGTACGATAGACGGATAAGGGGAAACGGGGGGAGGATAAAGCCGTACGACAGAAAGGTAAAGGGAGACGGGAATTAAGGAGGATAAGGAATAAGAGTATTAATTTTTTTTAAAAATTTCTTATTTTTTACAAAGCTTTTATATATCTATATTTTAACGGTCGTAATACTTTAACTAACTTAAAATACGTATAGTTTAGCTAAAGGACCTTAACGATATATACGAGTTAACCTTAAACCTAAATATTATAAAACTTTATATCCTTAAAGCTTAAGAACGATAACTCGTATAAAATTAATATTTTATATATAGGATATCCTAAAGATTCTAAATCGATATATCCGGTTTTTATTTATTTTAGACGATAATATTTAATTATAATATATTATAGTCGTACGTCTATATTTTAACGGTCGTAATACTTTAACTAACTTAAAATACGTATAATCTAGCTAAAGGACCTTAGCGATATGTACGAGCTAACCCTAAACTAAAATATTATAAAACTTTATATCTTTAGAACTTAAGAACGATAACTCGTACGAAAGTAATATTTTATATATAGGATATTTTAAAGATTCTAAATCGATATATCCGGTTTTTATTTATTTTAGACGATAATATTTAATTACAATATATTATAGTCGTACGTTTATATTTTAACGGTTATAATACTTTAACTAACCTAAAATACGTATAGTTTAGCTAAAGGACCTTAGCGATATGTACGAGCTAACCCTAAACCTAAATATTGTAAAACTTTATATCCTTAAAACTTAAGAACGATAACTCGTACGATAAAGATATTCTATATATAAGATCTCCTAAGTATTCTAAATCGATATATCTAGTTTTTATTTAATTTAGATACTAAAAAGTTAACGGAGTCTACTCTTGAAATTCTTAACGGATTCTACCCCCGGTTTCGTACGACTTACTTAAATCTTCTACCTATTCTTAACGGAGTCTACTATACTCTAACGGGGAATTAAGGTTAGGGTTTTCGCTTCTCTATATATATAGACTTCTCCGTACGGAGTATATTTTTCGCCTAACTAGAGCTATTAGGAAGAGGAATCGGGGAGCCCGATATAAAAGGGCTATTCGAGAGTCGGGGAATAGCCTATTTTAGTATCGGTTAGGCGGTTAGCTTTAGAATAGGAATCTTAAAGGATAAGGGGTTTTGTTTTTCTTTTTACTTAGACTTCTCCATACTTTAAATAGCTAGTTCGTACGAAATCTTACCTATTTATTACAACATCCATCTTATCCATCGTTATACTCTTAACAGCTAGTTCGTACGAAGTCTTACCTATCTATTACGACATCTATCTTATCTATCGTTATACTTTTAACAACTAGTTTATATAAAGTCTTATTTATCTATTACGATATCTATCTTATCTATCGTTATACTTTTAATAGCTGGTTCGTACAAAGTCTTACCTATCCATTACGACATCTATCTTATCCATCGTTATACTCTTAACAGCTAGTTTATACGAAGTCTTACCTATCCATTACGACATCCATCTCATCTATCGTTATACTCTTAACAGCTAGTTTATACGAAGTCTTACCTATCCATTACGATATCCATCTTATCTATCGTTACACTCTTAATAGCTAGTTCGTACGAAGTCTTACCTATCTATTACGACATCTATCTTATCTATCGTTACACTCTTAACAGCTAGTTCGTACGAAGTCTTACCTACCTATTACGACATCTATCTTATTTATCGTTATACTCTTAACAGCTAGTTTGTACGAAGTCTTACCTATCTATTACGACATCTATCTTATCTATCGTTATACTCTTAATAGCTAGTTCGTACGAAGTCTTACCTACCTATTACGATATCTATCTTATCCATCGTTACACTTTTAATAGCTAGTTCGTACGAAGTCTTACTTACCTATTACGATATCTATCTTATCTATCGTTATACTCTTAATAGCTAGTTCGTACGAAGTCTTACCTATCCATTACGATATCCATCTTATCTATCGTTATACTCTTAATAGCTAGTTCGTATAAAGTCTTACCTACCTATTATAACATCTATCTTATCCATCGTTATACTCTTAATAGCTAGTTTATACGAAGTCTTGCCTACCTATTACAATATCTATCTCATCTATCGTTACACTCTTAACAGCTAGTTCGTATAAAGTCTTACCTATTTATTACGGTATCTATCTCATCCATCGTTATACTCTTAATAGCTGGTTTATACGATATCTCGCCTATCTATTACGATATCCATCTTATCCATCGTTACACTCTTAACAGCTAGTTTATACGAAGTCTTACCTATTTATCACGATATCTATCTTATCCTCTATAGTCTTGTCAGCTATTCCGTACGATGTGCCTTACTAAACCTAAGGAACCCTATATTACATACCTAACTTCTCTATACTCTTAACAGCTAATTCGTACGGAGTCCCTTACCTCGCTAAACCTTTACTTAGCTACGTAATAGAGGATTACTTATATCTTTACTATATTCGGAAGCCCTATTCTAAGGCTAGTAAACCGTATACCTTACTCCTCCGTAGTCTTATCAGCTATTCCGTACGATATGCCTTACTAAATCCAAGGAACCCCCTACTATATACCTAACTTCTCTGTACTTTTAATAGCTAATTCGTACGGAGTCCCTTACCTTACTAAACCTTTATTTAGCTGCGTGATAAAGGATTACTTATATCTTTACTATATTCGGAAGCCCTGTTCTAAGGCTAGTAAACCGTATACCTTACTCCTCCGTAGTCTTGTTAGCTATTCCGTATAATATATCTTACTAAATCCAAGGAACCCCTTACTATATACCTAACTTCTCTGTACTCTTGACAGCTGATTCGTACGGAGTTCCTTACCTCGCTAAACCTTTGCTTAGCTACGTAATAGAGGATTACTTATATCTTTACTATATTCGGAAGCCCTATTCTAAGGCTAGTAAACCGTATACCTTACTCCTCCGTAATCTTGTTAGCTATTCCGTACGATATGCCTTACTAAATCTAAGGAACCCCCTACTATATACTTAACTTCTCTATACTCTTAACAGCTAATTCGTATAGAGTCCCTTACCTCGCTAAACCTTTACTTAGCTACGTAATAGAGGATTACTTGTATCTTTACTATATTCGGAAGCCCTGTTCCAAGGCCAGTAAACCGTATACCTTACTCCTCCGTAGTCTTATCAGCTATTCCGTACGATATACCTTGCTAAATCTAAGGAACCCCCTACTATATACCTAACTTCTCTATACTCTTAATAGCTAATTTGTACGGAGTCCCTTACCTCGCTAAACCTTTGCTTAGCTACGTAATAGAGGATTACTTGTATCTTTACTATATTCGGAAGCCCTGTTCTAAGGCTAGTAAACCGTATACCTTACTTTTCCGTAGTCTTATTAGCTATTCCGTACGATATGCCTTACTGAATCTAAGGAACCCCTTACTATATGCCTAACTTCTCTGTACTCTTAATAGCTAATTCGTACGGAGTCCCTTACCTCGCTAAACCTTTACTTAGCTACGTAATAGAGGATTACTTATATCTTTACTATGTTCGGAAGCTCTGTTTTAAGGCTAGTAAACCGTATACCTTACTCCTCCGTAGTCTTGTCAGCTATTCCGTACGATATGCCTTACTAAATCCAAGGAACCCCCTACTATATACTTAACTTCTCTGTACTCTTAACAGCTGATTCGTATAGAGTCCCTTACCTCGCTAAACCTTTACTTAGCGGTATAATCGAGGATTATATATATCTTTACTATCCTCGGGAGCCCTATTCCAAGGCGGTAAACTAGCATACCTAACTTCTCTACTCTCTTATCGGCTGTTTCGTACGGAGTACCTCGCTAAACCTTTGCTTGGTTACGTAATCTTAGTTACGGAGTCGAGGATTACCTATATTTTAGCTATTTTAGGGAGCCCTGTTCTAAGGCCGGTAAACCGTATGTCTCGCTAAACCGTTGTTTAGTAGCGTAATCGAGGATTACCTATATCTTAGCTATCTTTTCGTACGGAGTACCTCGCTAAACCTTTGCTTAGTTATATAATCTTAGTTACGGAGTCGAGGATTACCTATATTTTAGCTATTTTAGGGAGCCCTATTCTAAGGCCGGTAAACCGTACGCCTCGCTAAACCGTTATTTAGTAGCGTAATCGAGGATTACCTATATCTTAGCTATCTTTTCGTACGGAGTACCTCGCTAAACCTTTACTTAATTATGTAATCTTAATTACGGAGTCGAGGATTACCTATATTTTAGCTATTTTAGGGAGCCCTATTCCAAGGCCGGTAAACCGTATACCTCGCTAAACCGTTATTTAGCAGCGTAATCGAGGATTACCTATATCTTAGCTATCTTTTCGTACGGAGTACCTTGCTAAACCTTTACTTAATTACGTAATCTTAGTTACGGAGTCGAGGATTACCTGTATTTTAGCTATTTTAGGGAGCCCTATTCTAAGGCCGGTAAACCGTACGCCTCGCTAAACCGTTATTTAGTAGCGTAATCGAGGATTACCTATATCTTAGCTATCTTTTCGTACGGAGTACCTCGCTAAACCTTTGCTTAGTTACGTAATCTTAGTTACGGAGTCGAGGATTACCTATATTTTAGCTATTTTAAGGAGCCTTATTCCAAGGCCGGCAAACCGTACGCCTCGCTAAACCGTTATTTAGTAGCGTAATCGAGGATTACCTACATCTTAGCCATCTTTTCGTACGGAGTGCCTCGCTAAACCTTTACTTAGTTACGTAATCTTAGTTACGGAGTCGAGGATTACCTATATTTTAGCCATTTTAGGAAGCCCTATTCCAAGGCCGGCAAACTATACGCCTCGCTAAACCGTTATTTAGCAGCGTAATCGAGGATTACCTGTATCTTAGCTATCTTTTCGTACGGAGTGCCTCGCTAAACCTTTACTTAGTTACGTAATCTTAGTTACGGAGTCGAGGATTACTTATATTTTAGCTATTTTAGGGAGCCCTATTCTAAGGCCGGCAAATTATACGCCTTACTAAACTATTATTTAGTAACGTAATCGAGGATTACCTACATCTTAGCTATCTTTTCGTACAAAGTGCCTCGCTAAACCTTTACTTAGTTATATAATCTTAGTTACGGAGTCGAGGATTACTTATATCTTAGCTATCTTCGGAGCTTTATTCTAAGGCCGGTAAACCCTTTATACTTAGATTTTTTTTTTTTTTCTTTTATACGATAATACCTATATATATATTTAAACTATAGGATCGTTATATAACCAAGTAGTATAATAGCCAAGTAGCGAAGTAACTCGTACTTTAAGAGAAGTCCTAGGTTTAATTTACTAACGAAGCTATCTTTCTACAGAAAATAAATCTTATCGTCCGAAACCAGCAGGATATAATAATATTAGTAGCTCGTACGAATACTACTAGCCATCGTACGGTTACCCTCTATACCGGTAGAGCTAAAGTCCGCGCTACTATAAGAATATTCTATATTAATATAAGTAAATATACCCCCCGTAATAGCCGTACGATAACTAATAAGAGATAGGATATACAAAGGAGCCTCTTCGACCGGCCCTCCTAAGATATCGAGGCGTACGAGGGTCGGATTATAGTCGCTAAGGTTAAAGTCCGAGCGGACTACCTAAATACGGTACTTATCTAAAGCTACGGTACTACTAGGATAACCTATATCGACTATACTCGTAACCTAACCCGGGGACTGTTTATAGAATACCGCTATACGATAGGGTTCTTCGAAAGATATTACGGAAACTATAAGTAAAGGGACTATATATCGTAGTATAGTATAAATAAGGGTTAGGGGAGGGGAGGTAATAGATAAGGGGGTAATAGGTAAGGAATAATAGAAAACCCGGTAGTACTCGACTCGGAGGAGGAGGAGTAAAGGAAGGGAAGGGCCGTACGATAAACGGATAAGGGGAAACGGGGGGAGGATAAAGCCGTACGATAGAGAGGTAAAGGGAGACGGGAATTAAGAAGGATAAGGAATAAGAGCGTTAATTTTTTTTTAAAATTTCTTATTTTTTATAAAGCTTTCGTATATCTATATTTTAACAGTCGTAATACTTTAACTAACTTAAAATACGTATAGTTTAGCTAAAGGACCTTAGCGATATATATAAGCTAACCTTAAACCTAAATATTATAAAACTTTATATCCTTAAAACTTAAGAACGATAACTTATACGAAATTAATATTTTATATATAGGATATTCTAAAGATTCTAAATTAATATATCCGGTTTTTATTTATTTTAAACGATAATATTTAATTATAATATATTATAGTCGTATATTTATATTTTAACGGTTATAATACTTTAACTAACTTAAAATATATATAGTTTAGCTAAAGGACCTTAACGATATATATAAGCTAACCCTAAACTAAAATATTATAAAACTTTATATCCTTAAAACTTAAGAACGATAACTCGTACGAAATTAATATTTTATATATAGGATATCCTAAAGATTCTAAATCGATATATCCGGTTTTTATATATTTTAGACGATAATATTTAATTATAATATATTATAGTTATATATCTATATTTTAACGGTTATAATACTTTAATTAACTTAAAATATATATAGTCTAGCTAAAGGACTTTAGCGATATATACAAGCTAACCTTAAACCTAAATATTGTAAAACTTTATATCCTTAGAACTTAAGAACGATAACTTATACGATAAAGATATTTTATATATAAGATCTCCTAAGTATTTTAAATCGATATATCTAGTTTTTATTTAATTTAAATACTAAAAAGTTAATAAAGTCTACTCTTAAAATTCTTAACGGATTCTACCCCTAGTTTCGTACGACCTACTTAAATCTTCTACTTATTCTTAACGAAGTCTACTATACTTTAATAGGGAATTAAGGTTAGGGTTCTTCGAAGGATATTATAAAAACTATAAGTAAAGAGACTATATATCGCGGTATAGCGTAAACGAAAGTTAAGGGGGGGGAGGTAGTAGATAAGGGGGTAATAGGTAAGGAATAATAAAGAACCCGGTAGTACTCGACTTAAAGGAGGAGGAGTAAAGGAAGGGAAGGGCCGTACGATAAACGGATAAGGGGAAACGGGGGGAGGATAAAGCCGTATAATAGAAAAGTAAAGGAAGACGGGAATTAAAGAGGATAAGGAATAAAAGCGTTAATTTTTTTTTAAAATTTCTTATTTTTTATAAAGCTTTCGTACGTTTATATTTTAACGGTCGTAATACTTTAACTAACCTAAAATATATACAGTCTAGCTAAAGGACCTTAGCGATATATACGAGCTAACCTTAAACCTAAATATTATAAAACTTTATATCCTTAAAACTTAAGAACGATAACTCGTACGAAATTAATATTTTATATATAAGATATCCTAAAGATTCTAAATCGATATATCCGGTTTTTATTTATTTTAGACGATAATATTTAATTACAATATATTATAGTCGTACGTTTATATTTTAACGGTCGTAATACTTTAACTAACCTAAAATATATATAGTCTAGCTAAAGGACCTTAGCGATATATACGAGCTAACCCTAAATTAAAATATTATAAAACTTTATATCCTTAAAACTTAAAAACGATAACTCGTACGAAATTAATATTTTATATATAGGATATCCTGAAGATTCTAAATCGATATATCCGGTTTTTATTTATTTTAGACGATAATATTTAATTGTAATATATTATAGTCGTATATCTATATTTTAACGGTCGTAATACTTTAACTAACCTAAAATACGTATAGTCTAGCTAAAGGACCTTAGCGATGTATACGAGTTAACCCTAAACCTAAATATTGTAAAACTTTATATCCTTAGAACTTAAGAACGATAACTCGTACGATAAAGATATTCTATATATAAGATCTTTTAAGCATTCTAAATCGATATATCTAGTTTTTATTTAATTTAGATACTAAAAAGTTAACGGAGTCTACTCTTAAAATTCTTAACGGATTTTACCCCCGGTTTTGTATAACCTACTTAAATCTTCTACCTATTCTTAACGGAGTCTACTATACTCTAACGGGGAATTAAGGTTAGGGTATTTCTTATAATATTATCGATATCCTTAATAGTATTATCGATATCGTCCTTAATCTTTTACTTTTTCTTTTCTGGTAATACGATAATATCGTCATCCGAATCGGTAATAACCCGTTTCCTATAAAGCCGGATAAGGGATAGAGTAAGGGACGAGGTAGGTATAATAATCTTATCTATAATAATATTATTAAAGTTATCTCTTCCTATATTCTCGTTAATCTCTTCTTCCTATCCTTATATAGGTAGTAAGATAAAGAAAGGGAGGATCCCTTACTCGGGATAACTAGACGTTTAACTTTCGCCGTTCGTTTAGCGAATAAACGAGTTTATATCGTTCTTAGGACCCTTATCGCTTTATAAAAGGTATTAAGTATTAACTAGTATAGTATCGTTAGCTTTATTATCGATTCTTAAAGGATTATCGTAAGGAGATTACCCGTCGTTACTAATAATAAGTTAAGGAACCTCCTTACCGTTTTATAAGTCCTTATTATTAGGAGATTACTCGTCGTTACTAATAGCGAGTTAGGTAACCTTTTTATTAATCTCTAAGATATCGTCTTACTTAAATTCGTTATCGTTATCGATAATATATTAGTTATCCTCTTCGTTAATTTCCGCGGTATTATCTTAGCTAAATTCGTTATCGTTATCGATAGTAAGTCGGGTAGCCTTTTCGATATTCTATAAGTCCCCGTCGTAGGAGGATTCGTCGACGTTATTAGGTTCGGTAGCCTCTTCGTCGTTCTACAAGTCCTTATTAAGGGAGGATTCGTCGTTATTATTAAGTCGGGTAGCCTTTTCGACGTTCTACAAATCCTTATCGTAGGAGGATTCGTTATCGTTATTAGGTCGGGTAACCTCTTTAACGTTCTACGAGACTTCGTTATAGGAAGATTCGTCGTCGTTATTAAGTCGGGTAACCTCTTCGATATTCTATAAGTCCTCGTCGTAGTAGGATTTATCGTTATTATTAAGTCGGGTAGCCTTTTTATTATTTTATAAGTCCTCGCTATAAGAGGAATCCTAATCGTTACTAAAAGGGGGGGAAATCTCCTTTTTACAACATTAGTCGCGGCTAGTTAGTAAAGCCTTCCTCGCTTATTAAGGATAGGCCCGCTCCTTATTACTTTCTTAGTACTCGTCGGTTTCCGAGTCCTCGTTACTTTTACTTCGACTAGGAATACGGCGTTAGGAAGTTCGCTTTTTAGCTTAGTAGCCGCGGGTATTTAATAAAGGCTCTTTCGGTCGTTTAGGATAAGCTTATTTAATCGGGATCGAGCGTAAGTACCGTTCGATAAAAAGTATAGTAAGCCGGAGGAATTAAGCCTAATACTTTACTAGTACTTAGTCGTTAAGGAAGCGTTAAAATACTTTATTAAACTATAATATTATTAGCCTAGACCGGGAATATTAAACTCGTATAGAATAGAAATATACCTCCTATAATACTAGCTTAATAACTTTATCTACCTTAAATACGGGTTACTTAAAAGAAGATATAGTAGTAACGTTTAATAGGTAAACCGTAAATAGGTATATAAGGTAGGATAGGTTTAACGTAGTAAGTATCGACGCCTTATTAAGTAAATAAAAGCCGAACGGTAAATACCCTTCGGCTTAATCGGAAATAGTAGTATACCGTTTAACGGGTACTAATAAACGTCTAGCTAGGAAGGGTAGCGAAGTAAATCGAGAGTAATAGTTTAAATCGAGTAAATAGGAGCGAAAAGGTAAATACCCTTTAGCTTAATCGGAAAATAGAAGTATACCGTTTAACGGGTACTAATAGACGTATAACTAGGGGGGGTAGGGCCGTTAATCGAGAGTAATAGTTTAGATAACGAAAGGCGTTTTAAGGGAGAGAGCGAGAAGATAAAGTTATCGGGGGAAAAGAAATAAAGGTAATATATAGTAGGAGTCACGTAGCTGTAGCACACTCCACATGGATAGCACAGATAGACAGACAGATAGACAGTAGTACTAGGCCCGATAAGGAAGGAGGGGCAATTACCAGGCAATTACCTACAAGGTCTGGAATCGCTGCGCGACTCCGACCCTGGCCTCTCTTTTCCTCATCTTGTAATTCTACGATTTAGTATACGACTACTCTAGCCTCTCTACGCCAGTAATTCTACTATCGCCGTAATAATTATAAGATCTACAAGTCTATCCTAAGAAGGCAATAATATCTCCCCCGAACCGACAAAAGCCCCTACGACGCGTAGGGCTAATAAGAACAAGAATAAGCCCCTACGACCTATAGGGCTAAGACCGAAGCGAAGCCTACCGATTAAACTGTCGTACGAACCGTTATAGCTAAATCCGCCGCGGAGATCGCCGCTTAGTAGGAGTAGGCGAAAAAGGAGGTCTAGTTCCTCTTCGAGAAGCTAGTCGCCAATAATAAGGTAGCCAGCCGCGCCGGTAAGAACATTAATATACGCCGCCGCTCGATAATTAGCCGCCCGGCCGGCGTTACCCCTAACGAAGATAACAGCACCTATACTATCGGTACCGACGAAGATAAAAAGGAGGCCCCTACCTAGACCTCCCAGGACCTTAAGGATTAGCTAACGGATAACGAGTCGGCCTTAATATTCGCTATCACCTCCGAGTATATATAATAGGACCTTAAGGATATAGTCGAGTCCTTCGCTAACTACTTTAGTAAACGCGGCGACTCCCCGGGCTTCTAGTTCGACCCCTTCTCGGACGAGGGCGCTAAGCTCCTATCGTCCTTAGAGTCCTTCGTTAACTAGGCTTAATTTAAAGCCCTAGTCGACGACCCCGACTTAACTAAGAAAGAAAAGAAGCTGTACGCGGTATTCGTCGAGCTTAAGCTACGATACTTCCTACTTAGCGCTTCCTTCCTATAGTCCGAGGAGCTGTATACGATCGCGGCCGGCCTCGCCTAAGCCGTTAAGGACCTCGGTATCTGGTCTAAGTACTTCGCGACCTACGTCGACGACTACGAGTAGTACTTCCGCTAGACCGAGGACGACGACGACTAGAGCTATTAATCCTATAGTAGGAACTCCCGTCGCCGCCTTAACGACGACTCGAGCTTATCGTCGTTAGATAACGACGAGGATAGCTAGATACGCGAGGCCCTCGTCGCCGTTAGAAAGAAGATTAAGGACTAGAACGAGGAGCTCGCTAGCCTACGGGCTATAGTCCTAAGGATAGTCGTCCGAGAGCGCGGAGACTCCCCGGCTTCCACTAATACTACTACTACCGTAGGTAGTACGAAGTCGTCGAAGCTAGCCGACGTCCCTATCTTCTATAACGAGAGCGCTAGGGATACGACTACCTTCGAAACCTAGTACCGTAATATTACCAATAAGTTAAGCGGTAACTCCGACTACTTCCCGACTAATAAGCTTCGTATAACCTATATAGAGGGCCGCCTTAGAGGTAAGGCCACCGTTAACCTATAGCCTTACCTACGGGATACCTACCCGAACTAGATTAAGACCTCCGATACCTTCCTTAAGCACTTATAGGATAAGTACTTCGACGAAAACATCCGTAAGGACTCCCTTAAGGTATATAACAAGCTAAAGTATAGGTTTAGTAATAATATCCGTACCTTTAAGAACGAATTCGTCCGCCTAGCTAGAGAGATCCGCCGCTATAAGGATTCCTGGAAGAAAGAGTTTAACAGCCGTTTATATACTTCTCTATAGACGACGTTAACCCGTAACTATATCGACGACTCGGTTACTTTCGAAGACTTCGTACGCCTCGCCGTTAAAATCGTCGGTAACTAAAAGAGAAGCTACGAGAAGAAGGACCCCGAGCCCCCTATTAAGAAGAGTTACCGCGATAACGACGGCAGCTTTAATAGCCGCTATAACGCTAAGAAGAGCCGCCCCGGCCGTAATAATAAGGACGCCTCTAAGATTACGCCGTCCTCCTTCGAGAAGCCCTCTACCGAGGAGGCTATATAGCTCCGCTCGGAGGGAAAGTACTTCCTGTACCGGAAGAAAGGCTACCGGGCTAAGGATTATTACGAGGTCGCCCTAGCTAAGGACGAATCTGCCCGCGTTAACGCCCTTATCGAGCGCCTATACGCCGAGTCTAAGGGCCGCCCTATCTAGGAGCTAGGCGACGGAGACTAGGAGACGGAAAACTAAACCCCCTAAGTTATTCTAACTCCCTCTTAGGGGAAGTGTTAGCGATACTAGTAGGCGTGGAATATATAGATAGCGACTTTATTAGGCTATACCTTAGCGGTACGCCCTTTCTGGCTAATAGTATATTAGCTAATAATGGAAAAGTAATTACTACGTACGATATATTAGTTAATACGGGAGTAAACGGTTATATCTTTATAAATATATACTTTATAAAGCGACTACTCGAAGAACTAAAGTTCGGTAAGATTATCTTCCCGAGCGTCCTAGTAGGAAGCTACGACGGTAAAGTAAGAGAGAAGATCTATATTACGCTCCGAGGAATACTCGAGATATAAAGCCGCTTATAGTACGACGAGATCTTCTTTATTATTAAGTCAGCCTACAATATAATTATCGGCGATAAGTAGCTAGCCCGCCGTAAGGTCTTCCCCGATAGTAAGTACTACCGGCTAATCTTTAAGGAGCCCGAAGATCCTAAGCCTAAACCTAAGCCAGTACTTAAGACGAAACGGCTTACGTCCGAGGAATCCCGACTACTTAACCTTATTAAGACGAGGGTAGCCTAGCTAAAAGTTAAGTGCCCTAAACCGACAAGCCGCCCTATACTCCCGAAGTGGACCTAGATCGATATCCCTAACATTATCCCTAGGGACGTCGTAGGGTCCTTACCCTAAGCTAAGATAAGCCGCGCGCTACTAGATATCCCTACGCTAATAGATAAGCCCCTCGCGGAGATACCGAAGTCTCCTCGTACTCCTAAGAAAGAGTAGTTGTCGGATACCTATAGACCGTATACCCTCCGGAGAGACGTTATCGGGTAGTATAAGCACCACCTACCGAACGTAGCTGTCTTAGGCGCTACCGCGTTCCTCTACGTTACCTAAGGAGAGAAGACCTTCGTAACGAGCCTTAACGAGATCGATTAATATATTTTAGATAAGCGGCGCTTATAAGGCCTCTCGGAAGACGAACCGGAGTTAAGAGATAAGGTTATCTAAAAGGTACCGGACTACTACTACGACTACTTAGATGTATTTAGCAAGGCCTTATCTAACGACTTAGCCGAAAGACGCCCTTATAACTATAAGATTAATCTGATAGATAGAGGGAGGCCGGAGGACCTCGGGTATAATCCCCTCTGTAAGATGATACTAGAAGAGATAGAAGCCTGTAAGAAGTATATTACGGAGAACCTCGACAAGGGCTTTATCGAGGCGAGTTTATTACTATAGGCCGCGCCTATCCTCTTCGCTAGGAAAGTAAATAAAGGTTTACGATTTTATATAAACTATAGGAAGTTAAACGCTATTATAAAGAAAGACCGTTACCCGCTACCCCTGATCGACGAAACGCTTATGCGAGTGACGAAAGCGAAGATCTTTACTAAGATCGATATTCGATAGGCCTTCTATAAGATCCGTATTACTCCGGAATATAAGACCTTAACGACCTTTAGAACTCGCTACGGCGCCTATAAGTATAAAGTTATACTATTCGGGCTAATAAACGGACTAGTAACCTTCCAGAGATTTATTAACGATATAATAATAAGATATATCGACGACTTCGTTAGCGCGTATATCGACGATATCCTTATCTATTCGGAGACCCCTAAGGAGTACGAGATCTATATAAAGAAGGTCCTGGATAAACTTAGGTAAGTAAGGTTATAAGCCGACCTTAAGAAGTACGAGTTCTATGTCGAGAAGACTAAGTACTTAGGATTTATCGTAGGGACGGACGGACTAGCCGTCGACCCCGCGAAGGTTTCGGCGGTATAGGACTAAGGAGTCCCTCGTAACCTAAAAGGAGTATAAGCCTTCTTAGGCTTCTGTAACTTCTATAGACGGTTTATCCGCGAGTATAGCCGAGTAACGCGACCGTTAACTACGCTAACGAGGAAAGGCGAGTCCTTTAACTAGTCGAGGGCTTATTAAGAGGCTTTCGACGAATTAAAGTAACGACTCTTAAGTACCCCGGTCCTTACCTATTTCGACTACGAGAAACTAACGAAGGTCGAGACGGACTCTTCCGACGGCGTAGTCGCCGGCGTCCTATCGTAGTAATAGTCCCCCGATAGGGACTAGTATCCGGTCGTCTACTACTCGGAAACTATATAAGGCGCGGAATATAACTATACGATCTACGATAAAGAACTACTCGCCGTAGTACGAGCCCTAGTCTACTAGAGAGTAGAATTAGTAAGGCTTTAAAACCCCTTCCTGGTAATTACGGACTACTAGGCCCTCGAGTACTTTAGTACTAAGAAGCTCCTTAACCTACGGTAAGCTAGGTAGGCGGAGTTACTAGCGTAATATTACTTTATAATTACCTACCGCCCTGGAAAGGAGAACGCCGCTACGGACGCCCTCTCTAGGAAGTCGGAGGATCTAAAAACCCAATAAGAGAGAAAAGATACCTAGCGGACCTTAAGGATATTCCGCCCGCTCGACGAAGGGGAGGAGATAGAAGCCGAATAAAACGACTAGGTTACGACAGTCTTATCTACTCTCGATACGGCCTCTATCGACGTTAATAACCTAGAAACCGGCGTCGCCCTAGTAGATGTAATCCTACGAGCTAACTAAAACGACGAGACGCTAGCGGAATATAGAAGGCGAGTTCGTAAGGAGCTAGGTAGTAGCTTTAGCCTACTCGACGAGAGGATCCTCCTTAAAGAAGGAAAACTAGTAGTTCCGGAATAAGAAAATCTCCGAATAAGGATTATAGAAGAGGTCTACGTACGGAAAACCTCGGCCTATCCGGGCCGTAATAAAACGAAGAAGATAGTTATAGCCAAGTACTAGTAGCTAGGTATAGCCGGGTACGTCGATAAATACGTCGCCAACTACGTTACTTATATTACCTTAAAGGTCCCCCGCGACAAGACGCCTGGGATATTATAACCTCTCCCTATCCCCCTCCGATCGTAGTAATATCTAGTAATAGACTTTAAGAAGTAACCTACGGATAAGTCCGGCGCTAATAACGCGCTAGTAATAATCGACAGGCTTAGTAAGATATTATAGATAATTCCGTATAAGGATACGGTAATAGTAAAAGACGCCGCTAAGATATACTACGAGGGTCCTTTCCGGTACTACGGGTTACCGCTCTCGATCGTATCCGATAAGGGCCCGTAGTTTATCTCTAGCTTTACAGACGAGCTCTCCAAGATTATAAAGATCGAGTAGAACCTAGCCTTAGCCGGCTACTCCTAAACTACTAGCTAAGCGGAGATTATAAACGAGTATTTAGACTAAAGACTACGACTATATATTAACTATTTCCAAGACGACTAGGTATAGGCTATACCAGCTATAGATACGGTTTAAGTAAGCGTACCGTACGATAGTACGGGACTCTCCCCTTACGAGATTACTTATAGGTTCCTAATACCTTTTTAATTCGACTAGGAAAGCCGTACTAGTCTAGTAAGCTTACTACTAAAGGAACGATATAGTAGAGAGGAAGCGTAGTAGGTATCTAAAACTATCTAAGGGTACCTAGAATTAGCCAGGAGTATTATAGCTAAGTCGTAAGAGTAATAAAAGGCCTAGGCCGACCGATACCGCCGTCCGCTAAACTTTAATATAGGAGACTACGTATTTATCTTAAAGAAAGCTAGGGGCTAGATAAACCGGCCGAGCGATAAGTTAGACTTCCCCCTTACGAGGCGTTTCTATAAGATCCTGGAGCGTACCGGAGATTCGACATTCCGCCTAAAGATACCCCCCTTATAGAAAGGCTCCGACCTCTTCTACGTAGATAGGTTACGTAAGTATCCAGTAAACCCCGTCCCCGGCCAAGCCGTAGAATAACCGGACGCCGAGGACGTTACTAGTAAGGAGTAATAGGAAGTCGAGACGGTACGCGCCTCCCGCGTAAGCCGCGGCAAACTTTAGTACTAAGTTAACTGGAAAGGATTCGACCCCGATAACGAGTAGTACGACGCTAATAACTTTAAAGAAGTACTATTCGCCCTCCGTAACTACTACGACGCTAACCTAGATAAACCCGGACCGCCGGTACGGCTCCAGGAGTAGATCGTCGCCGCCGAGGAGGATAGGTTTAAGCCTCCTTATCCGGACGATAACGGAGCGGTAAAGGGTGGCGTAACATTGCGGAGATCGAACCGACGAGTAAGAGGAAAGTAAGCTAGACTACTTAAACGGAATTACGAAAAAATCTTCTAACCGTAAGTCGTGAGGAAGATTGGCGTAACGGTATGGATTTAAGGGCCCCGGAACGTTGTTAACTAGTTAAAATCCGAGGGTAACCCTCCTCTGCCTGGAAAGCGACTTAAAGGCAAGAGTTCGACCTCTAACGAGGGACCGTTTTTTTTCTTTTTACGCTTACGAGTTCGAGGCGAACTCTCCGGCGGGGGGGGGTAGTTACGTAGCTGTGGTATACTCTATATAGATAGTACAGATAGACAGATAGATAGATAGTGGTACTAGGCCCGATGAGGAAGGAGGGGTAATTGCTAGGTAATTACCTATAAGGTCTGGAATCGCTACGCGACTCCGACCCTAGCCTCTCTTTTCCTTATCTTACAATTCTACGATTTGGTATACGACTGCTCTGGCCTCTCTGCGCCAGTAATTCTGCTATCGCTGTAATAGTAGGTCCTTAGTAGGGTTATAATTAATAGGAGTAGGGGTATATCGAGTATAGGCTAATTATAAACTTAGTAACTAGTATAGGTACGCTAGAGGTACGTATACCCTCTTCCTAGTAAAAGTAGGCCTGTATTAAATATAGGCTAATTATATATAGGCGAGCGAAAGGGTAAATACCGTTCGGTTCGCCTTATCTACCTTATCTTACCCTATTTCCGGAATTCTACTATAGCGCCTATACTATAGTAAAATATTACTATAACGTAATTACTACCCTATATAGCGATTTTTAACCTTTATCTCGCCCCGTAGCGATTCTACTATTACTATACGACGTAGCGATTACCTCTATTCCGCCTACTCGCGCGCCGTCCTACTGTACCGCCTACGAACCGTTTAATCGCGGTATACGGTACGGTAAGTATAGCGTAGATACTCCCCCTAGCTAGCGAGGCGGAGGCGCGAGGGGTACGAGGGGCAGAGGTACGGGCCTAGTACGAGGGCTAGGGGCACTAGATAGTAAACTAGGCTTACCCCCTATTAGATGGAACTACTCGTAGTAGGAGCGTATAGAACTCGACGACGGGGAGCCGCCGGTAGAATTACAAGACCCCTAAAATCGCGTCTTTTACGCTATTTAGAGTAGTATCTAAAGTCGTATCTAAAGTCGTATCTATCTTCGCCGGCACCGGAATATTCTCTTTATTATAAAGGGGGTTATACCTAACGGGAGTAGATATATATCGAGTAAGAATAATTACAAACTTAGTAACCGATATAGGTAAGCTAGAGGTATATACGCCTAATTCCTAGTAAAAGTAGATACTTCTCGAGTATAAGGTAATTATTTTAAGTACCCTAATAATACTATAGATTTTATACCTTATTTACCCTTAAAAAAATAACCTTAATTATCTTTATTCTTACGCTTAGGCCTTTATTTCTTATCGGTAGTTACCTCTCTACTTAAATCCAGCCTAGGTTCTTTCCTATCTTAACTATATACTAGATAAATTAATATTAAAGTAAAAGTTAGAAACGGGTTAAGAAGATTTACCGTTAAGGATAACTATTATCGCTTATTCCTAAGTAAGTTCCGTACTTAGTATAAGGCGTTTAACGGAAGTATAAAAGTCGTATAAGAACTACTTATACTCTTAGTTATTAGCGATAGGTACTATAACCGTATTAGGCGGCGAGGTAGTAACGAAGAGGCCTAGCGTACTTAGTATAAATCGTAGGGTTTTCTTTTTACTTTAAGTTAATAGGAGGAAGAGTAATAAAGTATTTAGTAAAGTTTAGTAAATAAGACCGAGAGAAGGTAAAAAGGTATATAAATTAAAAGGAAGGTAGGAAGGATAAATAATTCCCCTACCTAGGTAATCTTTCTACCGGTATACGAAAAGGTAAGGCTATTAAGAAAATATAGGGTAAGGTAACGGTCTTTACGGGCCGCTTATAATTAATAGTTATAAATATTAAGGAGTAGAGTTAGGGAAATTATAGGGTTTTCGTACCGAGGGGAAGGGTAATTACCCTTTAGCTTTTTAAGTATATTACCGTTAAGCTAATATAGTAGGTTAGAGCTTTAAAGTAGAGTTAATAGTACGTAGCCTTTAGGTAGATCTATAAAACTAATATCTATATGTAATTATATTAATATACTTCCTCTTCCTTTTAATATACTTCTACGATCGTACTTCTAGTAGCTAGACGTCTAGCGCTAGCTACTAGGATACCTTTACCGCTAAGGCTATTAAAAGATAAAAAGTCTAAGAGAGCGAAGAAGTAGAACGAAACGTTAGTCGAAAGCTTTATAATAGTTGTAACCGAGGTTAAAAAGAATAGTCTGAAAATTCGCGACGCGTTCTCGCTAGTATACTAAGGTTTACCGTCCCCCTTATAACTTTACTAAAATACTAATAATCGGTATAGTTTTCGACTAGGAACCGTTTACTATTAAATTTAACGATATCGATAAGGTCGTTACTATAATATATAAGCGTTAGGCTAGTATTCCTAGAGACCCGTTTAACGAGTAGTCCGACGATAGGTTTATCGTCGATAATAACGATATAGACTATAATAAAGAGGAATAAGGGGAGGCTAGTAAGTAGAAGGAGGCTAGTAAGTAGACGGAGGGTAGCTATAATAATAAGGATCTATAAGGGGTATATATAACGGGCGAGCTAGATAAAGATTTTAAATTACCTATATTTAATAGTTTTCGCTTACTCGGGATCGATAGTATAAAAGGAGTCGAGAGCCCGTATAAGAAGATAAAGAAATAAGTTATAGGGGTAGTAAACCTTCCCCTCTCCTTAAATTATACTATATTTAGCTTTAAACCTAAATATAAAGAAGGGGAAATTACTATCCTATATTATAAAGCTATATACGGGCTAATAATTTTACGGTATTACGTATAATAGCGCTAACGTTATATAATATAATTCCTTTTCCCTATTACCTAAATTTTCTAACCTCCCTAACTTATTTCCCTTTTTCCTTATACCTAATAACGGTACTAATAAAGCCCTATATAGGCGTTTTTCCCTACTACCGACATATCGTTTTACTCTCTCCCTTACTATAGTACGTACGAAGTAGGTTACGCGTAAGATATTCGCTAGAAAGGGTCCTCGTAAAGCTCCCGTTACGAACGTTTCTAGGAAGCCTAGGAAGCGTAGAAGGACTAATCTCGTATTACAGGAGATTTAAAAGCTCTAGAAAGGATATAACCTCTTAATTTACAAAACTAATTTTACTAGGCTAGTAGGGATCTTAAAATACTATCCTTTTTTTTTATAATACTAAAATACTTTATAAAAGTTCGAGAAATCGCCGGTAAAATAACTAGGGAAAAAAGGGAGCTCCGGTAGTAAAGGGAGGCTATAAATAGGCTTTAGAAGTCTACCGAGGCGATAATCGTTAATTTACTAAAGGATATATAACTCTTAGCTATTTATACGAAGCGGGTTACTATTCTAGGGACGGATCTTAGATTAGTAAAAAGGATCCGATATCGATTTAAGTCGTATTTAAGGTAGATTTTTAGATAGGGGAGATAATATTTATAATATAGATTTATTATAAGTAAAAAGTAAAGTTAGGAATTAGGTAATAAACTCCTTTCCCTAGCCGTATATTCGAAAAAGAATTCTCTACGTTAGTAAAAACCCTTAAAAAAAATCCTCCTAACCCCGCCCTTAATCCTTATATCTACTATACCCCCTTATAGTAAATTCTACCTAGAATACGTCGATAATCCCCCGTTAATAAAACCCTTTAATCCGACTACTTAATCCTTATAATATCGGATATCGGCGACTACGCCGAGATAGAAGCTCTTTTCCGTAGCTTTTATTACCTAGCGAATTTTCTCTTCGTCTCCGGCGTCGAGCCGTATATACTAAAGGAGTTTTTAAATAATAGTATATATTAACTTTTAATTTCCTAGTCGGTACTCTAATATATAATAGCTATAGATAAGGAGGTAAAGTTCGCTTTACCCTAGCTCGATAAGTACAAATCCGATTCGAAGGCTAAAAAGGGTATTAATACTAAACTCTCTTCGTCGCCGGAGGCTATATCTACGGATAAGTTTATAGTTATAAAGCCTATAAAGCATACCCGGGTTAGTACTAAGAAAGGTATACGATACCTATTATAATACGATACTCCCTAGCCTATAAACTAATTTACCCCTAGTAGGTTAGGCTAGTAAAGTCGCTCCTCCCTCGTTTAACTTCCTTTATAAGGAAGGTACCGGTATAAAGTATACCCGTTCCCTAACCGAGGAGGAGTAGATAGATTCGACTCCCTTAAAGAAGACTACCTCGATAGTTAAAGTTACTAAGAAGGCTACTAGAGCTAGAGGAAAGGTAAAGGGCGAGTAAAGGGAATATAAAAGCGGGGTTAAAAATACTCCTTTAGTAGACCTTTATTACTATTTCCTCTTAAGTACGAGGAGGTAGTCGATATAGCGAATCGGAAGGGTATTTACCCTTTAGCTTAAGAATAAAAGACTAGGAACTTTTATTTAGTATAGTAGAAATATAACCTTCTCCTACGTCTACTTATTAATTTATCTACTAAAGGGTAGTATAAAGGTCCTCGTACGAGTTAATACTAACCGGTTTACTACGATATAGATAACTTTATAATAACTCGAATAAAATCCCTTTAAATATTAGAAAGATACTTAGGTTTAAGGAAGGTTAAAAGTTCTAATATTATAGATCCCGTAGAGTAAATTATATCCGAGAACTCGCTTAATATAAAGCCCTATTAATAGATTTAGGTTTTATAGCTTAAGGGTAATTACCCTTTAGTTTTTCATATATATATAAATTTATAGCGAAAGAGTAATAAATATATTATAGTTATACTATCCTATCTAGAATAATAATAGAAATACTAAATATAAAAGTACGAATATACCTAACGTTATACTCCTAATTATTACTCCCTCCCTAAACTAGTTACTATCGAATTAGTAATTATGCTCGTTATCGTCCCCTATATAAACTATATCGTCGTTACGTTTACTATTACCTTCGTCGTCTTTCGGCCTTTTATCGGTTTCCTTCCCTAGTTACGAGCGTCTTATAGGCTAGTTAAATATATACCCTTTATCGTAGGCCTTATATAAGAGAGGATAAACTAGTTATATTTTAGCTAAGAGAGGTTAGACGAAGGTTTAGTCGTAATAGTTATAAACTTCTTAGATAGTCGGGTAATAAGTATATAGTATCCCGACTATAATCTCTAACTTCTTATCCTTCTTTAGCGGCTTATTTAATAATAGGCCTTTAAAGTATTATATAAATAATTTTTCCGGATCGGGTAAGAAAGGGTAAATACCAGGACTAAAGGCTTCGACGAGGATTACTATTAACCTCTAACGGTAAAGTCGATCCGCTAAGCTCCGGAGTAATTTAAGCTTCGTTACCTTCTCTTATACTCGCGTTTTATCGGCCTCTTTCCCTTTTCCGTTAGGATCCCTCCCCCGTTCTAGACTTATATCCTCCCTACCCCCTTCCTCCTCCCCGCCCCCCTCCTCCTTACCGCCTCCCTCTTATAAACCCTTCCATTTCTTCTTCTTAGGATAATAAAGTCCTAACCTCGTCGATATATATAAATTAAGGAGACTAGAGAAACCCCTATACTTCTTTACTTTAAAGCCTTCCTTCCTAATAAAGTTAGATAACGCTGTTTCTTTATCTCTTAGTAAATAAGTAAGGCGGTCTTACTCCTAAATTAGCTTAACCTTTTTTAATATATTAGATAATCGAAGGCTTCCGATACTAAGTTGGAGGTTATTTTCCGATAGCTATACGTCCTTAAAATTCCGAATTAATATAGCGAGCTTTAGCTATATCTTAGAATTAAGCCTTATTATAAACTCCTTTACCCGAGATTAGCTTGAAAATATAGCCTTAGCCTTATAGCTAATAGCTTTTACTAGTTAAAGAACTTAGTCTTATCCGGCCTTACTAAAGATATCGAAAAGAAATAACCTTCCGAGGATAGCGATATCGGTATTAGGGAAGTTTTAGGTAGGGGAAGCCGACTAGGCCCGGAACTTAGTAATAAGTTATCGTAAGACTTCGGTAGTATTAAAGCTACTAGTATAACTTAATATAGTCCGTAGAAGAGGTTAACTATAAAGAAGTTTATAAACTTCGTTAAGGGTAGGTTAGCCTTTCCGCCTTAGTCGAAAAGACTTAAAAGTATTACTTAGAATACGTATAACCCCCGTTAACTCCTTAGTCTTATCCCGATCTCCTTACTATAGCTTCGAACACTACTTTAGCTATATAAGGTTAAGTAGTATAGTAGGATCTTTATCGAAAGGCGTAGATAAGATATACTAGGCTAGTTATGTTTTTTATACTAGACTAGTACTAGAATTTACCCCGAGAAGATTCGTTCTAGACTATAACGGTTATAAAAATATTATTTAAGTTAGCTTAATACTAGCTAAAAGGAGTCTTAGAATCTCTTTAATTTCTAGAGTAATAAAGGTTAAGGGATTATCGATAAGTTTAGTTATAAGATAGTAAAACGCCTTAACGATTATCGTAAATATAACGGATTTAACGTCTAATCCCCTTATAAAACTATAAACCGTTTTAATAATAAAATATCTTTTCTTATCTTAAACGAGCGTTTTATCCCGTATATAAGCCTTAAGTTCCTTAAAGAACGGCTGGAAAAATAGGACTCGCTCTTTAAATATATAAACCGGAGGGTCTTTAAGGTCTTTTAAGGATAGCTAGTTTTATACTTAGCTCGAGGGTAAGGATATAGGTTCCTAGAGATTAAGGGTTTTAAGGTATAATCGAGATTAAGAGCGAGGGGAGTCTTCCGGAAAGTCGGCGCCTACGAGTCGCTTTTATAGTAGCTTATTTAACGATAGTCGAGATTAAGAGCGAAGGGGGTTTTCCGGAGGGTCGGCGCTCGTAAGTCGCTTTTATAGTAACTTATTTAACGATAGTCGGGAGAAAATAAGGCGTTAAGTTCGTACCCTAGCGAAGCGACTTAATATCTTTATTAGATAAAAGGTTTTCTGTTAGGTAATAAATAGTTATAATTATAGCGTAGTAGTAATTAGCTATAAAGGGGCGATTTTAACGGATACTTTAGGTAAAGTAAATAAAAGAGTTTAGAAAAGGGAAATTAAATTATATACGAATAATTAAAGTTAATATAAGTAAGGTACCCCTAATACTTTAATTAAGTTATAGTAATAGGGTTTTTATATTAAGGTTAAATACTTAGGCTATATAATAAGATAAGGTAAGATAATCTTAACTTAAAAAGCTAAGGGGTATTTACCCTTAGGCTTTCCCGAGACCTAAAAGGTATTTATTTTTTAGCTATCCCGAAACCTATAAGGTACTTACTATTATACTTTTTCTATATAAAAAGGGTATTTACCCTTAAGCTCTCTCTCGAGTTATAAAGTATTTATTTTTCGGCTCTCCCGAAACCTATAGGATATTTACTATTATACTTTCTCGATATCTAAAGGGTATTTACCCTTAGGCCTTTCCGAAAGTAAAAGGGTATTTAAATTTTAGCTTTCTTTTACTATTTTATAAATAATATAATATTAGATCGAGAGTAATTAGTTAGGGAAGATAAGATATAATATTCTCGATATATAGGAATTTCTTTTATAACTAAAGGGTAAATACCCTTAGGCTTATTTTCTTTTCTCGGAATAATAAAAAGAAAGTAAGGAAAAATAAAAACGATATAGACTAGGAGAGAATATAATATATAAGAAGTAAAGGAATCTTAAACTAGATAACTATATTAGTTTATCTTTATTATTAATCGGTTAATACTATATATACCCTACTAGGATTCGGTTTATATATTCGTAGCTTCGGGGTTATAAGCGGGTTTAGTTACTTGTATAATAAGCTTTAAGGTATTATCGGCGTCGAAAAGGAGTTTAGCGATAGGAGTTCTTATCTTAGCTTTAAGGGGAATAGGTTATTACCGGGAGCCCTTAAACCGTTTATTAGGGTATTCGGCTATCTAGTTTATCCGGCTAAAAGAAGTTATAAAGGTAACTAAGTCGTCTATATAAAGGCGGGCTTTAAACTCCTCGTAACTATAAATTATCCTTATATATCGAGGTCTCGGCTTTAACGGTATATTATCGGGGGGGGCTAATATAAGTAGGGTAACCCTAAAGGTATTATCTTATAGAAAGTAACTAGTTAGCTAAAACTCGCGCTTCGGGTCGTAACGCTAGGTAATAATATTCCGTATACCTTCGTATATCGAGATTAGAGTTCCGTTCGTTAGTAAAGGTATCGCGTTATACTACTTTAATATCCGGTAATATAAGAGCCCGAATAAATTCGGTTTATTAAGGGTACTATCGTCGATCTAGGAGAGCGCGGCGTATACTAACTAGTAGTCGACGAAGTAGGAAAGTCTCTAGATCTAATTTTACCTTATCGCCTTATTCGTTACCTACTCCGTATTAAAGTAAAGGTATATTAGGGAAAGCTATAGCTACCGTAGGTAGGTAATAATACTAGGTTTAAATATCTTCGATTTCCTAGTACTAAAGGTATAAACGAGGTACGTCTTTATCCTATTAGCGTACTCCTTAATAGTAGCGGAAAGGCCTTAGAAGGTAAAGGATATAGTTCTATCGACGATAATAGTCTTATACGCTTTTATAAATTCCCTCGGATCCGTAAAGAGCTTTATTAATATATCGTAGTATAGGCTTCGTAGGAGAAAGTTTATAATCCCCTTAAGGATAAATTCCTTTTAAAGCGTATCGAACTTCTAATAGTCCTTTAAAAGCGTAAGGAACTTATCTAACTACTAGCTAATAGTTACTTAATAAAGGACTCGATACCGGTTCGTCCGGAAGGTATAGTCGGAGATCGTAAGTATACTATTAAACTCCTCCTTAATAGTAAATTTCTCCTAATCTATAATATCTAGCTAAAAGGTAAAGCCGGTTTCTAAGAAAATTTTCGCTATACCTATTCTAGGATATTTCTAGATTCTAGGTTCCTCTCCTTTACCCTAAGTATTAGTATCTCGACTAGGGCGATTTAGAAGTAGGTAGGATTAACGGGGGTTAAGTATTGAGATAAAGTAGTATAAAGAGAGTAAAAGGAGATAGAATAAATTAGCGGTTCCTTATAGTACCCGAGCGATAGGATTTACAGTCCTATAATAATACCGTATAGTATCTAAGGCTTTAATATATTTATCGATATTCCCTTTAAGGAATCGGACGAAAAGAGTACTAGAAATAGCAAAATATCTATAGTATAAAAACTCTTCGTAAGGTTATACCTATTAAGCGGGGTTAGTAATATCGAATATACTAAGGTAAAATACCTTTAACTCTTACTAATAAGGAATATCGGGATTAACCTTATCCTCTCCCTTAGGAACCTTAGTAAAGTTTATATTATTTATCTAGTAAAAACCTTTATAATACTCCGTATCTATTACTTAGATAAGTAAAGTAAGCTCGGTACTAACGCGAAGCTTAATACGGTAACTAAAGTTATTAAGATCTTATCGTAATATCGACTAGAGATACTTAACATCGTTCTCGAATAAAGAGAAGACCCCCTCCCGCGAAAGCTTAGTATACTTTACTACTATAACGATAGTATACTACTAACGTTCTAAATAGACGATATAGTTAAGCTTAGCCCGGTTAAATAGGATTTTCCTAGTTCTCCTAAACAACTCTTCGGTAACCGAGTAACTCTAGATATAGCGGATACTATATTTCTAAAGTAGAGATAATAAAAAAGGTTCGTATATAACCGAGGCTATATCCCGGAGGGTATATAACGGCTATTCCTAAGCCGTTTTAACCTTTCTCGGAGGATTTATAGGTTCTAGTTCGCCTAGCTTTAGGATCCCGAGAGACTTATAGGAGTTGTAGTTAATAAGAAACTAAAGGGTATTATACTAGTAGTAACGGCGAGGGAGTAGTATATATCCTCCTTCTTTAGTCTTATTAGGGAGAATCTCGGTAGCGATATTAAGGTATTATTATAGTTCTTACTACCCTTAAGTTCTTTCGGGGACTTCGTCGGATTAGAAGTAGTATATATCGTTAGTTAACGTATCGAAGTACTACTATAAAGCAGATAAAGGCGTTTAGTCGGTCCGAAATTAAAGTTTATAGCCTACCTAGTTATAGAAGAAAAAGTAGTCGCTAAATTACTAAAACGGGTTATTCGGGCTAGTAATTAAAGCTAGTCTTATCTCTATCTACTCCTAGAAGAGTAGAAGATTCGTTAAAGAGATATCGATATAAGATAAGGAGTACTAGGGTTTCTTATCGTTAGTAAATTATTACTTATAGGTATTAAAGCTAGTAAGTACTATATCGAATAAAATAGGAAGATAGTATATAATAAAAGCGCTTAAGGTTTTTAGGGAGGGAAGGATAACCTTATCGAATAAAATAACGTATTACGTATTAGTTAACTTTAAAACTATAGTTATCGGAGTCCGGTATATACGAGGAAAGACGATATAAATATTTTTACTATTAACTTAACCGAACTTATAGTAAGGAAGCCGGTAAAACTTAATATCTTCGAGTTCGTACCCTTTAGTAGGGTAATCGTTACTTATAACGTTAACCTTAGCTATAATATAAACCGTCTTTTTAAGATACTTAGTCCGCGCAAGGGTTACGAGGTATTAAAGTATACCGCGAATCTAAGAGAGGTCGGGGAAAATTATTATCGAAGAGTCGATATCCTAGAAAATAAGTTTTATTATATACTCCCGGTCGTTACTAAGATAAAGGTAGATTTCCAGATCTTAAGGTAAATTTAAGGTACTAGTAAAGACGGTCCGAAAATAATCGGTAAGGGGTAGGTTTTTTCGTTTCCCCTAGGTTTCCGAGGATTCGAAGGGGGCTAATCGATTACGGTTTAAACTAATAGCTTCCGCTTACTTAGACTGTAACGCGTCTTAAAGGCCGGAAAATAGTTCGAATATATCGTTAATCGGGTAGTAGGTATTATAGAGATTCCGATAATCGATTTCGCTAGTATAGGCGGAATTACTATAGGGAATAATATCCCGACGAAGGATAATAACGACCCGCCGTATAATCCTCTTAGTATAATCGGGTTCCGTCTTAAACTAGTAAATAAGGTCCTCGTTAAAATATAATAGTATATATATAGATAATATAATCTCGTCTCGTCCTAGCTTACTTTAAACCCGGGCGAATATATCGTCTTATATACGGTTCTCCTAAGCGCCTACTAACTTAGCGTCGTCTAAGTTAATACCGCTTTATAGGCTTTAATAGTCGTTATCCTTATCGGCGTTATTTAAGTTAAATATATCTTCGGCGAACTTTATATCTATATTATTAAAGCCGTTTAAGATTTAAGTTTATAGTCTCGAAGCTATAATAATAAAGAGGAATAAGGAAGTTCTCTATATTTTAAAAATTTAATTAGTAAGAAGTAATATTAAAAGGACTTTATATTACTTACTAGTAACGAAGATCTTAAGGGTTAAAGTAATCTATTAGGATATAGGAAGGGTATTTACCTTTAAGCTTCTAAGGTTCCGACCCCTAACTCTTTTATATCCGAAGGGTATTTACCCTTCGGCTTCTAAGGGTTTAACCCTAACCCTTATATATAGAAAGGGTAATTACCCTTTAGCTCTAAAAGGAATCTATTATTAGTTTAAAAAGTAAAAATAATAACGGGTAGTATATACGGAATAAAGTAGTAACCCTTAGAATTAGGAATACTAGTTATATATATATTTTAAAGAGATAATATTAAATATATAAAAGTAATAAAGCTAAAGTAACTTACAGAAAAACTTAGAAAGTAAATTATAAAAGGAGGGGAAGGGTATTTACCCTTCGGCTTCTAAGGTTCTAACCCTAACCCTTATATAAGGGAAGGGTAATTACCCTTTAGCTTTAAAAGAAATTTTACGTTAGTTAAAAAAACGAAATAAAATAAAGGTACGTATAGAATAGGATAAGGTATATATCGTAATACTTAGAATTAGGGAATAGTAATTATAGTTATACTTCCTAAAGGATTTTATTAAGAAGGTAGAATAAATTAAAGATAAAAGAACTTACGGAAAAATATATCCCGTACTATAGATCTTAACGGGATAGGAAGGGTAATACCCTTCGGCTTTCTAGTAAAGAATACTTCCGGGGGCGGTTTAATCCCTAGTAGGGGAAATAGTTAGAAAAGAAAAAAAGAAAAGAAGAGAAGAAGGGTATAAGGCTACGATATAAAAGAAAAATAATTTTATATAAAAAAAAGATAAGGATTAAATTATTACTATAGTAACTAAAAAAAAATAGTATAATAAAGAAAATATATTATATTATAATAATAATAGGAAGAGCTAAAGGGGATTTATAAAAATCTTCTTAACTTATCTAAGTAGTAGAACTTATACTTATATTTTATTATATTTCTATAACTACTATATTAAAATATTATTCTAGCTAATCCGGTTTATAAAACTTATACTTTATTATTTTTCGTAACTACTACGTTAAAAAAATATTCTAGCTAATCCGGTCCGTAAAACTTATACTTTATTATTTTTCGCGACCGCTACGTTAAAAAAAAATTCTGGCTAATCCGGTCCGTAAAACTTATACTTTATTATTTTTCGCGACCGCTACGTTAAAAAAAAATTCTGGCTAATCCGGTTATTAAAACCTAACATTCCTTAAGATTTCTTAAATCCTAACTAGATATACCCTTATATAATAACTTACTTTAAAGTTAAATTAGTCGATAGGAGTAGGAATTTAATCTTTAGGGATATTTTAAAATTTACGAAATTAATATCGAAGTAGTATATAAGCCTAAGAGTATTATACCGAGTTTATAACGAGGAGCTTTAGGATACTTTTTATAAGCCGAAGGTAACGCGAGGTTTCGTCGGAACTAGAAGTAACTATAGGTATAGGAGTAGCTTTATAAGGCGTAGAAGTAACGCCGGAGGCCGTTACCGCTTTTTTATCCTTATGATACTTCTTTATAGCGCGATTAAAAACGCGGTACGCTTTCTTCGCGCCTAAAGTACGCGTTTTACTACGACTTATAGTAGTACGTAGTAGCTAGACTAGCTTATAAACTTCGTTCTTTAGATAGTCGGGAACCTAGAACTCGTTAGCGTAAAACTATCGTAGGAGCGTCGCGGGAGCGTTATAGGAAAAGGGAGTACTTATATTATCGTAAGTTTTATTATTCTTAAAGTAGGCGAAGTAACGAGTACTAAAGTTATTATAATATAGTTAGTAAGTATATAAGTAACGTAGGAGCGTAGTACGTACTTATCTTATTTACGGTAAGTATCGACGCTACCCTTAAAAAGGTAAAGGATATACGAAGTATAGCCAGTTAATATTAACGTAAGCGACGCTCGGTAGCTCGAGGGGTAATATATAAGTCCTTATTATTAAAACCGGCGATAATAACTATAGTACCGGTCTTACTAACGCGCTCGTACTATTATTAAATTAACGTAAAAGTAGCGCGGAAGTAACATAAGAGAAGCTTATTATATCGCCCTTTCCGGAATAGATAGAACCGTTACCTTTAAGCTTATTATCGTTATTATTATTATTATTATCCTTAGCTACGTTAAAGATACGTTAAAGCTCCTTAGTTACCTTATAGTTACTAAGCTAGGCGGGAAGCATAACAGCCTCGTTAATACTAAAAGTAACCTTAGTAATATCGCCGATAGGGGATAGCTTAACGGCTATAGTAAATAATTATTCTAATAATATTAGTAGGTATATAAGTAACGCGGACGAGCTAAGGGTATAACTTATAAAGGTAGTAGCGGTAAAAAATAGTTCTAAATTCTATAACTAAGTTAGTAAGGTTAAAACGGGCGCCGAAAGGAGATAAGCGGCGCGTAGAAGAAGGAGAGTAGTAAGGAAGAAGTTATAAAAGGAAGTTTAGATAAAAGATAAAAGGTAAAAGGCTTAAGGGGAAGGGGGCGACTTATTAGTTAACGGCGGTACTAAGGAAAAAAGAGGAAAAGGAAGGAAGTAAAAGGGAGCCGCTTAAAATAAGTAGGAAATCGGCGCCGGCGTAGACTTACATCCGAATTCTATAAGTACTAAAGTAATAACGTCGTATACGGATAATAAACGGGACGGCCTTACTTTAAACCGCGAAAGACGTAAAAGCTACGTTTATACTTAAGTTTAAAACTTTACGAATCGGTACCCGGTTATATTATAGCTTTAGGCTATAATAAAGAGGATAGCGTCGATCTTCTACCCTATTTTACTAATAACGTAGTACTTACGCGAATACGTAGTTTATAGTAAACGAATCGCCTTAATTAATACTATTTAAATATACTACTTTTATTAAAAGATTTAATATTAAAATATAGTTATAACGATCGACGAGTTCGAGTAAGCCTTTATTATAACTTTATAATTCGGGACCTTACTAGGACTTATATTTATATATCGTAAACGCCTTAAATAGTAACTATATAACTTTAAGTTTTAATACCTTACCTCTTTATAATAGTAATCGTAACGCCTTAACTCGACATAATAACTACCTTAACGCTTTTATCTTACGCTAACTTTATTTAGATACTATAACTATAAGGGAATTATCGCTATAAAGCGCGTAATTAAGACTTACGTTTTCTACGGCTTTTACCTTCCTCGTTCGCTTCCGATAGCTATTACTAACTAAGCTTCTCGATCCCTTATAATTACTACTTATATAATACCGCGGGCTAATTACTTTGCTATACGCGCCTCCGTAACGTAGGAGCTCCCGAGCTTCTAATACTAACGCTATAAATAACTAAACGCCGAAGATACGCTAATAAGTTAGGACGGTAAAAGCGTATATAACTCGTAAGAGTAATACCCTAGCGGTAAGGATATAAAGGAGTAATACTAACGGTAGGGATACGGAAGAGTAATACCGGCGGTAAGGATATAAAGGAGTAATAGTATCGGTAAGGGGAGGAAATAAAGTAGGGAAGATACTCGGAAGTAACGTAGGCGGTAGGTTTTAGGAGCGGAACCTAGAAGGAGGAGGACTTTATTAAGCCCGGGGAATATAAGAAGGCCCGTAAACTTTAAAAGTCTATAAATAGTTAAGTTGTAAAGGTAATAGGGTATAAAAGGCTATAATCTATTAGGCCCGGGGAACGTAGGAAGGCCTACGGACTTTAAAGGGCTATAAATAGTCGGGTCGTAAAGGTAATAAGGCGTAGGAGGCCGTAATCGGAGCGTACCCTACGCTCTAGCGTAGGAAATAAGCCTAGTTATAATATACAAGCTTATCGTATAAGCTACGTAGACGTTTAGTAGACGCTATAGCTACGTAGTAGTTAATTAGCTACGATAAGAGACGAGAGACGCGGGGAACGATAAGCCTTAAGGAGTAGGCGATTACCCGGATAGATTAAGAGAGTTAGAGTTTAATATAACGTCTTCCCTACCCCTATACTACTTCTACGCTTCTTATACGATCTTTATACCTACTTACTTTAACCTTATAATTCCAGCCTTAATACGTTAAACTCTCTACCCTTTAAGGGAGTTAAACCGTCCGGGATAGAGATACTAGTTTAAACTAAAAGATTAACGTCTACGCCGTTTAACCCCGCCGATAACGTAGATTCTATATAATAATCCTTTAATACCCTCGGTACTAATATAACGTAAACCTTAGTAAGCTAAGTAGGCCTTAATATATAGTCGACTAACGTTAACGGCTCGAACGATCCTACCTCGGGCTAGCTAGCGGCTTAGTTAAGTACTACCCCCGCGAACTTAGCGTTAAAGCGCTTTACGGCCTTAGAGGTAAAGGAAGCTAGAGTAAAGGCTAAACTCCGTATTACCGAAAAAGAAGCCGTTATCCGGGTTAAAAGGGCTTACCTCGTAGCCTTACTATACTATAAAGATATACCCGCTATACCGGAGCTACGCTTTACTATTCCTCTCTTCGACGTTACCGCCGCGGCTTCGTTTATATCTAGGGCGTAACCCGCGCGTTCGCGTATCTTAGATAGGCTTATAAATAAAGACCCCGCCTTCGCTACCTCTTCGTATACTTCCCCTTTCCGTACCCCGCGCCTCGAGCTCCCTAAGTACTCGGGAGGAAGGCCTATATTACTAGGTAACTTTTTATACGACTACCGTATCTACTTCGAGGCCTCGGATATCTTTTACGCCGACTAGGATTATATCCGCTTTATAGTTAACTATTTAACCGGGGCGCTTAAGAGTACCTAGGTCCGTTACGTAAAGGATAAGCGGCGTAAGCGAGGCGGTATCGACGCGTATTTTATATAGGATAGATTCTCCCGCTACCTAAAGACCCTCCTTTCTAACCCTTAGTTACGGACTATCCTAGTTTTAGCGCGTCTCGATAGCGAGGAGGTAAAGTAGCGTCCGAACGAACTAGTATCCGACTTCTACGAGCGCTTCCTAGAAATAGAGACTAACCTTCCCGTAGACGTACCGGAGGAGTTACGCGTATCGCGCTTCTTTAATAAACTATAGCCCGAACTTTATCTCGTTATTAATACCTCGCTTATTTTCCCTAGCGATATCTATTAAATAGTTAGTCTTACGAGACGCGTAGAGAGTATATAAATTACGTACCGCGCTTCCGCCGCTTTGTAATAGTAGTAACCTTATAACTAAGGCTATCGTTACTAGCTATACCTAACCCTTATTACCCCTATAGCTTTCGTTACTACGGATACGACCCTTATCGCCTTTATAACTACCGTAGTACCTACTATTAGAACCGTACCCGCTACGACCGCGCCTACTATATAGGTAACTCTTACTACTTAATCGATTACTACTACCGCCGCCGAAGGTTATTATAGAAACTATAGTACCGTTAATTACCTATACCGCTTCTATAATAAAGCGCCGAAGCCACGCGGGCTTTACTAGATATACGGAAGTAAGGGCTATATCTTTACTAATTATTAAGCTCTCCGTTACCGTATCTATAACTCTACCGGCTACCTAGCTACGAAGTACCCGACTATCGGCTAAGGGGTACTTACGATCGGAATAACGAACGCCGCGCTACTCGGCGTTAATAGGGTTACGGAACTACGCTAGTAGGATAAAGAGGGGTAGGTAAGGTAATCGTTAAAGATTTATCTAAGGGCTAGATTTAACTTACGATAGTATTAGACGGAGGGGATCGTAAACTCGGGAGCGGAAGTAAATCTAATTAGTTACTTTTTCTTTATAACTTATATACTTTAATTTTATATACTTAAACCCAGTCCTCTTATAGTTACTCTTAATAAGAAGCCCTTATATATCTATAACGCCTACCCTATCTTTATCCGAATTATCGATTTTAACGGCTTAAAGCGAATATACCGTATACCCTTTATAGTCGTAGAGATACCGTAGGATATAGTACTTAGATTCCCCTAGCTAACCGATATCGACCCCGTTATCTAGTAAAGTACGGGGTATTAAAGGTTTCGTTTTAAAGAGAAGGATTTTAGCCTAAGTAACGTATGCGTAAAGAAGGAGCGACGGGAGTAGGAGGAAACGTATACGGTATTCTAGGCTAGTATTTATCTAATAATACTAAAGAAGGAGGGAGGGGAGTTAAACGCGGAGGAGGGAGAGGAGGCGGATACGGAGGGCGACTACGAGGCGACTACGAAGCTCCTACCCGAGTACGCCGACTTTACCGACGTATTCGATCCGAACGGTACGGATAACTTCCTTATCCTTATAGTAATAGAATACCCTATCGATCTCGTCGACGAAGTGTAGCCGCCCTAGGGACTTATCTAAACCCTTAGCGCGCGCGAGCTAAATATCTTAAGGGAATAGCTAACTAAAATAGAAGTAAAGGGTTAGATCTACCTATTTATTAGCCCCGTAGACGCGCTTATCCTCTTTATACTAAAGAAGGGGGGAAAGCTCCGCCTTATAATCGACTTTAAAGCGTTAAACCGCCTTACGCGTAAGAACCGTACCCCGTTACTACTAATCTCCGAAATCCTCGACCGACTATTAGCCGTTAAAGTATATACTAAGTTCGACCTTTAAGATACGTACTACCGTATTAAACTACGCGCCGGCGACGAGTAAAAGACTACGTTTCGTATACGTTATAGATACTTTAAGTTCCTTATTATACCGATAGGCCTTACTAATTCGCCTATTACCTTTTAAACCTATATTAACTAAGCCTTAGCTAGCCTTATCGACTTTATCTATATCGTTTACTTTAACGATATCCTTATCTATAGTAACGACCGCGAGTCGTATATAAAGTATATACGCCTAGTACTTAACCGGCTTAGATATAATAACTTATACGTTAACTTAAAGAAGTATACGTTTTATATAACGACCGTAGGCTTCCTAGGCTACGTAATCTCCCCCGACGGTATCTCTATAAAGTAGGAGAGAGTTATCGCCGTTACGTAGTAGCCGTTCCCGAATAACGTTTACGATATCTAAGTATTTATCGGCTATACGGGCTTTTATCGCCGTTTTATCCGTAACTACTTAAAGATAATAACGTCGCTAACTAACCTCCTTCGCGGCGTTAATATTTAACCCTTTTAGCTTACCCTTAACGTTAGCGAGGCGTTCAAGCTACTAAAGTAGCGATTCTAGAAGGCCTTTATCCTTACTTACTTTAACCTTAAACTCCCTATTCGACTTAAAACCGACGCTTTTAAATTCGCTATAGGAGTAATACTATCGTAGCTTATCGACGGCGTATAGTACCCTATCGGCTTCTAATCGTAGAAGCTCTCTAGCGTTAAATAGAACTACGGTATAGGCGATTCCGAACTCCTAGCGGTTATCGACGCGTACGATTACTAACGTTACTATCTACTTTATATAAAGATTCTAGTATTAATTTTAACCGATTACCTAAACCTCGAGTTCCTAAAGACGAAGAAGCGCCCTATAGCGCGGTAGTTACGTTAGAGCGAGGAGCTCGTAGTATATAACTTCGTTTTTAAGTATTAACCGGGGCTAGAAAACCCTACCGATAAGCTTTCTAGGCGACTAGATTACGTAGAAGGGGCGCCCGATAAGATAGTATGAGAAAACCCCTTATAGTAGTTAATTTAAGATAAGCTCGATTCGGGGGCGATAGTCGATACGCGAGACCCCGACGACAATATTAAGCTACTTATACGCTTAACGCGTATTTCGGAGTAAGAAGTCTACGATATAAAAAGGGTATAAACCCCGATCGAGAGAAGCGCCCCCGAGGCGATAACGGAAAGTTAAAAGGTTTATTATATCCTAAAAGTCTTTACTATATCCTAAAAGTCTTCCTTATATCTTAAAAGTCTTTACTATATCCTAAGAGTTACGACTTCCCCTTTATCCTAAAAGTTATAAGTTTCCTTCGCGCGTAGGAGCGCGCCTTCCGCGGGTTGTTATAGGAGTAATTACGAGATTAACGATATCCGGGAATCCGTTTTAAATTAGTACTATAAAGGGGAGGGTAGCTAGACGGACGATAAAGCGAGCTAACGTAGTTTAGGGTCCGGCGTAAACCTAAAGCTATATCTACGTTAAGATAACGATCTTAAGTACGACTTAAGGCTTTTTATCGGATTAGTTACCGTTATCCGACTAGAAAGGGAAGAAGAGATACCGTTTTAAAAGCGATTATTACGGGTGTAAAAAGAAGATAGTTTTATTAGGGAAGGGGAGTAGAAGTAGGTTAGGCGATACGGCTACGCTTAGAAGCGGAGCGCCAACGGGACGTTATATCGGTATAGTAAGGCCTTTATATTTAAATCTTTTAAGGAGGAGTTACTCGAGTACCTTTATAATATAGCGACTACGGGCTATCTAAAAGCGCGGAAAACGATTAATAAGGTTACCCGGTAATACTAGTAGCCGGGGCTACGAGAGAATGTCGTTAGTTATATCCGTAAGTATATCCCTTACTAACGAATAAAAGCGCGGTATTATCTCTTATACGGCTTACTTATACCGTTACTAATCCCCTACGCTCCGTTCTAGGATATTACCGTTAACTTTATTACCGGCCTCCCTACCTTAATTAACCCCCGTACTAATAAGTTATATAATATAACCTTAGTTATTATCGATAAGTTTACTAAGTATATACTTTATATCACTATATATAAAAAGCTTACTACTACCTTTAAGTTCGCTAATTTATTCTTTTAATATATCTTTCGCCCCTTTAGCTTCCCGGCGACTATTACTTCCGATAAGGGCTTACTATTTATAAGTAAGTTTTAATTTATTTTATACTCCTACGTTAGCGTTACCCGGCGCTTAAGTACCGCTTATTACTTATAGACGGACGGTTAGACCGAAAGGTAGAACTAAAACCTTAAATACTACTTACGTATCTTCTATACTTACGAATAAGCCGATTAAGCGTTCTAGCTTCTCCTCGCCGAGTATACTTATAATAACTTATAGTATATAGTAGTTAAGGATACGCCGGCTAACCTCCTCTTTAGATTCTACCCTTACGGGCCCTTAAATATACCGCCGGTACGCTTATAAAGTACCCTTACTACGGATAAACGGGTAAAGGATCTCCTCGATTAGCGCGCCGTCGTAATATCCCTCCTAGAGGCGGTAAATAAGATTTACGAGAAGTAATATAATAAAAAGCGCTTAGAAAAGTCCTTCGAGGTAGGGTAGTAGGTCTAGCTATCTATACGTAACCTACGTTAACGCTAACCGAGTCGTAAGTTATCGGATAAGTATATCGGCCCTTTCTAGATTACGCGTATCGTCGGCGATAGAAAGATAGCCTACGAGTTAACTCTACCCTTAAGGTTTAGGATTTATAATACCTTTCTTATTACGGCCCTCGAACTCTTTTAAGGTAGTAATAGTAATACGGCCGCGTAGTTAGAAAAGGTAAATATCGAACTAGATAAGGAATACTACGATATAGAAGTAATCTTCGACTACCGCGGCCTTAAGAATAATAAGTAATTCCTTATCCGTTAGTAAAGTTTCGTACCGTAGGACGACTTGTAAGAGCTATACGTATATATCGACGACGGCCTAATACTATAGGAGTATAAGGCGAATATTATAAGGCGACTAAGATAAATATATAAGTATATTATATATATATAGGAATATAATTAGGCTTATAACTTTATTTTCTTAAACTTATAGTAGAAGACTTATCCTAGCGTAGAAGACGTATATACGTTTAATACCGACTTACTATATTCCTTAAGGGATCCTTATTCTACTAGCCTTCTACCTATATTTTACTTACGCCTATTAAAAAACCTACCTACCTTTTTATATCCTAGTAAGTATTAACTTACTACGATAATTATTAGTAGTATATAAGTAACTCGGACGTTAGGATATAACTTACCTTAGAGTTAAAATTATCGATAGGAGTAGGAATCTTATCCTTCGGAATATTCTAAAATTTACGAAATTAGTATCGGAGTAGCGTATAAGTTAAAAAGTATTATACCGAGTCCTTAATAAGGAGTTCTAGGATACTCTTTATACGCCGAAGGCGGCGTAAGTCTTAGTCGGAGCCGGAGGTAATTATAAGCGTAGAAGTAGCTTTATAAGGCGTAGAAGTAACGCTAGAGGCTACCGCTTACTTCTCGTTATAACGATACTTCTTTATAACGCGATTAAAGAGGCGGTACGCCTTCTTCGCGTTCGAAGTCCGTATTTTACTATAACCCGTAGTACTACGTAATAGGGCGACGAGCTTATAAGCTTCGCTCTTTAGATAGTTAAGAACTTAAAACTTATTAGCGTAAAACGATCGTAGGAGCGTCGCGGGAGCGCCGTAGGAAGAGGGAGTACCTATATTACTTATCGTATTACAGGAGCTTCGGAAGTAGAACATTCAAAGTATAGAAATACCTTATCATTTACAAAGGAGAGAGAGGGCTAAAGAGCCAGACTAAATACATATCTAAGGGGGCGTAGCCCCCTAGTTCGCACACTTACTACATCCTAACCCGTTATAGCTAATCCCTCTAGGACGGGAATATCCCCGTCGGGATATAGTCGTACCGGGCGTAGGGCGTAGATCGCCGGCGCCCTAAGTATACCTTATATATACCGAGCTAGAGTAATATAATCTCCTATAAAACTCGACATACCCCCTAGTTAGGCTAAATCCTAATCCAGAACGACTATTCCTAGCTAGTAGTTACCTATAAAAACCCCGTAATAAATAAAATCCCTAGTACGCGCGATATATAGTACTAAATCGTCCCTATAGTCCTAGGTATATCCTAGTCTAGTCGTAGAATTTCTATATAAAGAGGTTAGTATATCGCGAGGACGTAGAACCTTAAAGGTCGGTATATCGCGAGGACGTAAAACCTTACATCGGAGCGTCGATAACGTTTAACGGTATTAATAACGCCGTAGTACCGTCGTCCCCTAGGTTCTACTAGGGAGCGACTATAATACCGTTATCCCTAAGGGTTCTATTACGGGGCGACGGGGATAATTAATAAACCGTATTCGGTATTCTATTATTTACTATAGCTATCGTATACTATTACTATCCGTAGCTATTATATTACCGTAACGACTATCCCTTAAGGTTATAGTAAGGTACCTAAACCGATATACTTAATAGGATTACTACCTTCCCTTTAGGATTTATAAATAATCGTAACTTAAATAAAAATCTTCTACTATAACCCCTTTATCTTACTTCCTTCCCTAAACCGTTAAGAACTCGCTTATCGTACTACTATCGCCGCTAAGATACCGTTCTTTTCACGGACCCTTACGCCCTTAAGCTAGGCCTCGGATAACTAAAACTCCGACCATAGTCCTACTAACCCCTCGCCGTAAGTTTTCCTAATAGGATCGTCGTAATCCCTTTAAAAGTCGCTATAATTAGGATATAAAATACTAACCTTTTTTCGAATAGTAATATATCTAAGTATCGTACGCTTATTACCCGGGCTATCGATACTATTAACCGTAGTTTACCTAACCCGCTCGGCCCTCCTCGTACTCCGGTATCTCTTTTATCGGCCCTACTACCTACCCCTATCTTCCCGATCCGGCCTTTCTATACGCTAGGTAATATACTTAGTACCTACTTAATCTTCTATACTAATCCTAACTTATTTATTCCCATCCCTACTAAGACCTTTACCTCCGGCTTTAGAATATTCCCGGGTTTAAACTTACCTACTCTTATACCCGTTATTATTTTTCGCCGGTATAGCCTTATACCTTTCCCGTCCGCCGCCCGCTTTTAACTAAGTATTTTAAGTCCTAGTAGGTTCGCCGAAGACCTTAAAGATCTTAAGGCCGAGGAGTTTTTCGAGTCGCGTATTATACCTACTTACTTTTATAAGCGCCTTAGGTTTAAAGCTACTATTAGCCTTCCTATATACGATAGCTTCGCTAGTAACTTCTTAAAACCTAAGCTTTAATAGTCCTAGTCCGTCTCTCGTAATCCCGATAACGTCTTTTTTAACCCGACGAATAACGAGTCCTAACGGGATTCGCCCGCTTCCTCTAGGAATAACTAAGAGGACCGGAAGATACTCAATACCGGCGGGGGTAACCCTAACGGTTCGGATATCCCTAGTCTCCTAGATAATACTATTACTACTTCCGTTATCGCCGATCCCTTTAGGATCGAGCCCGTCTTATCTAATTTATCCTCGGATAATATATTAAATATTAAGCGTATAAAGTAGGGACTTTCCCGTCTTTATAATAAATATACCGAGCGGTAAGAGCGCGAGAAGAAGGTAAAACTAATAGTAAGGAGGACGCTTAAGAAGACGCCTAAGAAAACCCCTACGAAGAAGACGCCCGCCCGCCCGTTTAAACGTTTCTAAGGGGAACTAATCGTTACCCTTAGGAACCGCCCTCCCGCTAGGTTTAAGAATAACGATATAAAAGACGAAGGGCGTATACTACGCGACGGGTTTGGTTTATCCTTTAACGAAGAGTTTTTATCGGTGGTTTTTAAATAAGGAGACGAGGAAGAAGATAATAACCTCTTCGACCTTTAGGGTTTTATAAAGTCTAGCCTATCCTAGCCTACCCGCTATAAGTGTAAGAAGAAGTAAGTCCTAATAGAAACTAATTAATCCCGATAGGAAACGTACTAACCCTATAGTAATAATTATAAGCCTCGTAGTAAGTTAGGTACCGAGTACGTTTAACGTTATATACTATACTACTTATTAGTTCTCGGTAATAAGGTAACTTATAACGACGGAAAGTACTATAGTACTAACCCCGAGTTTTTATTTTATAATAGGTATTACTAGCTATACTATAACGGGCGTAACTATTATCGCTAGGCTCCCCGGTTTATAAAGTAGTAGATAAACTACCTATAAACTCTCCGTATTACTAGTACCTTTATATATTCCCCCTTCCTAATAAGTTTAACTCGTTCCTACTAAGATACTTACTAACGTAGTAAGATAGGGATATAAGATTAAACGAACGCGGGTCGCGGCTAAGGAGATATTAAGGTATTAGGAGAAGGGTCGCTAACGCCCTAAGGGTATATATTAGAACGACCCGCTAAATATCGGTACCGACTAAACCCTCGCGTCTACCCTTCCTCCCCTTCCGGGCCCTCGTAGTTAAGCCGTTCCCGCTAGGATTAATACGCCGGCGGGCGCCCGCGTTCTTCTAACTAGGCTTTCTATAGCTTTCCGCTAAGAGAACCCCGAGCTAGTTACAGCCCTTTAAGCCCTTTCCGAGTAGGAGTAAGGGGGTTCCTAATAAGAACTAGCGAATCCCTCTAGGATTATTTTCGGGTAAGCGGGAGTTATAGGAGTTTCGGGCCGGGCGCGCCTAGGATTAATTCTACCGTAGGGTAGGTTCCCTTACTAGCCTAATCGTTTCCCTATCGCCTTTATCCGTTATAATTATATACCTTATATCTCTTAAGTTTAGTAGTCGTCGAAAGTACTTAAACTTCTATCTTAAGAGTACTTTTATTAAGCTATCTACGGGTATCTCCCTTATTAGAAGATATTCTACCCGGAACGACTTTTTAATATATTCCTAGCGTACTTATAGATTATAAATATCTATATACCTAAGACGAGTACTAACGCGCTCGTTATCGTTTATAATTAAGCGAATCGTTTACTAGTTATCGTAGAGAATTATATACGTAGGCCCGAGATCGATGTACAGATCCTAAAGTAACCTTCCTAACGTTATAGTTTCCTTTATAGTAGTCGTAAGGGTAAGAAGCTTTACTTCGGTCGACGAGGTAATTACGGTATCTTATCTTACCGCTTTCTAATTAATTATACTGCCGAATAGTATTATTATATACTTAAACGAGGATTTACGGCTATCTAAGTCGTTAGTAAATAACGTATCGCCTACGATTAGGAGAGCCCTAGCGAAAGGGTTTACGTTATACTAAATAGCTAGGAAACGGGTACTAAAGAGATACCTAATTACCTACTTCCTAGCCTAAATATACAAATCTAATAGGTTCGTAAGGAAGTAGGATAAGTAGGAGGCCGAGAATACAATATCCGCCCGGATTATAATAGCGGAGTAGAGAATTAAGCCTATTAATTCCTAGAACTCTTTAATTTACGCCCGAGTCGCTTATCTAGTATTTCGAAGGAGCTTTATTATTAGTAGGGGAATCGATAGGAGAAGGCTAGGGTTATCGAAGCCGAATTTCTTTACAATCTTACTTAAGTACTAATTATAAACGAGCTATAACTTCTTCTATACTCTATCCCTAATAATCCGGACGCCTAGAAATACTACGGCGTCCCCCTAGTCCTTAATATTATACTTATTAAAAATCCCGCTTATAACGATCCTAACGGGTTTCGTATTATCCCGATAGAAGAAGACAATATAGTCGTCGACGTAGAACAGTATATATATAGTACGCTCCTTATCGTAGAATAGGCACGGCTCTTCCCTTAAGTACTCTAAGCCTAGCTTTTATAAGTAGGAGTTAAACTTCCGATACTAAAGTACCGGTAAGTCTCGGAGACTATAAAGGGCCTTATCTAACTCGACGACTATCCTATCTTACTTAAACCCTTCGGGAAGCTTATATACTATAGGAGTCCTATCTAGATCTCGGGTAATATATAGAAAGGCTTACTTAATATCGAAAGACTAATACTCGAGATCCTTCTCCGCGGTAATTACTATTATAGTACGAAATAAGCGAGCCGTTAATATAACGGTATATATATTTTGTAATATATCTATAGGCTATAAGTCCCTACGGATAACGATACGTGCCTTATAGGTATCTACGAACTTATTAGGATCGTATTTAACCGAGAATACCTACTTAAGAGGGAGGGGTTTCCCCCTTTAAAGCCTACGCTTTATAACCCTTTAAGTCTTTCGAGAAATAAGGGTAGAAATCTTACTCTTATATACTTATCTAAACTACGCCCCTAAACGGTAGGTTACTAACTCCTTCTATCGTTTCGGGAGGCGTTACTTTATAATCTCGTCCCGATAAACCCGAGGTAACCTTAAGTCGACTCCTCGGCGTTTAAGGGGCGAAAGCGTTACTATTACGACGATTATATATATTATACGATAAAATGTAACGCTATACTTTAAAGCCCTCTCCCTTTTAGGTATAAAGGTCTAGAAAAAGTACTTCTATATAAGTTTATCGCTTCCCGGGAGATCGGGTTCTTCGTTATAAGTAAATATCTAATTCGAAAAGAAGTATACCCCCGAGCTTACTTCCGGGCCGCTAGTACCCCCTAGATTATCCGGTTTATCGTTTTTCTTAATTCGGCTACTAACCCTCGTTATAAAGTTATACTTTCTACTACCTTTTAATCTAGTAAACGTCTTTAGTATAGCTATAACTATATCGGGAATGGTCGAATCCTCTTAGATTAGGGTTAATCCTATTAGGACTTACGTCCCGGATAGCCCCGGTAAAGAACTACGCGCGGCGGGCGACTTTATACCCGTCGCGGGTAACGTTAGGTAACTAATATTATTTATCCTATCCTAATAGGAAACTTCGGTTCCCGCTAGGGATATCGGGGTCTAGGGTAATACCCCGAAACTCTAGGATAGTATTATCTCCCGTTTACCCTTTTTACTCCCTATTAAGTCGAAGTAACCCGACGGCCCTTTACCTCCTTACTCGTTAAAGGTAGTACTAAATAGTAAAGGCGACTTATCCGGGGTTAGGAGTCCTTTTAGGCCGGGGACTTAGAAGTCTTTATCGACGGGCTCGCTAGTACCCGTCTCTCCCGGCTTACTTACCCCCGAGTCCTAACCTCGAGGGGCTTATTCGCCTTATAAATCTAGAATACCCGGCTTTAATAGTTATTCCTAAGACTCGTAAACCGGTAGCGTTATATTTATATTAAAGAGAGAGTTAAGAATACTAGCTACCGTTTATACTAATAGTAATACTTTATTAAGTTAGATAAGTTATATAGTCTCTCTAGCTATAGAAATCTAAATAGCCTCCTTTATATCCTCTTTAGAAAAGGTATATCTCTCGTCGAATGTAACGTTTCTCGTAATTATAATACGGTCTAGAATAAGGATTTATATCCTATATAAGTTAGAAGCCTTATAGCCTACTAAGTACCTAATATAGGCCCTAGGCGATACCTTAAAGTATTTTCGCTCCTTATCCTACTCCCTCTAATAGTCGAGGGGGTAAGCCTAGTACCTATATAGGTAGATTCCGTTCTAATTAGGACGGAGATTAGCCGTTAAGGACCGGATATACTTAAGGGCGGGTATATACTAACGAAAGTACTAAACGAACTATTTAAATAGTACCTCGTTTAGGGATTTCTACTAGTTTTATATAGTAGGGCTTATCCTATATAAATACGCGGCGGTAGAGACGGATTCGGGCTAAACCTTCTACGGAAAGCCTACGCCCTCGAGTATAGTAATTAACTTATTAATAATCTCTTACCCTACCCTCTCCGCCCCCCTATTAAGTTCGTATATATCGGTTAGGGACTTCTTAATCTTAATCCCTTACTCCCGATAGTACCGCTTCTAGTATATTTTCCTAAAGGGATTAATCCCTATAATACCTATATCCCTATCCTATCGAATCTTATAAACAAAGAGACCGAACTATCTCTATACCTATATAATAAATCCGATTAGGATAGGTATAGTTATACCCCTTAACTTATCTAAAGTAACGAAGACGAAGAATTTACCGCTAAAGTTATCCTTAATAATAAGAAGTTACTTAGAATTATCTATCCTCTTTAGAAAATCGAAAAGGTCCTAGCTAATACGCTAAAACGGTCTTCGTAAGCGGCGTAACTCCTCTTAGTTATCGTCCTTCTTAGTTAAGGTATTAGTCTTAGTTATAAATACTCGGGTATATACCTCGTACTCGATCCTCTTTATCCTAAGAAGTACTACGTTTCTAACGTAACGGACGAACTCCTTAATACCTTTTAAGCCTAGATAACCCGAATATAGGTACTATATCTTCTCTATATCCTCCCTCGTACGTACCTAATCTCCCTTAAACTAAACATACCCTCTCCCTTATAGTTAAGGTTTCCTAGGGGGAATAAGTTTTTCCCCTTAGGATACTTGTTTCCTAACGGGCTTCTTCCTCTAGGATACTAACGCGGTAACTAGAAGTCTTATTATCTTATAATTATACTCTAGCGTTTCGGTTACTAGTAGCTTATTAGGAATAGTATAAGCGGATAAAGTCTTAAATTTAAAAAAGGAAAGATTAAACTAAGTAATAAGCTACTTAATAATAGTAAAATCCTTAAGGGGACCGAAACGTAGAGTAGAATCGTAGCCGTAATACTAAACTTAGGCCTTCTAAAAAAGAACCTTCTCGGAGATAATATTTACGTAAAACCCCTTAACTATAGTAACGTTAGCGAGGACTAAGTCCTCCGTCTCCTTCCCCTTTACCCTATTAAAAGCCTACTTAAAAGTATATATTCCCTATCCGAGAATAGGAAAGTAGGTAGTACCTACCTCGACCGTCTTACTTATTATATTAGCCTTAAACGTACCCGGGTCTAAGAGGGACTAGCGGTTAATAAAGTAAGTAGCCCTATAGTTATTAATTAAGGTATAGTTAATAAAAGGGTACTTCTCGAGAACTAGGGTCGAGTAAACCTTAAAGGATATAGACTCCTCGAAAAGGGTAGGGTTAATAATAATTATATTAATCGAGCCGGGGAATAAACTACCCCGACTACCCCCGCCTCCCTAAGACCTACCGTTCCTAACGGACCTAGGGAATCCCTTTAAGATTAGCTTATCGCGTAGCTTCCGAAAGCGGCCGCTATTATAAGCTAAGCGAATAACTTAGGCGTCCCTATCTAATAAATCGGCGATAATACTTCCCCTCTCCCCGTAAGGGGAAGGAAGGGTTCCGAAAATTACTATACGTAGCCGATTATAGTATAGGGGCTTCTAGCTATACTTATCGAACTTAACTACCTTAACGGCCGTATACGGGTACTAATATTTAGTCGGTCCTTACCGCCTACCCTTACCCGGATACGTAAATCCCGCGGGGGCTAACGTATTCGACGGCTATACCTATATAGTCGTAAAAAGTATAAGCGCTTACTTAGTCCTTCTCTATAAATTATCGTTAAGAAGGTACGGTATAATACGACGAAACTTATCGAAAGTAAAACCCTCGAGCCCTATAGCCTAATCTATAAGGTACTACCGTACTATCTATATAGCCTATTTAAGGAATATCTTCCGCTAAAGAGCTTTAAGAAGCTTAATTAACGCGGTTAGCTTAGTAATATCGGCGATCCTATACTTATCCGCCTTAGTATAAGCCTATTCCTATTAGGAAAACTAAGTATTAAGGGAAATACTATCCTAAGCCGCGTAGTAAAGGACCTCGTAGTATCGCTACTCGACCGTAACGTAGACTATAGCCTCGATAAGGGTAAGATAAAGACGTAGTACTCGGACGAACGCCTACGTAATAAAGTTTCCGTCGCCTCTTACCTATCGCTTAGCCTAGACGAGAATTACCGGCTCGACTATCTTATTAACCTACCTAGTAATCGCGAAGTAGGCTTAATATCGGTTCTATTACTCGAGGGTAACTACCGTATAAATCTTAAGCTTATATCTAAGACGCTTTTCGACCTCCTCCTAGGTAATTTCCTTAGAAGGGTCCGGCTTCTTCGTTAAAGACTTCTAAGCTACGGTACTAGCCTAAGTAATAGTCCGGGTAGGATTCTCGACGTCGGTATCGGAGAACTTTAAGTCCGTAAAGTTATCGTCGTCTCTAACTAGGAAGCTCTTATAGTAGGCCTTAAACTCGCGCTTAAACTTCTTCTTACGGGCGTAATTTAGCTAGTCGATAAGGCGTTCTTCGGTAGGTAGTACTAACTCGGAAAGGGGGTTAGTAACCTACCCGTCCCCGGCGGTCTCGGTAGGACCCGTTAAGACGATATCTAATCCGTCGGGATCGATAGCGTTCTAGATACGAAGAGTATTAAAGTTATACTTAAGCTCTAAAAACTAGTCGGGCTAATCGTTTATAGCCTTAAGGCAGACCTTAATAAATAAAGTAATAATAGTAATCGATATACTTACGGTAGCGATAGGGTTATTTAAGGGAAAAGGTTATTACTAAGAGGGAAAGTCTCCGGTAGGAATAGCGTAACGGAGATAAGAGGGGAGGATAATAGAAATAGCGATAATAATAATACGAACGCTCCTAATTTAAAACGACGAATAGCTATATACGTAGTTAAAGGAGCGCCGGGCTTATAACTATCGTATTACAGGAGCTTCGGAAATAGAATATTTAAAGTATAGAAATACCTTATTATTTATAAAAGAGAGAGAGGGCTAAAGAGCTAGACTAAATATATATCTAGGGGGGCGTAGCCCCCTGGTTCGTATACTTACTATATCCTAACCCGTTATAGCTGATCCCTCTGGGACGGGAATGTCCCCGTCGGGATATAGTCGTGCCGGGCGTAGGGCGTAGATCGCCGGCGCCTTAAGTATACCTTGTATATACCGAGCTGGAGTAATATAATCTCCTATAGAACTCGATATTACTATAGACTTTATTAGACTTAAAGTAAGCGAAGTAACGAATACTAAAACTATTATAATAGTTAGTAAGCGTATAAATAACGTAGGAGAGCGGTACGTACTTATCTTACTTATAGTAAGTATCGACCTTACTACTAAAGAGGCGGGGGATATACGGAGTATAGCTAGTTAATAATTAGCGTAAGCGATACGTAGTAGCTCGAGGGGCGATATACGAGTCCTTAATACTAGTACCGGCGGTAATATACGTCGTAATACCGTTTTTACTAACGCGCTTATACTATTATTAAATTAACGTAGGGGTAGCGCGGGAGGAGTATTAAAGAAGCTTACCTTATCGCTCTTTCCGGAATAAACGGGAGCGTTACCCTCGTAGTTATTATCGTTATCGTCCTTATTATTAACGTCGTCGAAGTAAGCCTAGAACTACGTAGCTAGCTTATAGTTACTAATCTTAGCGGGGGTCGCGGGAGCTTCGCTAACGTTAGGCGTAACCTTAGTAGTATCGCCGATAGAAGACGGCTCGGCGGCTATAATAAATAATTATTCTAATAATATTAGTAGGCGTATAAGTAACGCGGATAAGCTAAGGGGATAACTTACGAAAGTAGGTAGAGGTAAAAAAGGTTCCAGGATTTTAAAACTAAGTTAGTAAGGTTAAAATAGATACTAAAAGGGGGTAGGCGGTACGTAGAAGAGGGAGAGTAGTAAGGAAAAAGCTATAAAGGGAAGTCTAGATAAAAGGTAAAAGGTAGAAGGCTTAAAGGGAAGGGGGTAACTTACTAGTTAACGGCGGTACTAAGGAAAAAAAGAGGAAAAGGAAGGAAGTAGAAGGTAGTCGCTTAGAATAAGTAGGAAATCGGCGCCGGCGTAAACTTACTTTTAAATTCTACGGACGCCGGAGTAGCGATATCGTATCCGGATAATAAATAAGACGGCCTTACTCCGGGTTTCGAAAGGTATAGAAGATACGTCTATACTTAAGTTTAAAACTTTACGAATTAGTACCTAGCCGTATTATAACTTTAGGCTACGACGACGAGGACGGTATCGATCTTTTACCCTATCTTACTAATAACGTAGTACTTACGCGAATACGCCGTTAACGGTAAACGAATCGCTTTAATTAATACTATCTAAATATACTACTCTCGCTAGAAGATCTAGCGTTAAGACGTAGTTATAGCGATCGGTAAGTTCGAGTAAGCCTTCGTTATAACCTTACGATTCGAGACCTCGCTAGGACTTACGTCCGTATATTATAGGCGCCCTAGATAATAACTATACGACTTTAAATTCCGATACCTCGCTTTTCTATAATAGTAATTGTAATACCTTAGCTCGATACAACGACTACCTTAACGCTCCTACCTTACGCCGACTTTATTCGGATACCGCGACTATAAGGAAACTATCGCTATAAGGCGCGTAATTAAGACTCGCGTTTTTTACGACTTTTACCTTTCTCGTTCGCCTCCGATAGCTATTACTAACTAAGCTTCTCGATCCCCTACGATTACTATTTATATAATACCGTAGGCCGACTACTTTACTATACGCGCCTCCGTAGCGTAGGAGCTCCCGAGCTTCTAATACTAACGCTATAAATAACCGAACGCTGAGGACGAGCTAGTAAGCTAGGACGGTAAGGGCGTATACGACTCGCGGGAGTAATACCCTAACGGTAGGGATACGGAGGAATAATACCGGCGGTAGGGATATAGAGAAGTAATACTATCGGTAGGGAAAGGAAATAAAGCGGGGAAGATACTTAAAAGTAACGTAAGCGGTAGGTTTTAAAGGTAGAACCTAGAAGGAGGGGGACCTTATTAGGCCTAGGGAACGTAGGAAGGCCCGCGGACTTTAAAGGGCTATAAATAGTTAGGTCGTAAAGGTAATAAGGCGTAGGAGGCCGTAATCGGAGTATACCTTACGCTTTAACGTAGGAAATAAGCCTAACTATAATATATAAGCTTATCGTATAAGCTATATAGACGCTTAGTAGACGTTATAGCTACGTAGTAGTTAATTAGTTACGATAAGAGACGAGAGATACGGGGAACGATAAGCCTTAAGGAGTAGGCGATTACCCGGATAGATTAAGAGAGTTAGAGTTTAATATAACGTCTTCCCTACCCTTATACTACTTTTACGCTTCTTATACGATCTCTATACCTAGTTACTTTAACCTTATAATTCCGGCCCTAATATAATCGGAATATACTTTACGCTTTAACGTAGGAAATAAGCTTAGTTATAATATATAAGCTTATTATATAAGCTACGTAGACGTTTAGTAAACGTTATAGCTATATAGTAGTTAATTAACTACGATAAAAGACGAGAGACGCGGGGAATAATAAGCCTTAAGGAGTAGGCGATTACTTAGATAGATTAAGAGAGTTAGAGTTTAATATAACGTCTTCCTTACCCTTATATTACTTTTACGCTTCTTATACGATCTCTATACTTAGTTACTCTAACCTTATAATTCCGGCCTTAATACTTTAGGACGGGAATATCCTCGTCGGGATATAGTCGTGCCGGGCGTAGGGCGTAAAGCGCCGGCGCCTTAAGTATACCTTATATATACCGAGCTAGAGTAATATAATCTCCTATAGAACTCGATATTATAGTTATAATATTAAGAAACTAAGGGGTATATCGAGAGTTATAAGTCCGAATCGCTTTATCGAGCTACGCCTTAACGCGGCTATACCTATAACCGCTTTATCCTTCCCCTATTTCCTACTATTTATAGGTAAAACCGACTTCGGCCGCCTACTTACGTATAACTCTTTAAATAAGCCGTTATTTAAGCCGTTATAGTATTATTCTAGGTACCGTAATAAGGCGGTAATTATATATAGTAGATAGAGGAAGATAGGGAGGATCTAGGGGGACCTTTTGTGTATAAATACTGGCTACGGAGCCCTTTCTGGGCTCCTACTTCTAGTTAGATAGACTTAGTAATTTAAATACTCTTTATAGCTATAAAACTCTAAGTAGTCTCTATCTTACGCGCCGTACGGTATCACTACTATCATTACCTTAATCTCAGGGGCTGATACTATTGTCTTTTCCTTTCGATAGGCGCCTGGTGCTAGGCGCTAGCCTTGCCCGGGACGGGTGCCTGGGAAAGTTCGCGTTTCATTCGGCGGTCGTAGGCGAAGCGCTTGCCCGCGTCGATGATGCTCGAAGTGATTACGGAGATAATCAGGAGGGCGCCTGTGACGATAATCAGCACGACATCGGAGACGCGACCGAAGCGGAGCGCATAGTTGATCGTGCGGATCAGCAGCACCCCCGTAACTACGTAGGTGGTGAGCGAAAAAGACCGAACACTGGGACTGTAGATCACTGCTGCGAGTGTTCGGTTATTTTCACTCACCACCTGCCACGCCGGGGATGGATCCCTTGCCGCCGAAGATCGAGACGCCGGCCCGTGCCGCGACGAAGCCGCTGGACACGTAGAGCTAGAACTTTCCTTCGCGACGTCGATGCCGACGAACCGCGCCGCCACGTAGTGGTAAGAAGTAGTACTACACTTTTTGGTGAGTTTCCCATACAAAAGTGTGGAACTAATTGTTACCACCACGTGGCCGCCTCTTTGGAGAAGCCCATCGCATACAGCCCACGCCCGAAGGCCGTGAAGTGCAGGCTCGCGCCGAAGATTAGGACGAGCACCGCGACGAAGATCATGATCGTCGGGATGCCCGAGGCGCCGAGCTTGGAGGTGAAGAACGCGGTCAGCTCGGCCGGGAAAATCGCGACGGCGTTGTCGCCGATTACGACGAGTGCCAGACCCCGGAAAAGTACGAGCGTGCCGATCGTGACAGCCAGGGACGGCAGACCCACCACCGCGATCAGGAATCCGTTGAAGGCACCCTCCATCACGCCGACCAGGACGCTCAGCAGGAACGCGATCGTGATGTCCATGCCGCCGGCCCAGAGACGCCCAGCACAGCGCTCGTCAGACCCGCGATGACGCGACCGAGAGGTCGATCTCGCCGGTGATGATGATCAGCGTCATCGGCATCGCGATCAGGAGTACGGGGATGACATCCAAGAAGAGGAAGCCGACGGTCACGGGCGACGCGAAGCGGGGGATCGTCAGCGAGAACAGCAGGATCATGGCAACGAGCACGTAGATCATAACCGCGTCTCTGCCGAGGAGCAGTCTGGCCCAGCGGGTACGGGCTTTGGGCTCGCCCGCCAGCGTCTTGGACGTGCACACGTGCTGGCGACGTCGTTCGAGGTCGAGGTGTCGGTGCTACTTATCGCGGGCCTCACTGATTCGGAGCTTGCGTGCTTGCGTGCGGTGCGGAGGGAGGCGACCCGGTCGACGATGATCGCCGTCAGGATGAGGACGCCCACGATGGCCTGCTGCCAGAACTTGTCCACCCGCACCGCGGTCAGCGCACTGGTGATCGTGGTCAGGAGCAGGGCGCCGAGGGCAGCCCCGACGACGCTTCCGCTACCGCCGAAGATTGCGACCCTACCGACGACGGCCGCGGCCACCACATCCAGTTCCATGCCGGATCCGGTTGTGGCGCCGACGGAGTTGAACCGGGCAGTGTGATGATCGGGAAGCCTAAGAAGGTGTTGACGGCGAGGTCGCCGAACTCCTGGGGCCGGTCGCCTGCGAAGTACTGGGTGACTGGGTAGTACCCCCGGCTAACGCATTGTTAAAACCTCGCGTGCCTCAGCAGGTCCTTCGTGCCCTGAGGGGAGAGGAAGAGGGGGTTCTGCGAGTAGGTGAAGAGCACGACTGCGACGAGGGCGAGCGCGACGGGCAGTTCGCGCAGTCGGACGATCGAGCCCCAGACGGAACTACGGGGCGGTGCCTTCGGCGCGGCATCCGTCGTGGTGGTGCTCATGAGGCGTCTTCCCGGGTCGTTGCTGCGGGTGCAGCGGAGCCCACGAGGGCGGCCCGTATCCCGTAGGAGGCAGTGGCTGTGTGCATGACGTTCTCGGGGGTGGCGTCTGCGCGGTCGATCGTCGCGGTGATGCGTCCCTCGCTCACGACGACGACCCGGTCGGCCATGCCGAGCACTTCCGGCAGCTCCGAGGATATCACAAGGATGGCGACCCCGCAGTCCGCGAGGTCCGAGATAAGGCGATGCACTTCGCTCTTAGTACCGATGTCGATGCCGCGGTGTCTCCACTCCCGGCCCGGCGACAATGCTTAGTCAGAAACCATCTTGGACCCAGGATGGTTTCTGACTAAGCGACTCGTCCAAATCAATGCTTAGTCAGAAACCATCTTGGGTTCAAGATGGTTTCTGACTAAGCAGCTCGTCCGTGTCAATGCTGAGTCAGTAACAATCGTCCATTTCATCCCACGTCGCAAGAGGTCCAAACTGGCCCACCAAAAATGCACACCACTGCAGTGCATGGCCTCACGACGTGCGATGGCCTCAATTGACGGCGATGCACTCGACTGGCGCACCTATCGCAATCGCGCCCCAGCGGCTGCATGCGAGCGACACAGATAGCTCTGACGACATGCACGGTGAGCCCAACGCTCAATTAACTACCACGACTCGACGGCGAGCAACGACATGACCGGGGAGAATCGGCACTTGACCCGGCCAACTTGTTGGTCTCGTGGAATGAAGCCCCGGTTGCGTCTACCGACACCGACATTTCGGGCACGCCAGTGGGCGACGGCGGAACATGGCGTGCCGCAGAATCGGCAGAGGGAGCTTCAAATTCACCGAGGGGGGGTCACAACTCGGCCGTGGCAGCCCAGCTCTTTGAAGATGATCTCCAGCTGGACTTGATCCCCGGGCCCGGATCTCGGGGCCACGATCTCGGGTTGAAGTGAGGATAAGCACCTGGTGATGCTTGATGGCTGGGGCGCACTTGCAGAGTTCTGCATGTCTTCTGGAGTTCTCCGTCTCCTGGAGTTCTCCATGTCCCCTGGAGTTCTGTATGTCTTTTGGAGTTCTGCCATGCGGGGCTTGAGGAAAGGGCCGACACATCGACCCTCATCTTCACCCAGATGACCAAGGTCCTCGATATTCTCGACGTCTTCCTCAGCATCCACGGCACAAGCACTCCCGCCTCGACGGCTCCACCAAGGTTGAGCGGCGGCAGACTCGGGTCTTGCGGCCCGCTTCAACGTCGACACGCGCATCCCCTGCTTCATCCAGTCCACCCGCTCCGGCAGGCTCGGCATCAACCTCAAGGCGCCGACACGTCATCTTCCACGACCAGGACTGGACCCTGCGACTGGGTATCAGGGGGCCGGTGAGGTCATGACGTGGATCACGGGCGGGCAGCAGCGCAGCTTGAAGTGCATGTTGTGTTTGGACTAGCTGCGGGACCCGGGGCGACGTAGTGCGGGCGCGTGTTTTGCTGGACGTGCATCGGGGACTGGGTACTGAAACGGTGGTAGAGACTCAGAGCGAATAGTTGAAAAAGGTGGGTTGGTTGTTCGGGTGTCGGGGGCGCTCAGGCCCAGAACGCTGCTTAAGTTCAGATGCTGAAATTCCTATCGTTGCTGCCAGGAACGCAACAGTACGGGAGAAGCCAGAGTGTCCGCTTCATTGCCATGGTGCAAACTGTACTACGGTTTGGCCCCAACACCAACGTGCAGCGGTCGATGAACAACACTGAACATCTGCAAGTTTGGTCAAGAACACCAACGCCGTCATGGAGAGCATTTCGGAGCCATGATGGAGGACCTGCTCAGGACCATCCTTGGCGTGGAGTGCGGGTGCGCGGGAACAGCTGCGCTGCCATCGCCGATCTGATGGCGGGCCGGCCAAGGACGGTGCTGCCGGTGAAGTTGATCTTTTTAATGGATAGGTGGGCGATGAGGGACTCTCAAATGCCTCGTCATCCAACCACGAGGGTCTAGTGGCGGGTAGGGTGTTCAGACAGAAAACCGAACGCCCAAGCGCCGTGTGGAGTGGTCCAGTGTTCGGTTTCTGTTCGGACAACCTGGGGGTTCAGCTGTCGATCCCATAGAGCTTCACGGCAGGCAGTGCAGACGGTGCTCGGCGAGGACGATACCGCTATCGGCACACGGCGGCCATCGCAGCACAGTCCCCAGGCAGGGCCGTGTTTCTGACGGTCGGAACGGTGTTTTTCAGAACATTGTGCGGCTGGTGTCCGAGGTCGACGCCGGGGCTCGCTATCAACCTTGAGCGTTTCTATAAACGCGACTACGAGGAGCAGGTGAAAGACCGCCGAGAGCCCAACCGGTCCCGTAAGTCCATGCCGCCCAAGCCATCACTTTCATGAACAACAACGGAAAACCTCGATTCGGCGGCGAGCTTACACGGGAGCAACACCACCAGCAGCCAGCGTTCTGTTCTACGGTTCAACAACGCCAATACACATCGAGTCCCCGGGAGTATGTACCTAGCCATTGGTGAGTTTGGCAAGGAAAGGTCCGGGCCAACTCCTTGTTGTGCTGCTGCTGCATCGTCCACAGCCAGCCCATCTCGTACGGATCGCCCGAGCCGCCAGAGGATAGTCAAGACGGTGCAGGGCGGGAGGGTGTCATGGATGCGCTTGAGACGCGTGCCCAGCTCCTCAGCCACATCTCCAGGGCGAGACGGAGACCTCGTGGTACGAGATTTCGTCGCCAAGAGGCGGCGGTCCAGCAGTGTTATCGTCGGGCGTCCAGGGCGGGAGGGCGCCGTGGGTGTGCTTGAGACACGCGCCCGGCTCCGTCAGCACGTCTCCAGGGGCGAGGCGGACACTTGGTGGTACAAGATTTCGTCGGCAAGCCACAAGAGGCGGCACTCTGGCAGCGTCGTCACCGTTATCGGACGTCTTTTTGCGGTTCTACCAGCCTTGGGGGGGCTTCGAGCTTGCGTATACGGGCCCAAACAGGATGCTGTCAGCCCCTGAGATCATTGAAGGTGATGATGATGGTGATGCCTGCACGGCGCGCAAGATGGAGACTGTTGGTGTTTTGTGGCCACAAAGAGTGTTTGAATTTGCTGTGTCTGTCTAACTAGAAATAGGAGCCCAGAGAGGGCTTCGTGGCCAGTATTTATATACAAAAGGTCCCCCTAGATCCTCCCCATCTTCCTCCATCTGCCGTGTGTAATTGCCGCCCTGTTGTAGCCGCTTAGAATGATGCCAACGCGGCTTGTTGCAGTGCTTGCGAATAGCTGTACACAAGTGGGCGGCCGAAGTCGGTTTTGCCTGTGGATGGTGGGAAATAGGTGAAAGATAAAGGGGTTACAGGTGTGGCTGCACCAAGGCGCGGCTCGTGGAAGCGATTCGGACCTGCAACCCTCGACAGATGCCGCCGCTAGGGATTTCCAGGTCGTCGAGCTCACCCGTGATAGCGTGGATAAGGCCGTCGTCTAGGTCGGCGTCGACTTACAGGGGATCGTGTAAGTGGCCGAGGACGACAAACCAGATGGGCATCCTGTCGATCCGATACATATGCTGTTCTTCCCCCAGCACGTCAAGACATTCAAGATCATAAACCTGGTCCTCTCTCAGGGGTATTACTCTGTTCCCGCATCGAGTCTACATACCCTAAGCGGCACGTCGCAGTTCCCCGGCGGCTCGGGATATCATCATACGACATCGCGTTCCACGCCGCAGCCATAATCACGTCGATTGTCGAGAACAGTGGGAAGCTCCTTCGGCTCCCCAACCGGCGAGCTGCTGGCGTCGGCTACTTACAGGAGTAGTGGCCCGTCCCAAGAACCATACCCTTGGATAGGTAGGTACCTATTCGGGCTCACGCTGCTGGGTGTTGCCATGCTTGATTCGCTAACGCGCTCGACATTGTCGGACAGTATCTGGACCATGTCGCTCTGTCTGCTGGCTATCAACATCTTCTTCTTCGACTAGGTACTCGGGCAGCTGGGTCGGCCTTACAAGTTCTCCGAGGCGTCGCTGTCGACCAACGCGGTCCTTGTGGCCTCGACCGTGCTGGCGAGCCGCCTACCGTGGATGGGCCAGGTATTTAGCCTGGCGCTCTTCAGCATCGGGCGTTTGCGCTGTTCCCCGTGTTCCGGCGTCACGCCCCCTACCCCAGCGGGCAGTACCATGTCGTGTTGACGGTGCTGATCATGAGCGCGAGCGGCGGCCTGGTGTCCGAGCAACCATTTTCCAAGGACTTTCACGCAACGCCTGGGCCGACCGGGATCCACGACCGGTTAAGCAGGTCTGCGATGAACGAGCGGGCCGTCGTGGAGACCATTTTGGGGATGCATGATTGGCCTTGTCGTGGGAGGGGCGGGAGTTGTTTCGACGACGGCCGGGCTCGTTCCTCGTCGGGGCTGTTCAACCAACGGTTGTTCGGGCATCGTTGGCAACTCGGAAGCGCGGCGTCTCCTCGCGGGCGGGCGGCGACCTTTCCCTGCCTTGTCTTGTCATCCATCGCAAAGCCCCCGGTGATGAAGATTCCGAATGTGATCGCGGAGGCGGCAAACACCCATCACCGGTCATAGCCTTGGTGTATGGCGGTGCCCTGGCCCTCGAGCAGTTTGGTGACCGCGGTACTTAGACCGTACTGGGACGAAAAGGCTGAGTTTGTTGATGTGTTTTGGGATAATGGTGAGTTCTGGTTTCTGGGAACAGGGCTCGGGGGAAGGCTGAGCTGACGTGGTGGACTGTAGGCGGGAAGCAGCTCCAGTGGGTTGTCTAGAGCCAACAAGTTTGCGAGGTTTGTGATGTATGACGGCATCAGCCAGTACGGAGAGTGAGTAGGAGTCCGGCGGGGAGGGTGCTAGGAGGCTGACAAAGTCACAGAACCATCTCGCCATCCCCCCGATGCGCATCAAGATGCAAGGCTTCGTCGTCCTTGGTCACGGGTGGGCATTATCACGTAGCCCTGATGATCGGTTACGGCGGTTAGTTCTGTAACACCGCGATGCCAACGATCTCTGGGGCGTACGTCCAGCGAGTAAGATGCCCTCGAGGGAGTTCTCCTGTGAAAGCTCGGTTCTCAGTTCCCAGACCTCGGCAGCGGTTCCCAGCAGGACGGCGATATCACGGCCGTGGGTCATCCAGGGCCGCCATTTCGGATATGGGCCCCTGGGTGCCGAATTATATGCCTCCCGCGACCGTTCAGCTACACCCTCGCTCTTATTTATGTTGACGCCCTCCCCGGACACTCTGTTGGCACTCCGTATCGTCCCTGGCAGAAGTACCATCTCCTCCTCGAGACGCACTGGGATAGAGACGGTAGTGTCACTCCGAGAGGGGCCCTCCCGCCCCGGGAAGACGTGCACTTCTCGCTAGTCGCGTGAGGCCGTCGCCGTGCCGCATCTGCGAGTGCATCTGCCATGGGTGCGGTTCACGATACCGCTAGTGTTCCCCATCGCCGATGCTGCCCTGGGGAATATGACGACGACATGGACTGCACTTGGTAACTGGCCGGAGAAGAACTCGATCGAATCATGTTCCACCCGTTCATCATGGACATCTGAAGCGCGGCATCTGTTGTGTAACAGGCCCAGCGGCAACATCCCGACCTCGACAACGATGCCGATTATAATCGCCATCGTCTGCGTAAGCCTCGGCGACAGTCCTATTTCGCGTGCTCGACGAGGCTGGCCGAGACCTCACCGACCTGCAGCCCTGACTCGAAGGCGAGCGGCCCCAAGGGTCTCGGTCATACTGGCACCAAGCAAGGCGTATGCGATGCTCGACACAACGCTGGCCGCGCCCGGCGAGACCAAGGACGAAGACCAAGCAACCACAACCTGCGTCTGAACTACACTCCAGCCCTGGTTTGTTTGTTAGCGCGAGGCCTCTTGCCAAGGAAACGATGCCCCTATGACAAGAGTAGACGCCTCGAGTTCTGAATTCAGGGCCTGGTCGACAGAGAAATAGGTATCCAGTTCCATCACCAAGGCCTATATTCTCCCTCTGCTTCCTCCTCTTCCTCCTCCTCATCCCCCCGACCATCTCCTTTAGTCCGTCCCTCCCACCCGCCAACTCCCCCTCCAAAACCGCCCACACCCGCGCCCTGGCCGTCGCGAGCCGCACCCACTCCCCCATAGCCCACATCAGCACGCTGACGTTATTCGACATCCCGCTACTTCCTCGGGAGTCGACGATGCCCTGGATAAACGCCCCCATATCACCCTTGGCAGCAGGGTCGAGACGCGGCACCGACAGCTCCGTGATGGCCGACGTGCGCGTGTTGACCGTCATCTCGACGCGCGCGGAGAATCCCGCCGGCGGCGCGGTGGCGGGTATGCTGTGCTGCTGGCGCAGGGGGTTGGTGTCGGGGATGGGGGAGACGGTGGAGGAGAAGGAGGGGGGGGAAGACTTGGAGGAAGGGGAGGGCTTCCGAGGCGGAGAGGGAGGGCGTCGTGCGATGCTTGTGAGGGTGGGTCCGAGGAGGTCGGGGGCGGGATGGCGGTCGGTTTGCCGAAGGGGAGGAAGACGAGCGACGACGGAAGCTTGCCTTAAGGAAGCAGGGGACACCGTCAGGGTTCACGCTGATGTCGGTGTAGGAGATGTGCCCCCCGAGTCTCACGCGGCAATCACAACTGGAGTTGATGGCTCGGCATAAAGCACGAGGCAGGCAGCGTATTGTTTGTTCAGATAAAGGCGGACTGTATTCACTGGGATTCGTGTAGCATATCTCATCTTTTCCTTTCCCATGAAACTACCTTCTCACGGCCAAGTGTTCAACAGCCACATCACACCGCAACATTCCCCCATCCCTTCCCAGCAAGAAGATGGGCTTCTCCGGCATCGAGGTCATCACTCCGCACAACACCACCTTCCCTCGACCGCTCAGCGTCGTAATCACTTGGGCCGTCGACGATCGTATCATGTTCCTACCAGAGCCCCTTTCCCAGCGGCAGATGCGCTTCGAGTTCAACATCTCACCGTCATTAGGGGGAATCTCAGTGATATACTCTCGTGTGGAACATGTAGCCACATATGTCGTCATGTCTGCAAGCCATGTATTGCTAGACATTAACGCGGACAACAGGTCGGGTAGCGCCCGGACGTTGTCGCTATCGCCGAACACCGTTATAGCCACCTCGGTGTCGACGATCAAGTCCTCGATGACGTCCTCGCAGGCGCGCACCGGAATAGTGGGCAGCTTCTCGGCCGTCTCAACCATAGCCGCGCCCAGCGGGGAACCAGAGCGAGAGAGCTTGACCATGAACGGATGACCTAGACTCGCCGATGGCGTCCATGATGGCCTGCGCGCCGAGCTCACGGACGATGCAGCGCGGGAGGGCGAGCTGACGCGATGCTGCGAGACCGGCACCGACGATAGCGGGCGTGGCTACCGACTTGCCGGACGTGACCAACGACGGTGCAGCGGCCTGCTCGATCTAGAACCGGCACGCCCAGCAGGGCAACACCTCGTTCAGGACGCTGTCCTCCCCGAGGCCGCCGTGTAGCATCTGACCATAACCGGGTCCGTGGTAAACTGCATCAACGAGGTTAGCGTTGGGGTCGATCTCGGCCATGTCCCTTGTCCCGCAAGGATGGCAAGACGTGTCGTCCGGAGCAGATACAGACGTCGTATTCGCGTGGCCTAGCCCACCAGACAAGATGATGATGGTTATTGCTGCATCATTTTCCAGGAGAGATGAGGGCCGGGGTCGACGGGGCGCCTGACGCTGCAAGTTTTCCGGTATTTGAGAGACTGGGAGGGCATGTTGACTTTGATGGACGGCAGGTATACGTGGAATCGGCAGTTGAGCCTGAGTTGCATTCGACCTCTTTGTTGTACGTCGTGATGTTGACTTTCTAGGGCCACTGTCAAGGGTTGGCGCTTGGTGAGCTGGTTGTGTGGGGATTTGTAATGGTGGTTTCCGGGGATGGAGGGGGTTGGGGATACTTTTCCGGTACTTGGTCACATTCGGGAAGGCAAGTCATTGTATTGAACGGAAGCTCCGCTTCCAACAGTTTTGTGTTGGCAAAGGACTCCGACTCCGTCTCGAGGGAAACATTACTAAGGAGACGCGTCGTGTGGACTTGGAGGGAGTGGACACTGGATGCCGAAGGTCTGTGTAACCTCCAGCTTGCCCTGGAGAACGTGGGCGAAGCGCTTGACCCCGGTTCGGATATTCTCCGCTGCCTGGAAGTAGTGGGATAGATGGACGTTCTTGTCATGAGACAAAAGGAGACCCGTGGCAGTGCCCACTGGTCAAGGGATTTCCACCTGGAGCGGGAAGACCCTGCCCTGTATTCTGTATGCATCTTGAGATGGGGAGCACCCCTATATATAGGGGTCCCCTGGCCCGGAGCAAGACATTCAGCATCGGCCGTAACAGACTACCGTAGTAGAGTCTGGCAGACTAGCAGAGACCCCGAGGCTCCTGTCTGGCATGTGAGAGTGTGACATACCCGCTAGTCTTAAGGGTGTCGAGGCCACATAACTACCTCCTGCAGCAGGGTGCTAGATAAGAACAGGTCGAGGACGACGAGGGAGCTCGGGGTGGCGGCGCGGAGGATGGCGGCGATTTCCGACACCTCGACCCAAAAGAGAGTCGAACCCGCTCAGCAAGTGCTGGTGAGGTTGTCAATATCAAGGATAAACAAGGAGAAGGGTGTGTTAGGGGGGGGGCTTGAATTCGCGGACAAGGTTAACTATATCATCCTTCCTCCGATTGCCCTTGCTCTCCTCAACCGCCCTCCTCGCCTCCGCCAGCAGCCCCGTCATCACAACTCCCCCCATCACTCGACACCCTATCATTCCCAAGGAGGTGAAGGGGGAAGAAAGGAAAGGTGGAACGGGTGTATGGCGATGGCACCGGACACCTGTCAAAGAGGAGGCCACCGGATTCGTCCATGTAGTCGAAAGGGTGGCGGGGATGGACCCCAGCGAGGAATGACCAAAGGTCACGTGTCCAGCCATCGGTGGTGTCAAGTGTGATGGGCGGAGCGAGGGCCGGGTGGTTGGTGGCGGTTCCTGTGCCGGGTCGAGTCCGTACAATCGGGGAGGGGGCGGTTGCCGTGAGCCGTGTAGCTGATGACCGGAGCTGCCGGGAGGGGACGAGGACCAGATGGAAGCCAGGTGCAACAGGGTGGGGAAACCCAGCGCGCGGGGAGGTAAGAGGTGGAAAAGATGTGTGCCGTCAGGACGTCCGGGCTCATGTGTCACGAGCAAACAAGACCTGTGGCATTGGTCACTTGTCAAAGGAAGCCCATGGTATCATCGTCGGCAATTTGGCTCTCCTGGCTTGGCCATCCACACGAAGAAACCATTGGCCTGCCTCTGGGAAAGCCCGGGGGCTCCAACGCGTCAGGGGCCGTATTACGACGCTTGCGGTCGATGCCATCGCGCCCATCCTGCTTCTCGGGAGAGTTGGAGACGGTGAACCAGCTGAACACGGTGTGGGCGGGTACAGGGTGGTCGACGCCTTGGCAAGTACCAGCTTCTCCCAGAGGGCACGCGGTGCGAGCACTAGGCGAGCACCCAACCGGGGCGAAGGTCCTGGAGAACGAAACCAACCCCAAGTAGACGACGTTGGGGTTGGCCGAGCACATCACGGGGATGGGTCGGCGTCAGGTTGAGCCGTCTGCACGGGTTGTCCTCGGCGACCAAGATGTTATGCTCGTCGTGGATGAGCTGGGCGAGGACGTCGGTATCCCTGCCAGTGGGAGATGCGTGATGTTCGGCACCGGCGGCCAGCGAAACGATTCCAGCAAGATTCGCTACCGCCGGGCCCGAACGGAGGGGACCCGCATGCCCCAGGTCCGGTTCGTAGAGTGGCGGCGAGGTCTCCCGGTCTGCTCGGTCAGTCCCACCACCATGGTTGCTGTCTCGTCGACAATCGTCACGCACAAGTCGGTTCCGGTGTCGGACAAGGTACCGCGGCTCGAGGTGCCCTCCTTCTTGACGCCAGTGACCCCGATGGCCTTGTCGCCTAAGAGACACAGGAGGATAACAGGGACAGCCGCACCACGACAACCGCGCCAGGTGCCGCTTCTCTGTCGGGATGATCAATCCCAATGACAAGGAAAATGACACGGAGCGGAGGCGCAACGATGGCGACCAGGACGAAGATGAGAGCCAACAGCAGCAAAGCGACCGATCCGATGTCTGTCTATTGACCCATGTCGACATTGTCGGGGGAGTGGTGGAATCCCGGCGTCCTCCAGGGGTGTCGGTCAACAACCGATGCCGGAGACTCATGCTGTGACATTTTGCCACAAGCCGGCCAGCTCAGGTCCCCTTGGGCGTCCACCAACGTCTGGCGGCTCACACTGGACGCTGCATTCAGCACCGAGGATGCCCAGGCCCCAGGCTGCCATAGGCGCGGTCTCGGAGGGTTCCCCGATGTTGCCATTCCCCTAGTACTTCACCTTGCTGGCGTCGCGTTAGTGTTGGCGAGCTCCTCGACGAGGGCCAGGCGACGACGGCGACGACCTTGTCGGAGCCCAGGATTCTGCGGAAACATCTCGGGGGTCATGTCGGTCACTGCTTTTCTTGTGCTTCCTTGAGTTGTCCCACGATGGGTGTGATGGGCCATTCCAGAGGCATCAGTCGAGCCGCGAGGAACCTGTGCGCGTCCAGCACAATTGAGCAGCCCATGTCGTCGGTGGTTATGGCCTGGCAGTTGGTGTCGTCGACGAGATGACCAATGTTGCCTCGTGGTTGGGGATGGGCACGTGTGAAAATCAATGGCAGACGACATGTCCAGCGCGCACATGCTGCCATGACCCATGACATCATTGGTCAAAATTCTTTCGGATGACCTGTGACATCATTGGCCGATCTTTTTTGGTTGTTCCGCGACATCATTGGTCGAAAGTATTCTCGCTAGCCAATGACAAAATGGGTCGACCTCTTTTTCGCTGGCCCATAACATAATTGGTCACCCATTCTTCTTGCCAACCAATGACATAAACGGGAAAACATTTTTCGATGTCCAATGACATTGAATCGCATGCCCGAGGCCACAGCACAATCGCACCGGGTGCGCAATCGCAATCGCAATCGCAATCGCGACGGCAATTGTCACGTCGCCCTCGTCGCCCTCGCCGACCTCGTCCCCTCCATCGCGTCGCATCCATCACGGCGTCCATCGCTCATCGCACAGCAACCCTCTTCCTTCACGACAATGGAGCAATTGCTGACTTGTGCCATGAACCAGATGAGGAGGTGACGCCGCCCAGCGCCGATCACGAGCGCTTCAACTTCTTCGAGGACTGCCCCAAGGTCGAGAGGCGCACGCTCGTGGTGCGCGGCGGCGCCGAGCTGTTCATCGCCGAGGTCGAGCGCTCGCTGCGATGCCATCATGATTGTCAAGCGCGCCATCAAGAACCGCACCATTGTCGGCGGCTGCGGCACGTCAAACTCTCCAGACCCCAATGGTCTCGCTGCGCTACTGGGCACTCACAACAGTCATTCCTTCGCCTTCGACGGGCCTGACGGATATGATTGCCGCTGCTGCAGGCAGAGACCATGGATGCCATCGCCAACCAGCTCGGTGTTTCCGGTCCACGGTTCTCCCTCCTCCTGAAGGACACCCATGACAAGGACCAGGTCCGGTTCACCGTCGTGGACGCCGACCGTCCCTCCACGCGCATCTCGGAGCTGTTTGAACGCTTCTTGCACATCCAGGCGCACCTCGACAACCTCGCCGAGCTCAAGTCCAGCAATGTTGTCAACAAGCTTCCACTGCTCGACCAGATACAGAAGGTCTGGCTCAATGCTCTGGCGTGACTGCGGATGGGTGCATATCTCCCTCTGCTCCGGCTCAGATCCTCGGACACCTTTCTCCCTGTCGACCGCTCTGCTTGGGTGTCCGATGGCTCCACCAGTCCATCTGGGCCTGCTCTCTCATCTACCAAGGGACCTGACATCTACGTGATATTTTGGAGTGCCACGCCTGACCATCAAGACGAGAGAGGTGGTTGAAGCTGATCGCAAGTCCCGGAAGTCCGGGGCTGTGCTTGGAGCAGGGAATCATCAGACCGACTGGTGCAAGGTGCCGGACAAGTCATTCCCTCGGTCGACATGTTCCGTCAAGGATGGGTGCAGAAGATCAAGTCGGCACTCAACAACACCACCATGACTTCGTTTCCCGCGGCGGACTCGGATGGACCTGAGCTTGAGAGGCTGCGGGGCCGTATTGCCTCTGCCTTTTGAAAGATGACTGCGATACCCTCTTGCCTCCCAGGCCTCGCACCCACAGACCCAATTCACCGCGATTCTGACCGCAGGCACTTCTCGCAATCGCTTCTTCAAGATGCCAGCCTCCGGTTCTCGATGAACCATGTTCCCACCCTGGCCACCCAGTTCATCGTCCGCCACTCCGAGGATTTGATATACACGGGGGTAGCATCGACAGGGTCTTCAATACATCTGGATCTTGGCCTGATGGTCTCCATGCGGATGGCATAGACCTGGAGCTCACCCAACCCGAGCATGCGCTCCAGTTCTTCATCATTCTGGGTCGTCAATACGAGGTGTTCCGGCATTGGTGCTCGCCGTGGCCCTGCAACCGGTGGCAATCTTGCTGGCTTGGTCTTTGGCCCACGTCTGACCTCGTGTATCGACATCCGTCGGTCAGACTCGACCGCATTCTATTCACCCTCTCGCAGGCCATCAACTCTCCCCTCCTGCAGAGGCACCAAGCCATGGTCGTCAGGCCGTCAACGCTCTCAGCCTGGAGAGGCACCAGGCCATGCTCGCTGCGCTGACGGGCTAGGTCCGTCGCCAGACCCACGACGGAGATAAGCCCTTCCCCGAGGTGCCCGAGGTCGAGTTTACCGGTGCTGGAGACCGCGGCCCCGGCGCCGACCCCCCAATAACCTGGTCTCCCTCACCGAGTTCGACAGCCCCTGGCTTCAGTTCCCGGACATCATATACCCCCGGTGACACATTTCAATACGCCGAGTTCGGTCCGGTCCGGAGAGGTTGTGGTCTTCCAGTGTCGTCCGGGACAAGCACGATGCCATCCCCCTCGCTCGCCCCATCCACCGGCACGTTCACCACCACCCTTCCGGCTCCTCAGCACACAGTCCACCTTCACCACCCTGTCTACCCTGTGCTCAAACCTCAACCCGTATGCAAACTCAAGTATCCCCTGCGTGAAAAACACCCCCTTCTCCACCGCTACACGTCCCAATACCCAACAAGCTCGATCCCTCCCTGCCAGGCTCGCGCCGACCATCGACGTCGCCCAGCTCCCCCAAAAGACACCATGGACCCTACACAGTAACCAGTCCGCCCGGGCAATGACCCACCGATGCCTGCTGACCCTCTGGTTCTCGTCGTCTGCCCCAGCCGTGAGCTGGCACTTCACATTCCCTTCCCTGTGGTTTCGAAAGTCATGACGGGCTCGGGTCGAGTGACAGATGCTTGACTGGGAGCCATGGGGCCACGTCTATATCCACGTCCAGAATCAGAGTTTTAAATTATTGTTAAAAGGGGCCCGGGCAAGTGTCCCTTGGGTTGGACTTATATGCCGAGATGATGTGTATTACCGGGTCAAGGGGAGAACGACTTGCCGAAGCTCTTGGTGGATTCGACCGTCATGACACACCCTTTACGCCCTCGGCTGCCCAGTATTGCGTCTTGGATCTGACGGGACGGTTGAGCTGGACCTGCGCGCCAGCTTCCTTGTGCACATTGACCTCTGGCCCTGGCCCTGGTTAAGGACGAGCAAAGCCTCCTCCCGCTGCATCACACTATCTCCCGATATTCGAGCCACCCACAACACGCACTGACTGAGAGCTACCATGAATACGAGGCTGACTGCTCGATCTTTCCTTGCCAAGCACGACAACGGCGTGAACAGGGAGAGGACAAGGGACAGCGGGTGTTGAAAGAAGAGAGCATGCATCGGGCCACGACTGCACGTGGTTCGACCAGAGCTCGTCGCGCGCGTGTTGACATGTCCTCTCCTGCATCTTCAGGTGTCACCTCTTGTGCGCAGCGACAGCGGAGGGTCAGAAGATCCGCGTGCGGCTCCGCGATCGCGACAGTCATCCCCATCAGCATCTCCATCCGCCCATCAGCAGCGGGCATCACCCAACCCCATCAACCCCATCATCATCATCAACACCATCACCACGTCAGCGACGCGTTCACTCGGTCGTTGCTCGCTCTGTGGCCATCAAGAACAAGCAGAAGAAGCAGTCGCATGTGTTTGCCAACTGCTTGGCCACGGCGTCGCGCCTGGCCACATACGACCTCTTTGTTTTCCATTTCCGACGACGTGCCCCATTTTCGAAGACGACAACTCCGGTACGCGTGCGCACGACCAAGCAGCCCTGAGAGCGAGGGCCGACATCGGGGACGTGGGCACGTCGCACTCATCATTGCCGACGGCTCCGTCAGCCTCGTCCAAGCCAGACGGCTGAGACAACCCCTTTCCACCAGCCTCTCGTAGACTGATACCCAGCCCAGCTCCGTCCTTCTCGTCGCCTTTACCCAGCTTCGTCTTATCGCTCTCACGGGGCCACGACCATCCGCGCTCTCGCCCATCCGAACTCGGTTATCTTCATTGTCTCCATCTCCGTCGTGCCGCCTTGACGTTCCGTCTCGTCGCCCCCTCTCGTTTCTGGTATCGCCATCGCACCACTCGCTCCGGCACGCCCACTTTTCTCGACGCTGCTGACGTTCCAACTAGGAGCCCAGCGTCCTCCTCAATCAATTGTTTTCCTCGTTGTTTCATTTTGAAAGACAGGGAGAGAGACACCTTGACAGAGAGACCCCCAGCCTTCCCAACCTACCTTTCTCCTTGATGGCACAACACAACAATCGGTTCCCCTTTCCCACTGTCTTCCCCTGTCGAGACGGATGATTTCCTTTGGCGACGGCTGCGATCCTATATGTTTGAGCGATAGATACGACGAGATACCCACGAGAGACAGAGACAGAGACGAAAGAATCCCCGCCGTCAAGACAATTTTCTTTGTCATCTTTTTCACCACCTTTGTCCTGTTCGACCGCTGAGAGCTACTACTTGCTGGCTGCTCCAAGGCCAGCAAACCAGCCTGAGGACGTGGATTCGTCGCCTTGCCCCGACTGCCACGTCCTGCCCTGGATTCCCACCGTCGTCGGCGACCCCTGACTTCCGCCGTCAAGGTCCGACGGCCGCGTCCAGCCCCCCCGCCGCGGACCCACGCCGTGCCGCCGGCTTTGAAGCTAGCAAGCTATATCCGAAGACGTGGACTCGTATTGCTCCGACAGCTACTTCCAGAACCCCCCATCTCAAGTGTTGACCGCCCCTGGATTTCCAAGACCCCCGACCTCTGTTGCCGTCCCCCGAGCACCGCCGTGGACACCCGGGCTTGCCTCGCTCTGAGGCCAGTGCGCTGGACACCAGGGGACCAAGACTCTTCGTCCTGGCCGACTCTCCCGTCCTCGACCCCTAAGCTCCGCCGTCGAGCCCCGACAACCCCGTCAAGTCAGTTCAAGCACCGCCCGGCCCTCCAACTTGTTGCCGGCTCCAAGGACAACACCAAGACACCCGGGGACGTGGATTCGCCGCCTTGCCCTGACTGCCACGTCCTGTCCTCGACCCCTGAGCTCCGCCGGCGAGCCCCGACAACCCCGTCAGGTCAGTTCAAGCTCCGCCGTTGCCCTCCAACTTGTTGCTGCCCTGAAGCCCGCAAGCTGATACGTGGGGACGTGGATTCGTCCCTTGTCCGCTCCGACGTTCACGTCCAACCCCCTGATCACCGGCGTCAACCCCCGAGCTCCGCCATCGAGCTCCGATAGTTCCCTATTGTCCCTCGTCCTGTTGCCTGCTCTGAGTGCCGAGGGTTGCAGGCCCGAATCCCTTTACGGTGCCTTCTCGGCCGATCGCCGTATTGGCCAGACGACAGCTTATACCGCCATTTCCATCTCCCCTATTTTCCACTATACTATGTATACCTCACGGCCGATATCTTGTGTACCTAGGTAGGTGGGTATACAAGATATCGGCCGTGTGTAACCCACTTGTGTGCAGTTATCGCACGCACTACAACTGCAGCAAATCCCTCAACTCCAGGCGACTGTGACAAGGCGGCAACTCAAGGCAGATAGTGCAAGATTGGGATGAGATCGGGGGACTTTTTGTATATATTTACTAGCCACTGAGCCCTCTATTGGCCCCCGTTTCCATTCTGCAGATACGGACAATTCAAACACTCTTTATGGCTACCCCTCCGACAGTTTCCATCTACGCGCCGTGCCGGCATCACCACCAACGTCAACTTGATCTCAGGGGCTGACACTGAGGGCAACACCAATGGGGACCTGGATTCGTCCCTTTGCTCGACTGCCATGTCCAGCACTGAATGACTACCGCCGTCGACCACCCCTAACCACCGTTGTCGGCCACTCCTCAGCCTCGCCGCCCGACCGCCGTCTCCCATCGACCCTTGAACCCGCCGACCCCTGACGGCTCTGGGCGGTGAGACTGTGACACAGTCGTCCTCTTTGTTTTGTTTTGGTTATTATTGCCCTGTAGGGCACGAATACCCCTACCTCTTCATCATCCGCCCCGGATACAGGCCACCGGCAAGCCCAGCCATTTCCCGTATGGCAATCTCCTTGCTGTCTCTGCGAAGAGCCGCAGAGGGGTAGCACGGTGCCCCCTCCACAGGTACTGCGTGGACTGCGAGAGTGAATGGAGGTGAGTGAGATGGTCAAGACAAGTCGACGAGTTGAAGCCCCATAACCTGTATCGGTTTATGGAGGATCGCGCTTCAAACTCCAGGAGCTCTGAGATGTGCTGTCTGGTTTGGTGGAAAAGGGTACGTTTGTCCTGCGTTCTCGTTGACGTTCCGTCTTCTTCGAGGAGTGGGAAAAGGTGCGGTGCCATCCTCTCCGAGCATCGGCTCTCGACCGCAAAGTGTTTCTCGCGCCGACTCTTCCCGGGTCGCCGACGAGCGTCGGTCATGTCGTGCACCAGGCACATCTTTATGCACCGCGACAGGTCGAGCTTCTTGGCTAGCGAGGAACCCTTGACAGGGAAGCGTGCTCGCGATAGGGATGCCGATGACGACCAAGATGCAGCCGGGTCTTGGTCTGGGAAGAGGGGCCATATCAAGCTGGGTGCCGGGGACGCGATGACAGGTCTCTCGACAAGCCCGTCAGGTTCCGTGTCCGTCCCACGGCATATTTCAAGTGTGTTATCCTCGGACACGGCGGCACGTCGGGGCTGCTACGGTGTCTGCTGTGCGGGAGGCCCCATATGCGGTGCGCTGGTCTGGGAGCCGAGCCGGGCATCTCTGTCGACTTGACCGTCCTCCACAAGCTCGGCGAAGCTACGCACGCCTCCCACAGGGCCAAGTTCTGGATGTTCATTCTAGGGGTCACCAAGTGGCCAGGCCGTCGTATCATGTATGCATGACTTTCTGTCGGAAGACAAGTGCTCGAGGTGACAGAGAAGTCATAGCGAGAGGGCCGCCTCATGGACAGGTGGAAGCAAGCTTACACGCAAACGGACCACCCACGATTCTACAGCTCCCCGAAACCCACCTGGTTCGTAGTGACCGGCATCACGATGGGCAACGGCCCCGGGCTTCGCGTCAAAGGCCACCACCCGCGTCATCGACAAAGCACCCTGATGGCGATGCTCGAAACAAGGATCGGGTTCTTCCGATGCCGGCGTCATGCACCAACTGTGGCACGTGAGCCGGGTTCGCCCTGCCGTCAGCCCGGTTCCATGGTCGGCTCGGACTGGCCGGTGCGAGAAGATGAGGGCCCCGATGAGTATACCGACCCCGACCTGCCACCCTGCCCACTCTCGTCTTGGGCGCCGCCGACGAGTGCTACGCGGCCGACGACGTCGTAGCCTTTGCAACCCTGTCACCTATCACGACTACCCCGATGAGCGGCAGACGGCAGAGGACCACGTTCCACAGCCCGTTCGCCGTCACCGTCGCCCTGCGTGCACAGCGCCGGGCCGACCGAAGCCCTGGACATCCCAGAGGTGCTGAAGCAAGACGTGGGCCTGGCTGAGGGCGTCATCCCTGTCGACTTGGTCGACTTGGTGGAGGGCATCAAGTTGATCCTCGTCCATGGTCTGGTAGATCAGTTCTTCGCCCGCCGAGTCCAGATCGTTGCCATTGTCGGGTGGGCCGCCGAGTCTGGCGTCCGGCGCCCAGCCTCAGCCCGCCACAGCTCATGGGATGGGGTACGACTGACCTCTATCAACGGGGAGCATACATGTCCCAAGAGATCCACGACCTCAACATCATCATCATCGGGTCCAAACCGGCCGGCTACCCCACGGTAATCCATGCAGCCCGCGCGTCGCTGAACCCCGTCGTCCTCCTAGGGGGTCGTTTACAGGTGCGCCTGGTGAACACCGAGGTCGAGAACGTCACGGGCTTCTCCGGGGTGGCGGGGCGGCAGAGATGGTGACCGCTGGGGGTCCGACTTGACCGGCTCGGGTAGAACGGGTGCCCGCTGGCGTGGCTGTTGCCACTGGCCAGTCTGGTTGAGAGGGCTTGTTCCAGGTTGGCCGGAAGGCTGGATGATGGGGTTGAACCTGGTTGCGTAGAGTCGCCAGGTTCATGGCTGCGGCTGCGGAAGCACGCCACTTGTACAAGTCGTCCGAGAATCTTGGCGAAGGGGGATCGAGCTCGTCGTCGATCTCTGGCTCGTTTCGTTGCCGGTGATCAGTGGGTTGGTGACGGTGCTCGGGCGTGAGCTTGGACTTGATGAAGGCTGGGGCCCACGAGACCTCATCCCGAAGCCGACTTGCTTCTGCTTGCCGGTGAAAGAGGGTGGTATGGTGTTGGGGGGGAGCGGGGTTGGTCTTGAGATCTGGGAATAGCTTCAGTTGTGTGAGAAGCTTGGTTGCTTGTGCTGCAGAACTGAGATGGCGAAAGCCGGATTTCATCACCAACGACTCTCCCGCACTGGACCTCACCGGCGACGCAAGGTTTGACATCGACTCCAACGACAAGGTCTGGAGAGGAGCGCCTCTCGGGCCGGCGTGTCTTGGTGCGCCATGTGCGACGATCCCTTCTTCAGGGGGCGACGTCATCGGCGGTGACTCCGCCATGAGGAGACCACACTCGTCTCCCGCTTCGGGCCGGTGTGGCCGTCATCCACTCTCGACGAGCCGCGAGCTCCGCAATCATGCCCGCTCGTGCAACCAAGGACAGCAAGATCGGGTCGAGTGGAACTCTGCCATCAGGCATCAATGGGGACAAGTCACGCGCATCAAGTCCGTCGAGTCCCTCTATCTCTTGCGATCACGCTCACCGGCACCATCGACGACCAGGAGCGCCATCTCCGGGCAGCACTGCTCATCGACATCGGCCATGAGCTCGCTCGAGCTGGTTGTCCGCCAGACGGACCTCGACACCGACCCGCGCCGGCACCACCGACACCACCGGCACTACCGGCACTACCGGCACCAACCTGTCCGAGGTCCCGGTCTTTGCTTGCAGTGAGGCATGTCACATGTGCACAGCAGCTGGACCTGGGGCGTGTCCCAGACTCGCCATGTGTTCTTGGACCTCCAGCGGGCGACGCGTCGGACAGGACGCGGGACCGCCCATGCGTTGCGCGCCAACATGTCCGCCGATCTCGGGGCGGTCTTGATCTCTTGATGCAGGCTGCATTGTCGTTGGAATCGTGGCCGACCTGTCGCGTCGCGTCGCGATGGAGGGGCTCGGGGAATGGTCGAGGGAACTTGGTCGGCGGTCGAGCAAGGGCGTGGTCGCAAGTGGAGATCAGATGTGTGGTCGAGACGCGGGGGATTGCGGGAGCGATGTGTATGGGCGTGAGCAGGCTGCTGTCTGGCGGGTCGAGGGTGCGAGGTTGGTGTTGGTGGTGTTGGGGCGATTGATGATGGCAGATGCTGGGTTTGGTGTTTGGCGTTGGCATTTGGCGTCCACTGGTTTGCAGGGCTGTCAAACCCCCCAAGTCCTCCATGCCACAGGGGAGTCGTGGGAGTCCCACAGGGGAGGAGATGCCAAGCCTTGGTGGAACCATGACTAAGCAGCCGCGTTATCGATAATCCGGCCACGCCCCACCAATTGGCCGGCACCAGTTGACCCCGCCCCGCCACGCCGCCGCTGTCAAGACAGTGCATTTGCATTTCGCGCTGTCAAAATTGGCGACCGTCAGGTCAGGTCCCCAGCACTGGTCAGGCCACCTGACTCAGGTGATGGTCTTCTTGAAGAACCAAGTCTGTGCTCAAGCCTCAAGAACCTGAGGTCGCATCCGTTCGGCCCGCCCCGCTCGCTGCTGCAGCGGCGCTGCGGCAGTTGCACTGTGTTCTTGCCCCGCGGCCCTGCAGACTTTTCAGGCACGTGATTTCGCGCTGAACTTGACAAACGGAGCCAGGGAGTCGCGTCGCCCGACGCAACACCACATGGCGGAAGAAGGAAGGAGCGCGCTCGCGGGCATGCCACTTGCTTTTGCCGCAACTGCCAGTCCAATGTCATGGCCCAACTGAGTTTTCGCTTTCTGCCCCGTCCATCTTCCATCGTCCGCATCCACGTCCACGTCCACGTCCACATGCCACGCCAACGGGCCAACCTTCAATCGCCGATCCCCATCCGCCATGGCCACCCGCGACGTGACTCGGGTTCGTGAGCGCCTGCTCGAGGCCCTCAACGATTTCTCGCTCGACGACCCCAGCACCAACACGGGCCTGGCCAGTCGCGTGCGCGACCTCTGGACCCAGTGCCTGGCGACCTTTCCCGCCCCCCGACACGGCGCCAGCGACTTCAACTTCACCCCGCCCCTCTGGGCTCTCGACCACGTCCTCCCCGACGTGCTCTTGTTCGTCGCCAGCACCCTGCATCGCGAAGCCATCGACGCGCTCCCCCAGGGCCACACCCGCAAGCTGAGCGCGCTCGGCAAATCCTTTGAGGTGCCGCCCGACGTCATCTTTTTCATCGTCCACCCCTTCCACCACGAGCTGCTGAGCGAGACGGCCTTTCGCTCGCTCGTCGCCACCCGCGTCCGCGTCCCCCTTGTGTCGCTGGCGCACCTTCTGCGGACGGTCCAGTCGGCATTCGACGACCAGGTCGCCCACCAGTCTCCCGAAGCGAGGACCAAGCGGCTGCTTCTCCATCTGCTCGCGCCCGTCATCAAATCCATCTGGTATGTTGCTTGCTTGTCCTCCGAGCGCGCGCGCGCCCAAGACACACGCTGACCCCAAGTGACAGCCCCGAGGCCTGGCATGTTTGGAAACCACCCAAGAAACCGAACCCCAAGATCCCCGAAGCCGAAGCCACGCCGCCACCCTCCGAGCCCGAGTCACCCCGAGTCACCGAGTCACCGTCGCCCCAAGAAGACAACGATCCATCCGTCGTCAGCTCGATTGAGGCGCCCCAAGATCACAACGATCCATCCGTCAACAGCTCGACCGCGGCGCCCCAAGATCACCAGGATACATCCGTCGACGGCTCGCTCGAGGGCCCGCAAGATCACAAGGATACATCTGTCGTCAGCTCGCCCGAGAACTTCAGAAAAGACGCAGCCGGCCAGCGCTCACCTGAGCGGCTGCCCCCGTCCAAGGGCAAGGGCCTCGAAGCACGCCAAGACGCCGACGATTCATCTCTCGTCAGCTCGCCCAAGGACTTCAAAAGGCAGCCAGTCCGCGAGCACTCGCCCGAGCGGCTGCCCCCGTCCAAGGGCAAGGGCCTCGAAGCACTCCAAGACCCCGACGATACATCTTTCGCCAGCTCGACCGAGGACTTCAAAAGGCAGCCAGTCCGCGAGCACTCGCCCGAGCGGCTGTCGCCCCCGTTCAGAGGCAAGCGCCTGTCCCCATCGCCAGCTCCAGACCAGAGTGCCAGTGCTGCCTCGTCGCGCGCAGCGCTCAGCCGAGGCGACGCAGAAGTCTTCGACAATCCGTTTCAGTTCGAGCCCTTTGACAATTCCAGGTCGCCCTCACCCGAGCCCACGCGACCCAAAACGCCTCCCTTTCCACCTCTCCCCGACGGTGACGGTGACGACTACAGCCTCGGCTCTCCAGACATGGCCCGAAGCCCAGCGCCCCGTTTCTATGCTGCGTCGTCGCCTGCACCACTTCCCTCCGCTGACCTGAACAACATCGCCGTTCGGAAGCGGTCACGCGACGTCTTTGAGCGCGGCCATGACCGCGTGGTCCCTCGGGTGGACGGGCGCCCCCAGCCCGAGGATCTGGTGTGCTTGGGCAGCAAGACGTGCCTGAATGATGTGGTGGTCAACACGGCAGTGTCAGACTTGATCGACTGGGTCTTTGGCCGCGAAAGCGAAGTTTGCTACGTCGACAGCCTCACTCCGCAGACCCGGGTGCTGACGGAGCGGGGAAGGCGGCAGCTGCGAGAGAAACTCAGCGCCCACAAGGTCATTTACCTCCCCACGCACGACGCCGCCCGCCGCCACTGGCTCCTGTTTCGCTGCGTCCTCCAACCAAGCCGGTGGCGACAAGCGGCCACCTGGGTGGTGGAAAAGTACGACTCGCTGCCCCTCGGCGCAGCGGCCTCGCAGCAACAAGAGCGCGGCATCCTGTCGTTTCTTTCCGAGCACGGCATCACCTGCCAGCATGTCGTCGACGTTCCCTGTGCCCGCCAGCCCAACGAGTACGACTGCGGTCTCTACGTCGTTGCCTTTGTGCACTGCCTCCTGCACAACTTCCCAGTCGAATTTGCCAGTGGCGAGCTCGAGTCAGAAGGGGCCCGTCGCCGCCTCCTTCACAGCATCCGCACCCCCGAGGCACCAACTCACCTCATCATGCCCGACCGACAGGCAAGGCTGGCTTCGTCTTGGAACCTGGCCCGCGTCTGCGACGACTTGTCCACGTCGACCAAGGGACGGCCGCTCCCATGCCACGACCTTTCGGAAATGTTTCGCTTGAGGACTGTGGAGGCCGGCATGGCACAAGACCGCTACTGGGCGCTGGCTTGGGCCCTCGACGACATGCATGCCAGATTCCACAACCTGGGCGAGGTTGCGTCCAGACCCCCCGAGCCCCTCCCGCGGAAGCAGCGCCGTCTTGCGGCCGAGCTGTATGCCACGTTTGCCGATTGTCCGCCGGGCGATGACTTGTCGTACATGCTCAAGGCAGCTGTCGAAGCAGCCGTGGGTAGATGGCAGACGAGGCCAGAGACGGGCGGCGATGGTCGCGCTGTCCGGCATGCGCACGCCCTGGAGCGTGTGGTCTGGATGGTGGTGGCGAAGAAAACGGGTTTGCTGCTCGGCCGGGCGGCAATGTTGACCAGGGACATTCGGAACCGGAGTTTGGAGTTCAAGTTTTGAGTCTTTTTTTTTCAATGGAAATGAGGACAAGGGAGCTTTTGGGGGTCACTTGAAACGAGGACATGGGAGTTTTTGGGGGTCAATTGAAACGAAGGACATGGGAGTTTTTGGACGTATATATTCATGATGAGTGGGAGGGAGCCTTTGTACCACAGTAATAATACCCAACATTGGCCTGCAGGGCACAAGGTGAAGGAGTGAGCTTGCAAAGTGGATTTTGATTCAAGATTTTTACCGCCGCCATAAACCAACGACCGCCCGCGCCAGAGGCGGCGCTTTTCTCGCGACGTGACTTCCATTGCCCAACCTCGACCGCTTGACGGATCTCGATCATCACAGTCTGATGTCGAATGCCGGAAAACACACCCACGCCATTGCAACACCCCTCGACAAGAGAAGGACTTGCATGCTGGTAATGCCCTCGATGCCTCCCTCTGCCCATCATCGATACCACCCCCGGCTGATCATCGACGGCGACGAGGACCACGGCTCCCTTTTCGTGGGTCCAAAGTGTTCACTCCCGACGAGCCTCCCCTCCACAGACATGCTGACATCTCTCGAGATAGCGCCCACCTCGGACGAGTCGTCGAGAATCCCGACGGTCACGTCACGGCCTTGGTTTGATACTCGGTCTCCCGACAATGCCCCGATACACCGGGGAGCCACCCACGCTTGGTCTGGGGCCGCCAGTCCATTTCAAGACTCGACCTCGCGATGGCCCTCTCACGACAACCCATGAGTTCCCAGCCCTCAACGCCATCGGTCCCGTGTCCAAAGCAACAAGCTCCATTGCTTTTATCCCACATCCCATCATCAACAATCCAGTGCCCGCGGGTCTTCAGTCCACAACCAGTCCCTCCAGTACCTTGGCCCGCGTCCTCTCCTCAAAGCTCAACACCATGGCCTCGCTCTCCTCCTCAAAGCTCGACACCATGGCCTCGCTCTCGTCCTTCAGCTTCTGCTCGGCCAGCCCAGCTTTGTGGTAGATCCACTCTTCCACCGTTTTATTCTTCTCTCGTGCGTCGTCCGCTCCCCGCCCTTGCACAGCAACTTATCCATGTCCCCTCCTCAAACTCCGACACCATGGCCCGCGTCCCCTCCTCAAAGCTCGACACCATGGCCCGCGTCCCCTCCTCAAAGCTCGACACCCTGGCCCGCGTCCCCTCCTCAAAGCTCGACACCATGGCCCGCGTCCCCTCCTCAAAGCTCGACACCCTGGCCTGGCACTCCTCCTTCAGCTTCTGCTCAGCCGGCCCAGCTTTGTAGTAGATACATTCCTCCACCTTCATATTCTTCCCGGGCGTCGTCAGCTCCCCGCCCTTGTGCAGCAGCTTGGCCATATCCCCTCCTCAGAACTCGACACCATGGCCTGCACTCCTCCTTCAGCTTCTGCTCGGCCAGCCCAGCTTTGCGGTAGATGCATTCCCCCACTGTCATATTCTTCTCGGGTGTCGTCAGCTCCCCGCCCTTGCGCAGCAGCTTGTCCATGCCCGCTCCTCAGATCTCAACACCATGGTCTCAAACTCCTTCAGCTTCTGCTCAGCCGGCCCGGCTTTGTGGTAGATCCACTCCTCCACCGTCTTATTCTTCTCGGGCGTCGTCAGCTCCCCGCCCTTGCGCAGCCGCTTTTCCACGCTGTTCTCCTTGTCTGGGGAGCAGGTCCTTGGCTTCCGGCAGATGCTCTGTTGCTTGATGACAGTGGGTTTTGTCCGTTGCCGGTTCAGCCCCTTTGCCTCGTCCATTGTAACCGCCTTGTCCCTTGATGTTGTTGACGTTGGACAGCTTGTTGCAACCGCCGAGACCCAGCCATTGTTGTTGGCGGATCGGCGCCTCGTTGTCAATGTTTTGCCGCAGGTCCTCGTCTTGGTATTTTCACACGGCTCGCTGGCGTCTGGGCAGTCTCATCAGTGACTACAACGAGGAGGATTGTTGACCATGTTCAAGATTTGCCCAATGTATACCCAACAAGATTCCATCTCTCATCTCCATTACCGAGCTCTCTTTTGTTGTCTCGAGCAGCCACATGCGAGGCCCTGGCCGCCGGGGACGCTTCATCTCCCTCACCGGCAACGATGGTTCATCACAAACACATCAGCAATGCCGTTTCTCCTTCTGGCCGGCTATGGCGGCGAAACTCGGCCTCTTTCGACCCCGTCGACGACGACGACATTCTGGGCTTCGTGGAAATGGCCAGCCGGCAACGGTGACATGGCGGTCGTGAGCCAAGTTCGATGTAAGTAAGATGCAAGCCATGTCAGAGCCTCCGGCCCTGCAACCAAGGGCCATCGTCGAGTCGTAGGGCACGAAATTTCGGGCATGTACCTGGGATCCAGAGCAAAGGGAAGCCCGAGGGTCGAGAGTTGCAGCTGAACAAATTACATCTCCCGTCCAGGGACACATGCACGGCCGCGTAATCGGTCGAGTTCTGGGTCCGTTTTCTGTAGGAACATCCGAGGGGGACGCTTCTCTGAATCTCTGGCCATTGCTACGCCATGAGCCACAACTATTTGGTTCCTCTCTGGAGGCCGATGGTGTCCGGCTGCGAAGCGACCCTTCTGAAGGCGAGAAAGGGCGAGTTCATACGGGCGAAACAGCGCATGCTCGAGGACGTTCAGGGCAGCTGCGGCACCATCTTCTCGGCCGACTCTTGAAGACAATCTGCCAACACTTTTCAACTCTCAGGGATGCACCTGTCATCAGCACACAGGACATGAGCTCCCCCAGTCTACCGCAGATCCCTCGACAGAAGCCACAAGGTGATGACGCAGAGTCCTCCTGGGTGGCACCGCCCAGTATCAACCAGGATTCGATGCTGGACGGCAACCTCACCATAACAACAATCCGAGCCTCCAACCCGCATTTTGACAACTCCCTTCTCAGCACCAGTCAGTCAGAGCAATGCTCTGCCACAAGACTTTCGAGTCTGCTGGCATCTCGGATGCAGGGAGCCGTCTTCAACAACCTTTTCACAGATGGCACCAGCACCGAACCATCGCCCGACCGAGCATATGTTTCCACACATGGTATCCCTTTACCACCCCCGAGGGGTGATGGAGCTTCCCGGCCCCGTTCATGCCTGTCTCCATTCCGCAGTTCTTAGAGCCAGAGCCGCGAGAACCCCAGGTCGGCAGCCAAGCGTCCATCACCGGTACCCCCTCCACCAAGGCCGGCTGCGGAAGAAGCAAACAACAGTTTCAACCCCGAGATGCAGCGAGGCATGGTCCCGGCCATCAGATGACGCTCCTGGGACGGGAAAAGGCTCGTTCTCACAGATGAAGCAGCGCATGCCCGAGCACGTCCAAGGGAACTTGACACTCACAGCGCAAGACCTGCCAGGAGGGCATCCGTACATGCCCCGAGGTCGTCAGGAAGATGCTGCAGAAGCAGCAGAGGGACACAACCACCGCTTCTCCCCCAAGATACAGCAGCGCATATGACAGCCGACACCCTTCCGGAGTTCTTGTTTCCCACACACAAAGTCATTCGGGGTTTGGCGGCTCTACTGCAATGTTGTCGCAGTGGCCTGTCGTGAGCCGGAACGGTAGACGGCAGGGAAGCCGTGGAGGCGTCGCGGCACCGATGGGACAGGACTAAATCCGCTGATGAGTGGAAGGCAGAGGAGACGGGACGGCGCAATGTCACGCCTCCCGAATGAATCGTTGGCCCCGAAAACGCGGACACGAACAGATGCGGTGGGGGACATGTTCCTTACGCTCGACATGATTCCAAGAGAGCGCTACGACTTGCATCTGCCGCGGGTTGCGGGTCGTTGCCATGACGGGTCATCTGCGGGTGGTTGCTGTCAGGGTGCTGGCAGTGTGGATGGAGGAGAGGCAAACCTGTGTACCTGTGGTGGTGCAGTCACGGTGGGTGCAGATGGCAGCAAGATGCTGCGCCTGATTGTAGCGTGACACCGTGACAAGTTGCAATTGACAGGGCGCAGTCGCGGGCTTTCAATTGACAAAACATGGGGCCTGCTGCCAGTCACTCCACTGTCGATGGGGGCGCTTGGGCTGTGGTGGGGGGTGGGGCAATTCTTCTGATTGTCCAATGACATCAGGGGGCATAAGCATCTTCATGTCCAATGACGTCATAGGACAGAAACATCTTTGGGGTCCACGAAACTGAGGCAGCAACTTTTTGCTGCCCGCGCTGCCCATGCCCGTGGTGCACCTCAGGCACTCGCCGGTCGTGGCCATTGACATTCGTATGAAATTTCCAAGATGCCGTGTTTGCCTCGCGCGGGGCCTCGATGCAATTGCATTCCGTCTGTTTGAACTTTGAGCATCTCCCACGTCCACCACCACCAACGTTATGGCGTCAAATGCGACCGTCAAATGCGACCGTCAGACCGAATCATTGTGGGCGTCAACTGCGAGCGACAGGCCATCGCGACAATCCATCGCGACGGTCCATTGCAGTCTGTCCATTGCGAGCCATCATCAATTGCGCGGGAGGCTCCTCGCTCATGATCAGCATTCAGCAAGCGACAGCTCCCTCGGAGCTGTCACCGTCACGACCCTCCGCCGGCTGCGGGACAAGTCCATGTTCTGCGGGATGCACTGGACTTGCTCTGCGCAATCACGACCGCTGCCCACTGTCGGCCGCCTGCGATGCACCTTTTCCTGCCCCATTGCCCTGCAGATGCATCGGCTGCATCGTGAGATTGGATGCGTGGTGTTGCGTGCACCGATTGGCGGTGAGTCTGCATGAACAGCCAGGCCACACCTCAGGTGCACACGGAAGATGGGCAGTCACAATTGACCGTGAGACCTCCCCTCTGGCACTCACCCCACCCTGCCCGCCAGCTTTCCTGTTGTGCCACCACCTGTGTCGCAATTGACGGTTGTGCATCCCATCATGGAAGTGCAGAGGGGTCGTTTGGCACACAACTTTCCACATGGTCACCATGACTGGCATGCGGCCCTCATGCCAGGTGAGAGAGAGCAGAAGAGCCAGGGTGTGCGAACCGAAAACCGACGAGCCACTCCGGCCGGCCGGCGTTTGGAGTCCGAGTGGGCCCGTCGCGGCACATCGCGGACCGGTCCCCCAAAAAGATGACTTTTCCATGTGCAAATGCAGGTCAATTCATCATGGCCATCAATTGAAACTTTGCTGCCGGAGAAAGTGTGGAGATGCCATGACTTGATGTCACCGTTCTCCCAGCCTCCAGGCGGCCGGACCTCAGCGACAAACGGCACGTGAGTTGGCGCCGTGGATCCTGTCGGGCGGGTCATCGCTGACAAACGGATATCCCGGTCACGTGAGTTGGCGCCGTGGATTCTGTCGGGCGGGGTCGTCGCGCCCCTCCTCTCCCAGGCACGCGCCCCATTGCCCCATTGCCCCATTGTCACCGGCGTCAATTGCCGCTGTCAACAATTGGTGACTGTCAATTGCAAATACTCGTGACCTCGATTGTCAGCGTCAATTGATCTCGCCCAGTCGATGGCGACCGTCAATGGCAAACACCCCGATTGTCATCACAAGGTCAATCCGTTTGCACTGCTGCCATGGTTCATTGCGAGTGACAGCAGCTCTGAAGCTCCATGCAGCTTTCATCAATCACCTCGACGTGGGCTCTCTGGTAGCAGGATTGGTATGCCGAGTGTCAGCACTCGTGAGTGCCGCCCAACATCTTCCGGGGCGTCGTCAAATTGCCCCAGAGATGTTTCTGGGTGTCCCCGGAAAAAGGTTTCTGCCATCCGGCGGGGAACTTTGGTGTGCTGACATAATGGTCAGCCACAGGGATGGGAGATTTTGGGGTCTGTGCACACCAGTTGCGGAACCCCCACTCGTGGGGGAGAAAGAAAAGCTTGTCGCAACCGCAACCGGCAATCGGAATTCCCGACTCCATTTCCTGTGACGGCGGCATCAATCGCACACACTCACACAGTCCAACATCTCATTCAACGACTGGACCATTTGCCATTTGGGAGTCAACCCCGTGGGACTCGGACTCGACCTCCTCGAACTTGCTGTCTTGACTCTCGGCGTCAGCCTCGACGTTACGGGACACTATCTGCACAAACCACCCTCCTGCTCACGAGTTGCCATGGCTCCCCCTTGGCCCGCCCCTCAAAGTGCGCCCCTCGAAATTCCGGTCGGCATTTGACTTGCCCCATGATCTTTTTCTGTTCGTCCTGATTGTCACGGGCTTCAGAGTCCGAGAGGCTGGAGTCGACACGGCGAGCCTCCCCTCAAGCACCGTCCTCAACTCGGAACTCTCTTTTTCCCAGCACATTACATTTCACCGATCCTACCAAAAACAAAAGTACAGATTCATCGACATCCCACTAACAACTCTACAGGAACCAAGAAACACCCGTCAGATCCGCTCATTCCCACCGACCTGCCTCGCGGCCAATCTCATCATGTCGTCTTGGACAGCCCTCCAAGCAGCCAGCTTTTGGCATCGCTCCTGCTCAAGCTGCAGGGCCCTCCTCTGGAGCTGAAAGAGGTCGTCCTCGGTTTTCCGAATCTCCAACTCGGCATCCTTGAGCTTGATCTCCAACTGCTGTCGCTCCAGTTCCTGCCGATGCCCCGAGTTTCTTCCATCGGGACGGGGTGTGAGCTGCCTGTCTTGCTGGGGTTGGACGTGGTCCTGCCACTGCCACTGCCCCGAGGATGACGGTCGTTGGGCAGACACCTGCAGCTGCCTGTCCTCCCGGGGTTGCATGGGCTGGATGGGCTGGATGCGGTCCTGTCGACCGCGCTCTCCTGTTCCAACAGTCAGACGGACATGTTTGGAACTTGACATGGAACTCCTACCCTCGGTTGCCTGCCTCTCTCCCCGCCCATGATCCTGCCACTGCGGCTGGCCAGACACCTGGGCCTCCCGCGCCCTCGCGTCGTCGTACCTCGACCATTGGCGGTATGCGGCATCGTTGGGTGCTGACTGCCATGCCGCCACGGTTCTCATTCTCTCCTCGGGCGTCTGGTCGCTCAAGTTGCTTGCCAAGCTCTGCTGGTAGAGATGAGGGTCATTGAGGGACACGCTTGGCGAGGGCGGCAAGTTGACACCCCGGTCGACCGAGGGATGCTGTGCGGGTCTGGGAGCCGGATTGTAGGTGGCCATGGTGAAAGGTGTCGAGTCGGATGGTCAAGCAAATGTTGAAGTGTTGCAAGGCAACAATGGGGGTGATGATCCAAGGCAACGGTGGAAGGGGTGGTCATGGTCAAATACCATCCAACCTCCATGCTTTGCAGCGCACAAGTATCGCAGTGGACAAAGAGAGTCTGCTGCCGGACCTGCCCCTGCCTCGCATGTCTTAACCTGGGACTGGACCGACCCAAGCAAATGTTTTGCTGGGTCGTGGAAATGGCTGAAACTCACCGTCGACAGGTGAACAAAGACTTGGTCAAATGTCGGAATTCTGTCATTTGGGGCATCAACCCCTCAGCAAACGACAACAGCGTTGGCATCTCCGAGCGAGCCATGGCCTCGCTGGCACTGATTCCAGGGTGCGGACGACACCCGTGCTGGCTTTTGCACGTCTTTTCCCTGCAATCGTCAACTCGAGCAACGCGGTCCACGATGTGCAAGGCGCACATGGCAATGTCAACCTTTGCGGGATCCGGGCCCGGAGCGGCACGGAGCACCCACATGTCTTGGGTCGTCATGCATGCTGGTCTCACTCCACGACGCTGTTCATTGTCAGTCGCACCAACTGACCAACACCATGAGCAGAACCCACAGAGTGCAGGTGGAAGCTGCATTTTTCCAAGACATCACGCTACAGGTCTTATGGGTATCAAGAAACAAAGCTCGCCCTAGCTTCAAGAGTGGCTGATCGCCCATCAAGATGGGCATCTCGGCCATCTCCCGGGTGATTCCAACGGTCTCGTCTCCGCCGTGAGCACCAGAGAGCTGGCGACCATGCCTACCACCAGCACCGACCCCTTTGCCCCAACCACGTCCACCACCTTCCATGGCCGACGTCTGGGTTCCCGCGTCGCCTGGAACGCGTTTGAGAACAAGGAGATGTACGCCCATATTGCTCGCCACACCGTCACCCAGGAAAATGTCGTCGACCAGCTCGACGAGCTGATCCGCCGCCTCCACCTCACCGTGTCCGCTGGCGACAACCAGGCCCTGTCCGTCCTCCACGCCAAGCTCAAAGATGCAGTCAACCGCAAATGCCTCGTCATGGCAAACCATGGCATCTGCCCCGAGCCGGCCATCGTTGACGGCAAGCCAGCCGTTGCCTATCCCGACTGGGTTCGAGCGTGGGCCAAGCCCGGCTGGGATGGTGATATTCGCAAGCCGTCGGGCAGTTGTCCCCCCGTCGCCGTTGCCCCCGTCGCCGTTGCCCCCGTCGCCGTTGCCCCCGTCGCCGTTGCCCCCGTCGCCGTTCAGGTCGCCGTCCCTCAGCCAGCAACCCCCCCTTACGCCGCAAGCCATGGCATCCAAGTGACAAACCAGCCCCAGGGAGGACTACAAACCATTCCCAACGTCAACACGAGTCCCCATGCTCATGCCTCAACTCAGCACCTTCAAGCACATCACCTCGCCGCCCCCCAAGTGACAAGCCAGCCGCAGGGAGGACCACAAGCCGTGCCCAACGTCAACATGAGTCCCCATGCTCATGCCTCGACTCAGAACCATCAAGCACATCACCTCGCCGCCCCCCAAGTGACAAGCCAGCCGCAGGGAGGACCACAAGCCATTCCCAACGTCAACATAAGTCCCCATGCTCATGCCTCGACTCACAACCATCAAGCACATCACCTCCCCGCCTCCGTCCAAGTCACCACCCCTCCCCAACCACCACAGTCGCACGTCTTTCCAGCTTTGCCTCCTTGGGCTGCGCAAGCACAACACCCACAACCTGCCGCCCTGCACATCAGCCCCAGCCCACACCTTCAACCGCACGGCATTCACCCATCGACCCAGAACCTTCAGGCATATCGCCTCCCAGCCCCTGTCCAAGTCACCACCCCTCCCCTCTCTCCAACTCTGCGTCCTTGGGCTGCGCAAGCACAGTGCCCACGACTTGCCACCCTGCACCTGAACCCCAGCCCACGCATTCAGATTCAACCTCACGGCAATCCCCCAGCAACCCAAAACACCACGGCAACCCACCAGAGCCCGCCAAATCCCCCAGTCTCGGCAGTCATCCCTCACCACCAACTTGGCCAAGGCAGAGCTCCGAGCCAGTCCCAGTTGCAGCAAGGGCCCGTGGAAGCCTCTCCTCCTGCCGGGTGGAGTTTGGCCTCTGCAAACCTCGAGCCACCAAACTTTGGTCCACCACCCTCCCGCCACCTCTCGACAGGTCTCAGCAACAGCATTCATGCCCGCAACACAGCTCCCACCCACGCCCACAGACCCGGCCCAGAGCTTCCCCGGCAAGAGCCTTACGGCCGGTCGCAGTTCACCAGTGTCCCTATCCCAGCAGACCTGCGTCAAGCCCAGGCGCCACCACAACAAACGCCCGTTTCGACCTCTCCCGTCCTCGCCACGTCTTTTCCTCCCGTTCCCACCACGCCTTTTCCTCCGGTTCTCGCCACGTCTTTTCCTCCCGTTCCCACCAGTATCCCAACAGACCTGCACCGAGCCCAGTCGCCACCGCAACGGATTCCCGTTTTGGCCTCTCCCGTTCCCACCACGTCTTTTGCTCCCTTTCCCACCACGTCGTTTCCTCCCGCTTCCAAGCAAGAGCCTTACAGCCGGCCACATTTCACCAGTGTCCCAGCAGACCTGCGTCAAGCCCAGTCGCCACCGCAACAGATTCCCGTTTCGGCGTCTCCCTTTCCCGCCTCTCCCGTTCCCGCCACGTCGTTTCCGCCCCTAGGTACCACAAGCAATGGCCAGGTCCCTCCCCCGCGGCCGCGGCAAGGGTTTACCGATGTGGTTCGCGGTTTCGTCCAAAGACGACAACAGCCACGTCTCGCCACGCCTCCCCCGGAACCCGAGCCCGCACAGAGGCTCGCCCCTAGTCGAGTATCGACATTGCGACGGGATGAGGGACGCACCGTCGACGACTGGCTCGCCAGGGTGGGGGTGCGGCCACCCCAGGTCATCTCGGGGCGCGACCAGGCATATCACGGCGGGTTCAACGCCACTTTGGCCAACCTTGAGCAACCAGCAGCACCATCCACGACCTTTGACGACATTTTGGCCGCCCTTCGGCAAACAGGAGCATCATCCACGACTAACTTGCTTGCCGCGGACGCCACCTTCAACGATGATCGCGGCAATGGCGAAGTGCCAGCACCCCATGTCATCTCGGAACCCAACCGGGGAAATCCCGACGACGTGGCCGCCCTTCAGCGACCAGCAGCACCATCCACAACCAACTTGCTTGCCGCGGACGCCAGCCTTGGACTCGAACAACTGAGCATCACGCAGGCAGCCAGACAACAGGGGGAGGACCAGCTGCCGGTCGGAGCACACAGGCTTCCTGGGGCCTGGCTGCCATCAGACTCGAGCTCGGGCGGAGACGGCAGCAACCAGCTAAGGCAGAGGACCTTGTCCGCGATGGAGGAGCGGGTTCGGCTCCTTGCTGCCGAGCGTGCCGGCTTTTTGGAGAGACTTCTTGTGGTACGCCAGACACGACGAAAACGCGAGTACATGCCCGACTACTCGAGATCCTATGACGACGCCGCCCTGGAGAGAGAGGAGGCGCAATGTGCTACTCAGGCGTGGGAACGGGCCCGAGAGATTGGGGCATTGCTGAGAATTCCGGCAACCAGCGGCCATCTATTCTTGCCTGGAGTCATGTCATGTCTGATTAGGTAGCTAGGCGCCTACAAAATGCCAAAGAGAATACAAACTGCCCCATGTGATTGCAAAAAGTCAAGGAAGCCAAGCCCATCGCACCGTGGGCCAACTCCCTCTAGCCGCCATTGCCCGAGTTCCCGCTGTCGCCAGAGACGGACAAGTGAAGCCAACATGTATCTTTGCCGGGGTTATTCCAGTTCTACGCGGGCTGAAGTAGCGGCTTGCGCGAACCCTCTCAAAATGTCGGCGGCTGAGATGTCCTCGTCGTGCTTTGAACCATTGTCTCCCTCTCCCCCATGGTTCAAACCTGCTCTGTCACTGCCTCGTGCCCCTTTTCGCAGCCTGATGACTCTCAGTCGGTCCACAACGTCATCGGGCAACTCCCCACGTGTCTCCATCTCCTGCAGCTTCTCCCTCTTCCTCCTCCGCTCCCACTGCAAATACCGGATGTAGTGCTGCATCTCTCTCTTGGACTCGGGCCCCTCTTCAGTCTGGTCCCTTCCCGGCGTAGGGTTGTCATCTTGCTGGGTGTCAGAGAGCTCCGAGGGCGGGAAGGGGTCCTGGTCGGAACCGGGCTCGTCTTGGTCGGCCGGCACGGTGCCATCTTGGGAGACGAGCTCGTCCTCGTCGAGGGAATGGGCAAGATGCTCGGCTTCGTCGGCCGGCAGAGCGAGTTCTCGGGCCCAGGCTCTGATGTGCTGAAGCTGAAGTTGGAGGCTTTTCTTGGTCTTCCACCTGGACTCCCACCCTTTCCGCCCCTCCTTGTCGAAGGGGTTGGCCTTGATAAGCTTGTCAAAGTCGGTCTCGTCGGTAGGCTCAAAGCAAGACAGCAGGTCCTGGATGTTGGCGCGGGCCGTGATCTTGTCCTCTCGCAAGAGCTTGAGGAAGGTTTGCATCTGCCAGGCGCGCCAGCCGCGATCGACGCGGCCCGCCGTTTTGTCGACGCGTCCCGGCATGTTGGCGCGGCGGTTGATGACAAGGTAGTAAAAGGAGGGATCGAAAGCCGGGCGAAGGGTTGCTTGTCTTTGATGGAATGATGAAAGTGATGAGAATGAGAGGATGCGAGGATGTAAGTTTCTGGGGAGGAACTAATGGGGAAAGCAGCTACATATATACGCAGGGAAGCAAACACTCAACTCATGAGCCATCTCGTCGTTTCTCAACTTGGTTCCAGAAAGTTCTGGAACGAAGCGGCCTGTAAGAGCGGCCTGAGATGAAGAAGCGCTAGCCCAGATGCAAAGAGAACTGTGATTCTGTCATGTGTATTCCGCATCTCAAACACAGTCCCAACCATGTAGAATGTTGCTATATGTGACCAAACACACCCAGTACCAGGTGACAAGGCAGAAAAGGAAATGAAGGACAAAAAAGAGGAAACGATACAAACCAGGGCGGAAAAGCCACCTGTATCAGATGTTTGCCATCGGCCAGGGAGCCGGCCAAGGAGCTGGCCAAGGAGCCGGCCAGGGAGGCGGTCAGGACCCCCAATGACCCCGGCATCGATAGCTCGTCGTCGTCGGACGACAGCGCCCCGAGCGACGGCGACGACGACTCCCAGGACAAGGACAAAGAGCACGGCAATACCGCCGATGCTCTCTTTGACGCCCTGGACGTTACCGACGCCCAGAACGCCAAGGTTGCAGACAAAGACGGCGAGATTGCCGACGCAAAGGCCGTCATCACCCGTCTGGCCCTGACCAATCGAGGTACCTCACCCCATGAATCCAATGTCAGCACGACGAACACGGCCGCGGCTCCAAGTCTACGAAGCTCGCCGACCCTCTTTTATAGCAACGAGGACAAGGACACCACTACACTGAATTAGGGGAAAACCACCCAAAGGAAAACAACCACACCACACAACAAAACAACAAGAATAGGCAGGGCGGCAAAGCCGCCCCAAGAACGTGTAGAATTGACTGCCTTGGGCGTGCTGTGGCAGGTGTCTTCTGCGTTGTGGACTTGTGGAAGTCTGGAAGTCTAAGATCTAACTGCTACAGCAAGGAGAAAAGGGGGCCTTGGATCACATACCTTCGGCACGTGCCACAGCCTGCCAGATACCAGATGCCAGCACAGATGCCAGCGCACAATCGCCCTACGCCCTAACTCAAGCGCCCCCTCGAGTCTGCGGAAGCTCCTGCGAGCAGACTCGAAAACAACAGACAGAAACAACTAAACAAAATAACACCCTCTACAGGGTTTGAAGAATTCTACGAAATCCACCTCCCAGAGTTCCATCTTGCTGTCCTTAGAGCGCGGAACAAGTCGTCCAGGCGAGACAGGGTCGTCGGCGGTCGGTACAGGGTCGTCGGCGGTCGGTAACGGAGCTTGGGGGTCGACGATAAAGCGGAGGGCGAGCCGGCGAGGCGGAGCAGACAAAAGAGCTCCACGCCCCCGCTGTCAGGGCTCTTCTTGCTGTCCTCAGAGCCAGTGACAAGTGCTCGGAGCGCTCGGGGTCGGCGAAGGTTGACGGCGAAGGTCGGAGGCCGGGGTCGCGTTGCCGGCGCAGGTCGGAGGCCAGAGCCAAGGCAACAGATAACGGGGAAAGCCCAGGGCGACAAGACGGCGGAAAAAGTTCACGCCCCCGCTGTCAGGGCATCGTCTTGCTGTCCTCAGAGCCAGGACAAGTGCTGGGGACGAACAGGGTCGTCGGCGGTCGACAGAGTTGCCGGCGAAGGTCGGAGGCCGGAGCCAAGGCAACGAAACAAAACGACGAAGCCAAAGGTCCACGCCCCCGCTGTGGGCTTCCCCTTGCTGTCCTCAGAGCCAGGAACACGTCGTCGGCGCGAGACAGGCTCGTTGGCGGTCGACGGCGGAGCTCGGGGATCGACGGCGGAGATCAGGGGTCGACGACAAGGCGAACGGGGTTGTCGGCAAAGGTCGGAGGCCGGAGCCAAGGCAACAAAAATAACGATGGGGAAAGCCCAGGGCGACAAGACGACGGAAAAGGTTCCACGCCCCCGCGGCGGTAGTGACGGAGGGATGGCGCGAGGTCGGCGACGGCAGGGCGTCTCTGGAGCTGTGTACAGAGTGAGCGATATAGCGAAAGTGTGCCTGGGCGCGAGGCGGAGCAATGGCGACGGCGATGGCGCGACGGCAAGGTAAAAAGGGCTTGTCTGGGCCGTCGGAGCTGGAGCGACTGGACGGAGCTGGGCTGGCGGAACGCGGGCCAAAGACGCGACGAATCTTGCCATCGCCGCGCCGTGCCGTGACCTTGTTGGGCGCCGAGATCCTTGCCCTCTTGCTTGTATGTGTGCTGACCGACAACGAGGGTGATTCCATGATCGAGACCGCTCGCCCCCGCTGTCTGCCATCACGCTCGCCCGTACTGTGGAAGCACGCCCCCGCTGTATAGAATCGCTTGTCGAGAGCGTCGTCGTCGACAGGCTTCGAAGCGCTCGTGGCCGGCCGTCGTGGCAGTCGTCGTGGGAGTCGTGTCGAGATGGAATCGCTGGCGCCGGTGCCAGACGTCGAGGACGGCGTGACGGGGCAGATGATGCCAATTGTACGCGTCTGGGCCATCTTGTTGCCCTCGGAACGTGCGACAAGCGCTGGACTCGCCTGGCCTCGTCGGAGGTGCTTGAACGCGGTCGAGGTGTTGTCGGAGCTGTCGAGGTCTGGGCGAGGGAACGAGGCGCGTCTGGCGGAGGCGGTGCCAAAACAAGGGAAACGCGTCATCTTGATGCCCTCAGAGCAAGCGGCAAAGTCGGAATTGATGGCGGCGCTGGCGGAATTGCTGGCGCCGTCGCTGGCGATGGAGTCGCTCTGTCGAAGATGGCTGGCTTGGACGCGCGACGCGTCGTCGAATCGAGGAAGGAAAAGAAAACAAAGAGCCCGCGCGCCAGCAAACAAGCGAATGTCTCCGGCGCGCCTTCTGGTTGTGCGCTGGAGGCCATCATCGTCGCCGTGGTTGCTGTGGTGTGGGTGATGGCGATGCTTCTGGCGATGGGCGTCGCGATCTTGATGGCGATGGGGATGATTGACGCGTTCGCTGCGAAAGGCACCGGCTCTTCCAGACAGGAAAAGGCAGTGGTACGGGGCGGAGAGGGCCGCGGCGCGCGAGTGTGCAAGACTGACAGGCGCGTTCCGACGCGTCCACCGCAACACAACTACAACAACCACAAGATGGGGAAAATGAGTGACAATTGAATTGACTACCTGACTCGTCTTGCTGCCCTCAGAGCGTCCGACAATCACAATTACACGCAAGAGGACTGTGGTGGCTGCAAAGGCGCGCAAGAGAGAAGGTGTGTCTGATGTCTACGGATTAAAACTAAAATATATGGAGGTGCGCGCGACGAAGAGGTGCCCATTGCTCCAGTGGCTGCGCCGCTATAAGGCGTCACCACACGCCACAGCCACTGCTGTGCAAAGCCACCCAAATTGCGCAATCACCCTGCGCCCTAACACAACACGTAGCGGGGGGGTCGCAGAGCGCAATCCACAGTTCCTCGCCCCTCCAGGAACTATTTAGGGCCCTGGATAGTCCATAAGCCTTCCACAAGCCGTATAGTACGGCCAACTATCCAAGGACCGTTGATTCTACCAGACCGTTCCTGCCAACTATCGTTGCCTATAAATTACGGTTTGTGAGAGATAACCGTTCAGGGACGGTTTGGTTACTCGCTGCAGGTCCTATTGGCTAGAATCGGGGCTCTTGGACAGCCTGCATATGCCCCTTCCTCCTCCTCCTCCCCTCGTTACCGTCGCCGTCACTCTTGCAACTACGAATACCCTCGACGGCAAAGGTTATGGGCCGTGGCCTGTAGAGGAGGAGGGGGAATAAAAGGAGGTCTTTGGTCTTGGAGATCCAGAGAAAATCTTCCTCCTTTCAACCATCACAACACCACCACCACCATCACCACCATCACCAGGACCACCAGGCAAGACATCCATCCAGTTAATTCCCTCTCCAGACCTCTATCTCCAGACCTCTCCAACTAACCGCCTCTTCCACAGGCCCCGATCAATCGTACGTACGCACGTATATACACACGCACGAATACAACGCAGGGCGACGACCAGGGCGATGGCGACGAGGGGGCGGAGGAGGGGTATGTACAGGTCGCGCGAGTCACGACCTATATATGTAGGTCGACATTCGCCCTAATTCTAACCACTCGGATCGCTGGATTTAGGGATCCACTCCTAGAAACCGTTCACAAACCGTAATTTGTAGGCAACGATAGTCGCAAATCCCACTCCAGGAACGGAATGGCCGAACTGGCGATAGTAGGAAGGTACAGTTCCCTAACCGTCACTAAACGGTAAATGGGGACCACATACCATCTGGTACGCACTGCAACTTTCATTCCCCCTGATGTTCTCCTGGTCTAAGAATCTATGGCTGGTACATCTGCCTTCTTCTGCCTCTGCGCTTCCATCTTCTTCCCTTCCACGTCCCAACTGCTGACCTGGGCCTGTCCCTTGTATTCCTCTGCCTCTGCCCTTCCATCTTCTTCCCTTTCCATGTCCCAATGTTGACCTCCCATCCATCTAAACGACCATCATCCGAGACCGACAAGGACAACTCAAACTACCTACCTAGACATCCTTGCACAAGTCCTGGAGCACTTCATGTCTTCCCTGTACGCGGCTGATGCTGGTGTCCAACTTGGGCCCGGCAAGGCGGACCAGAAACGTGGTCACGTACATATGTCGCAGCGAATCCTGCAGCAGAAGCTCGGTAACCCTGGCAAGTAAACCCAGACTGGCCTTCTTGTTGGCACTAAGGTCGTCCCACTCCGAGCCTGCCGGGTGAAGGGACGCCTCCTTGGCTCGATATGCCGTGAGGATTGCGTGAATCGCGGCTGCGTGGTTGCTGGTTTCCGGGGAAGCGCAGGCGCCAGCCGGAGAGAAGGGGTGCCGAGAGACGTCGAGGCCGAGGTATTCGAAAAAGGTGGGAGGCTCAATGTGCCTGGCCGTGATGAGGGCGAACTGCAAGTCGCATATTCTGCGACGCTGCTCTCGGGGCGGCAGCGGGCCCTCTTGGGCCGACCACAGGTACTTTTTGGCAATAGGGGCGAGCCAGAATATGCCACTGCCCGCCCAGTAGCCAGGTCCCCAGAGCAAGTCTCGGCCCGTCAGGAACTCGGCCGTGGCAACCGCAACAGCACCGTGGAACTCGTTGGAAAAAGGGTCGGGAATGCATCCCAGCTGGTTGGTGATTCTGTCCCACACCGTCGGGTCGGTGGGTTGGACAACAGGCTGCGACGAGGAGCACATGCCGTTGATCATGGACGTGATTTTGAGTCCGGTCGTGAAGGAAAAGAGGAGAGTCTCGAGCCCTATCGCTGCTGTCTTGGTGGCGAGGATGAAAAGGCACAAGATGATGGGGAATGGACGGGCGGGATTCATGGTGGAGATGGAACCGGGGGCTCGTTAAGTGGTGGGATATGGTGGTCAAGGGTGAACTATGAGCGGCTGGGCGTGGCGGAAGAATGGAGAGGGGGAATATGGGCTGCTGGCGGAAGGTAAATATACCTAATCCCTCCTCAAGTTCATGTTGACAAGGTTCGCCATCGTCCTGAATCCTCGTCACTTTCCAACACTTGATCGTGGCACTCTAGCGAGGCTGAGGAGGCTGGCTGACACAGTTTGCAAGCCCCTTTCTTTGACTGAACCGGCTGGTTGTAGGTCATGTGTTGAAACATGTGTACCAAGGGGGTTTCATGCCAATCTGGCGATACATCAACTTTCATAATAGACTTGTGATGGCAACTCCTGGGCTGGTTGTTGCGATAGCAGCGCTTTGTCTTGCAAGAGCCAACTGGTCAGTGCTGGACCAGTAGTCCGTACAGGAAATGGACATCAAAGAGGCGAGGCACGCCAGTCGCGTCAAAGTCTGCCGAGGCCGCAAAGAACGACCTGTCTCGACCACACGGTGACGTGGAAATATCTGACACCCAGACATGTATATACACGACAACTCCAGACGGTTCCATTCCACACGTCGGTCATTCTTTCTTGTGCCTTTCTGCCTTTCTCACGACTTTCAGGAGAGTGAGACAACATTGTCCACCTTGCCCTCGACTCTCCCACACCTTCTCACCACTGGCCTTCGACCCCCTTCCCAACCCGCGCCTCCACCTCGAACACGACAGACGGACGTCCTTTTCCTGCATCGAATCAGCCTCACAAAGAAGCACATCGTGCCGCGCACCCCCTTCTCAACACGCACACCACCTCGAGCATGCCAGTGTCAGAGAACCGGTCGGCCTTGTACTTTTTCTCCGCTGCATTCCCCAACGGCTATCAAACCGTCGCGAGCCATCATGTCAGGTGGATAGAGGACCGGGCTGGTGGCAACAGGAACCTGAGGCTCGTGTACTCGGCGCTCAGTGCCATCGCCGACAGCATCACCGTCCGCTTTTCGTCAAAGTTCGGAAGAGACCCGGCATCTTGCTGGACACAGCTCATCAACCTCTTTCAAGACCAAGCTCTGGTTCGACAACTCTGCGCAGCACTTTCCGGCACCGCGGACTCGGACCACGACGAGGAGACGGTTCGCTTTATCACCCGCCAGCTGGGACAGCTCGTCCACAATGTCGGTCGCCAGACGGAGCAGGGCATCGAGCTCGGGCTCGTCGTGGGGGTTGCCGATGCCGTCTTTGCACTACCTCGAGCTCGCGACAATGGATGTCGGTTCGATACATGTGTCATCTTCATCAAGCGCCCTCGGATAGGTAGCGAGTACTTTGAGAGCATAGCACCCCTCCCGTCCGCACGCAAGACGGCACCGCCCTCCAGGACAGCAACCCCGGAGCTGGCTCCAACCCTGCGCCCTCGTCTCCCAGTCACGGTTGGGTATGCGACGACAACCCAGGAGCTCGCCCCAGTCTCCCGCCTTTCCGCCGAGTGGAAGCCCGAGGAGTCGGGTGCACTGGTCCGCAGGACGGAGCCGACGCACATCATCAGCCTGCAGCAACCTCTGGGGGACAGCCCTCGCCCATGGGGCTCCTTTTGGGAGTGCAGTCGCGAGGGGTTCCGCTTCTTCAGCCGGATGGTCACGCTTGCGTACTGGCTCCCAGTCCTGTTCCTTGCCGCTTCCGCCCTTTACCAACACAAGTACGCCCCGGTACACGTCACAAGTCCTCCCCACGATCCCAGGACGGACAAGCTCATGGAGGCGCTGGGCCGGCCGCCGCTGGCGGTGCCGATCGCGGCCAAGATGCAGGTTCCTCCCAATGCCTACCTCGCCCTCAAGATGCTGGTGCGCATGTCTGCGCAGCTCGAGACGGCCACCGAGCAGCTGGTGATCCTCGGCACCAACGGCGCGGTCCCCGTCAACATCCGGCTCTTTGAGGAAACCTGGGATGACCTCTACTGCACCCTGTCGGGCAAGTCGTGCGCCGCGGGCTCCGACGAGGGGTACTCGGAGCTCCATCAGCAGGCGCTCGAGCTGGTGTCGACTCTCGAGGATCTGTTTGAGAAGCAGCTCACGGCCATCCGCGAGGAGCTGCAGAGCCTCAACGACGTCTTTCTCGGGCTGGAGACGTGGGTCAAGGGGTTCAGCGTCAAGGCGGCGAGGCGTTGCTGGTCCGTCCTGGGATACGACTTGTGGTGCGGCAGCGATCGTCGCAATGTCGGGGATGCGTACTTTGCCTATGGCAGGCTGCTCACTGACCTCGCCCAGCTTATCAACGACAGCCGTGAGCGGCGTGGACTCGCCATCAAGGACATGAGGACTACGACAATACTTCAACGGGGACTCTTGAGAGTGCTGAGCCTCGACAAGTCTCTCAGCCCGGCGACTATCTATTATCTGGCCAGAAGCGCGAGCGAGATGACGGCCGAGGCCATGCAGAACCAGAAGGATGCTGAAGCCGGAGCTTCTAACCGATGGTTCTTGCTGCGGCTTTGGTCCTGGGTCACCTCTTCGAGTCCCAGGCAACGCACCCAGACGGAGTCGCCGGACGCTCTTCAGGCTGTCGACCCGACCGACTCGCTCGAAGCCATCGCCAGCGAGGCCGTCATTGCCGGCTACCTCTATGACGGCATTGGCATCAAGCTGAGGTGGAAGGCGGCCGACTTTGAGAAGGAGAACAGCTCCCTGTCGGCCCTCAGTCAGAATGTCAAGAGTGATGTGGACTGGTACTGGCAAACAAAGAACCCGGCTTCCTTCTCGCAGATCCAGGACAGGTTTGCCGGCCTGGTGCATTGGTACAACGAGTTCTGGGGCATTTTGATTCTTCACAACATAGAGTTTACCGAGCAGTGGAATCGGGAGCTGCGAGAAGATTGACGCTACTTCTCGAACCTTGGGGAGGGGGGGGCTGGGGGGCGGGAAAGGGGAAGGGGAAAGGGGAAAGGGGGTTTTCATTTTTCTTTGTTATCCTCTCTGAAACCGGCGACACTCTGGTGTTTGATGAAGGACTCATCTCCAAATCAGTCGAGCTGGAAAGCGACGACAGGGTCCCGGGTCGGTCTTCTTTGTTCTTTTTTGACACCAAATCTCCAGGCAGTCCTCAGCATCTCCCAGCCTTTGTTCACATTCCGCGCCTCTGCGCCAGACCTGGGCATCCCAATTTCTTTTCCTACCTCTCGCGTCATCCAAGCTCCTGCATCGAAGCATTAAGTTATCTGTCAGTCCCCCCGGAGCACATATCAATCACATCCTCACGCCCTGCCTGGCATTCGGCCCGTCCTCGCTGCCTCCATTGCATCAGAGTCTGGCCGCACATCCCTTCCCAGCCACGGCATTCCAGCTTCAAGTTCCCTCAACCACATCTCCCAACCGATGCCATTCGGCAGCGACCAGCGACCATGTCCGACACCCTCGACAGCATTCCCACCACGCCGATATGGTCCGACACCCTCCACAGCGTCCTCACCGCGGCGATACGGTCCCGAATCGTCGACGTCCTTTTGAGCTTCCTCCTGATCGGGGCAATTGCTTGGTTGGGACACTACGGCCTGCGCCGTCTCCGAGCGGAATCCCTCTGGGTGCGGCTCATCGGCGGCTTGTTTGCCCTGTGGTACGGGGTCGTCGTGATGGAGTGCCTCGGGGATGCGTATGGGCAGGTCTGCGACGTCGGGCGTCTTTGGCAACTCAGGAGCGCCCCCGTGTCGGCCGTCCACATGCAGCATGTCACGATGCAGCACCCCATCTTGGACCAGATCGAGACCGTCATGGCCGGCATTGCCGACATGGACTTGACGACTTTGCGAGACATCAACCACATCATCATTGACGACAACGACTCGGAGCCCAACAAGACGTGGCCGGATGAGCTCCGGTCCCATCTCGCCGACGTTACGAGCAGAGCCTGCTGGATTCACCAGCACATCGACCCCAAGGACCACAGGGCCGACGTCGAGCTTTACCAGCGCGTTGTCGGAGACCTCGTCGACATCTGCAACCACCTGCAGTCCTCGCTCGCGCCATCTCGCAACTGGCACCTCCCCTTCGACCTCGTCGTCGAGATCAGCGAGGGGACCTACTTTCTGCTCAATCTTGCCGACAACATCACCATGACGGCCGAGGACCGGGGCATCTCGTGCCCTTCCTTGTCCGAGCTCTCCTCTCAGCCATTTCTACGAGCCATCTCGAGCTATCTTGGCTGCACCGTCCACACGACCCGCACTCTGGCCGATGGGTTCCGAGCCGACACGAGGGAGCTGCGCGACAGCGTTGGCAAGTACCTCGACTGGGCCGGGGGGTTGATGGACACCATTCCCAAAATCAGGACGGACCTTGCTCTCTTCAACGCCCTGGCCGGCATCATCCTGGATGAGCCAGATCGACGCATCAAGAGATGGATTCGCAAGGCCCCGGTGTCCCGGAATAGCAAGTTGACTGCCAAGGACACACTCAAGATGTACGAGGCCACCACAGCCGAGCACATGCCTCGAATCCTCTCGGCCCTCGACGGCTCGCTCGCCGAGGCCGTGGACCGCATCAACAAGACCTACCAAGCATACGCGGGCTTCGTCGCCGGCCTCGACGCAGTCCAGGCGACGCTGGATGACATGCTGTTGCCGCCACAAGCGCGAGTGCCCCCCTTTGTCGTTCGCAAAAGGGCTGTTGTCGATTCCCACCTGTATACGCAGTTCACCCACATTCTGGCTGCGCGTGACGTACTGCTTGACGGGCACTGGGCTGTCAACAGAACGTCCCACGCCGACGTCTTCTTTTTCCCCCCGCCTCTGGACGTCGCGGCCTTCCTAGAACGCGTCGGAAGGCAGGCATACAACAAGGCCAAGAGAAGGAGCAGCCAGTTCCAGTTCAGGGTATGTTTCTCTCGAGACAGTCACATCCATCCGTGCATGCTAACCGAGTTCTAGGAGTCTCTGGAAGTACCATTTCCCTGGCCGCCGGAGGACAAACTCGGGGAAACGACCTTCAGGGCACATGATCCGGAGCACGCCGCCCGTTTCGACCGAGATGTTGCTGAAGCTCTCCGCAGCTGGATGGACAAGTGGTCGGATAAGGGCTCGGAGACGAAGGTGGATAAGTGGAACTGGACTACGAGAGTATTTCGTTGTTGGGGAAGGCAGGGCGGGAAAGGGGGGAGTGGTTGCTGAGTAGGTACCTATGATCTATCCAAGCTTGAGTCAGATAGAAGAAATTTACTTGTGCCTCGCTTCAGGGCACCTGAACGAGAAGCTGCTCCATGGAGGGCAACTGGTGGAGGTAGGGCCCGATCGCGGTGTTTTGTGCGGGCTACCTGTCCTGTCGCCCAGGAGGGCGAAACGCTCAGGTGGTGCACGAGCGTCGGACATGGCAAGGTATCACGACAAGAGGTCTCTTGATACGTGTAGGAGGGGTGAACCATCGACCAGGCGAGGTGTGTCGCCACGATGCGACACGCTGCAAAGGTACAAACAGCAAAACTTGGGGCTGCTTGGGTGCTTTGTGACAATGGCGTTGAGCGTTGAGCTCCGCTGGCCAACCTGCTGCGCTCGGGTTTGACCTTGGGGGAGGCGAGGAGGGGGCGTCCATGGTGGAGGTGCTCGAGGGGGGGTGGAAATGGTTGAAGCTGGGGGAGAGGAGGGTTAGTAACTTCATCATCTTGGGGAGAGGGGCACGGAAATGTCATACTTTTTTCTCAAACAGACAGACCAACCGCCGAGCGACCCAGGAGCTAAGGAAAAGGAATCGATGGTACAAATGACAGACAGCGAGACATGGTAAAACAGAGACAGGTGGATGAAGACAAGACAGCAATGGCCAAAACAAGAAGAACAAACACGCGCACATTGTCGACGCATCAATGCACTGTTGTATATACCAGAGTTACAACCGGGGGAAAGGGTGAGGGGGGGAGAGGACTGGAGTGATCCCCCGGGTTCTGTCACCAGTTGACTTGGCTGTTGGATCGTCCTGCGTCGGAGCCGTGGGGGCGTTTCGGACGCATGGCCACCAAGGTGTGTTATTGTGATGTGGGCTTGCGAAGGTTCGTCTCCTAGTGTTTCGTATGCTGGCCTCGGGGCAGACGACAAGACGGAGGACCGCGGCGGAGCTTGGGGCGATTGGACGGGGTTGTCGGAGCTCGGCGGCGGAACGCAGGGGTCAACGCCGAAGATCTGGGGGTCGAGAGCGGCGGTCTGAAGCCAGGGGTCAAGGACAGGAGAGTCGGCCCGGACGAAGACTCTTTGTCCCCAAGCTGTCTGGCGTGTTGGCCTTGGAGCAAGGAACAAGACTCGGCTCTGGGCGGCGCTCAGGGTCGGCAACAAGGATGGGGACGGCAACAAGGATCGGGGGTCGACGCCGAAGATCATGGGGGACGGGACGTGGACGTCGGAGCAGACAGGGCGACGAGTCCACGTCCCCAGGTATCGGCTTCCTGGCTTCAAAGCAGGCGGCAGTTCTTGGCAGCTCTCGGGGCGTCAGCGGAGGTGGTGGGGAACAACAAGGAAGAAAGGGGGCTTGACGGCACGTCAGACGACGGAAGGAAATCCCGAACCAACAAGCCAACCAACAGATCCATCTTTTTCTTCCTGACTCGGTTCCTCCCCTCCATGTCATGTCTTGTCGAATTGTCGGATTGTCGGAAAGCTTCGGCTTGGGAAACACTGGCCATCTTCTCGCGGGCTCTCTGACCAAGACATCTCTCTCCTGGGCTCTCTCGACAAAGAAATAGATCCATCGCTCGCATGATCGAAGCACACAAAGGCTCGTGGCCGTCGTCAAAGGAAAGCATCCTTCTGGGAACTCGGGGAAGACTGTAGAAAAGGGGAGCCAACCGTCGTGAGTGCCATCAAGGGAAAAAAGGGTTGGGAGATCTCTGTCAAAACAAGAGGACGACACCAGCAAAGATAGGAACGGAAAACAATCGATCGAGGAGCTCCGGAGAAGAGCAAGCGACAACGTCGACAAAAGCTGGGAGCGCGTGCCGGAGCGAGTGGTGCGACGGCGACGCGGAGAAGCGAGGAGGAGCGACCAGACAGAGGTTGGATAGACGCGGAAGCGTGACGATGGCGCCGGGGCTGGGCTGGGTGCGAGAGCGTGGCTTGGCGCGGCTGAATGAGAAACGGCGAGACGAGGCGAGGCAAAGGGGGCGAGGACGACGCAGCTGAGGTGGGCGACAAGGGCGCGAGGGCGACGAGGGCGACGGAGCTGGGCTGGGCGACGAGACGGCGAGGGCGACGAGGGCGCGAGGGCGACGAGGGCGGCAAAGGCGCGAGGGCCTTGCGGAAAGGGGTCGTCTCTGCCGTCACAGTTGGACGAGGCCGACGGAGCTTACGAAGCCGTAGCCGTCGCCGACGACGAGAGAAGCCTACGTCCCAATGTATCCTTGTTAGGCGCGAAAGCCTTGCCCTCTTGCTTGCGTGTGACATCGCGGTAATCTTGTGCGTCCGAAGGCGTGGAATTGCGGCGGCTTGATCGTGTCGAGCCGGAGCGAGAGCTGCCGAGGCGGAATCAGAGCCATCGGGGCGAGTTGACCGTGATCAAGCAGAGCGCCATCAAGCACGATCGGCTGACTCGTCCCTCGTCCCCGTTGTCGGACGTAGTTGTCGAATGGGCTCGCTGTCGAGAAACTCAAGGGGGCTTCGGAGCGCTTGTGGACCGGCCTTGGTATTGGACCGCGTCGTGGGAACGGAATCGCTGGCTCGATGCCAAAGGGGAGAGTGTCGAGACGAGGAACCTGGAGGTCAGAGGCGTCAGCTGGGCGCGTCGGAAACATCGTCCCATTGTCGTGGTGAGAGTTGCGTCGGGATAGAATCGCTGGCGCCGGTGCCAGAGCCCCGAGACGGCGGCGTCGAGACAAAGAGAATACCTTTGGAGCAAGCGACAAGAGCCGGAATCGAGAGCTGCGGAGGAAGATGCTTAGTCGCGCGCGCCCGTGTGTCGTCATCGAAAGGGAAAACAAAGGGGTGCCGTGGCCAGATGCGGTCGCCATAGCCGCACAGAGCAAGCGACAAGCGATTGAACGGGTTGCGGCGCCATGGGTGAGGCTGTTGATGATGGGCATGGGGATGGTGTGCACTGACTACCTCTCGCTGGTTTGAGGAGGGTGCAACACGTTTGTTGGCCTGGTGCGCGACGCGGTGTCCCAGGGCTTCTGTCTTGGTGTTGGCTTGCCACCTCCTCGGGGAGGGTGCCACTCGCTTGTCTGGAGGCCAGGCAGGGAGCTGCTGGCTTGTCTCCCTGGTGTGCGACGGCGCGGTCCAGGGCTTTGGCTTGTTCCTTGGGCTTGCCGCCAGCTGGATTGTCAAGAGGGACGCCGAGGAGGAACAGCGGCACGGGGGAACGCGACCCGGGTGCGCGACGGCGCGGTGCATGGTGTTTGTCGGTGGGTGTCGGACAAGACAAAGTGCAGGAGGCGCCCATTGCTTACTTGTCGGCCTCGTACGCAACGGCGCGGCCCCAGGGCTTTGGCTTGTTCCTTGGGCTTGCCGCCCCAGCTGCGCTGTCAAGAAGGACGCTGAGCAGGAACAGCGTCACGGGAGAACGGCGACCCGGGTGCGCGACGGCGTAGTGCATAACGTTTGTCGGTAGGTGTCGGACAAGACAAAGTGCAGGAGGCGCCCATTGTTTGCTCGTCGGCCTTGTACACGACGGCACGGTGCCAGCGCGGTATCCGCTGTGATGTCGCCAGGTCTTGCTGCGATGGGATCCTCCTCGCCGTTACTGCCGTCGTTGCGCGTACCTGGTGCTGGCTCCTGCTTCCTTGTTGGGCGCCGAAAACCTTGCCCTCTTACTTGTATACCATCATCCCAGCCATCTTGTTCGTCTCGACGCGCGCGAGCGAGAGTCTTGATCGTCCCCGCTATCCGAGTCGTCTGTCGGAGTCGCCGTCGAGGGGCTCGCGGGTAGGCCTTCGTGGCAGTCGACGTCGCACCGGAACGGATCGCTAGCGCCGGTGCCAGAGGGCCGAAGGACGGCGGCGTCGAGACGAGGGGTGTCGAGTGCAGGTGATGGAGGGCGGGAGGGAGCGCTGTCGGAACTCGCGGTCGAGAGGGCTTCGCAGCGCTTGCAGGCAGGCAGTCACTACCGACAGTTAGAGGTTTCTGACTCGAGCGCGCGAGGGCTGTCGATGCACATCAACTCACAGAGAGGCAGTCGTCAAAATAAGCGTGCTGACCGCCATCCTCGCTCGCAGTCGTGGACGCGCCGTCGCGGGACTCTCGGGGGCTGGCGCGTCAAAGGGCGTGCACTCGTCGCCGAATCGAGTGGGAAGAAGAACCGGAACGCAGGGCAACGTCGCGTCGCCGGGCGGAGCTACGTACTTGATGAACAAATCGAGCCTCGTCGCGTCGTCGTTGCTGATGGCTTGTGGATGGGCTGTGTGACTGTTGACTCGATGCCCTGGCGCGAACCAGTGTCGAGCTGACTCAGAAGCTCTGACCCTTGAGCGCGCCAGTCGTGCCGTACTCGTGCCGTACTCTGATTGGAGCACGGAGGCGCCTACCAAAAGTATTTTCTCACACGCTGGCGAGCGCCAAGACAATATACGTTCAGGGGGTCGCTGTACTTTCGGAGGATGTTATCACTAAGCCAAAATTTTAGCGACTAGCTGCAGCGGTGCTAGCGACAAAGGCCCCTAAAGTTATAGTAACCTTTTCCTGCCGGATGTATTATCTTAGTAGTCTTGCTAAAGGCGGTAAGAAAAGACTTTTAGTAGGCGCCTCTGTAGTCTTAGAAGCTTCCTCTAGAGGTGTAGCTAAATACTTGTTTTTAACTAATTAAAAATATATACCTACATATATATATACTTATAAAGGGTATAAGATTAGTATAACTATTTTAAAATACAAAGAGTATATTACAAGGTTACTACTAGCATAATCCCTATTACTACTTTTAAGGATAACCTTAGTTAATTATTGTAGGGTTAATTCTACCTACTATTTACAATGGATATCCTTAATATAAGTCGGAGTAAAGCCTCCGGCTAAGCAGAGTTAATCGTAGCTAAGTAGTAAGGCCGGAGAAAAGCCTCTACGTAATTATTTTTAATCGCAGTAAGTAAAAAAGTGGCAAAATAGTAAGTTACGGAGTATAATAATAGCAAGAAACGGCTAGAAATAACAGTACTATACTACTACTATTAATCTAGCGACTCTAAAAAGGAGGGAGCGCACTATTACAGAAAGCTTACCTGTATATATATATAGACTAAACCCTACGGAAGTCGTAATAGAATTCCTTTTCTCCTTAACGAATTTAATTATTATCTATAACCTCTTACACATTATCTACTTTAGTAACTATACTACATACCTTATACTATATTGTAGGGCTTACTCTTCTATACTTTAGTAATTATCTTTCTATACTAACTCCTTCTAGGTACTAGTTTTTAAGATTATAAGTCCGGGTTGTACTAACTTAATCCTCTTCCTTTTCCTTTAATCTTACCGATCCATCGCGAATCCAGCGAATTATACTGGCTAAATTTAGTATACTAGTCCTTAATAGCGAGGATAATTATAAATTAGGAAATGTAGATATATAGTTATCTTATACTTACTAATATAATATATTATATTTATAGGCGGCCTATAGCTTTAAAGCTATAATTAACTTACCATAGCCCCCTAAAGCTATAGAGATAAGCGCTAACAGCGTTAATACTACCGATAAGTATAAAACTCTAGGCGTATAGTCAAAAGCCGTACTTGGAAGCAGAGTACGGAGACGGAGGCAAAAGGTAGGCAGTGAAGAAAAGTAGGTCCACTAAAGTGGGTCCGTGATAAGAGAAGTGGGGGCACTGATAAGTGCTAAGGAAGATGGAGTGGAAAGTTGTAATTATATTAGATGAAGGATTAATCTAGAACTTTTCTACTCGAGGGGGAGAGCTATTCTTATACTCGTTCCCAGGCCTCTAAATTCGCTACCTAAGGCGCGGAGACCAAATTGCGTGCTGGCACGCGATTACGTAGTTACGTACGCGATTACGTAGTTACGACGTAGTTACGTAATTGCCTTACGATCGCCTTATACGTAGTTACGTAATCTATACGTAGTTCTTGTAATTAAGTAGTTATTTACCGACTAGTCGTACGATAAGTGTTACGACTATTATATGGCTGCCTGCAGGGTACTATTGCGTATGTAGTGGATACTATATATAAGTTGGTGTAGTGGAGCATGTGATCGATTATAACGATAAGACCTTGATTGCCAGAGGTCGTGAGTTCGAATCGCACTGCGCGTACTAAGATAAATCTTATTATTATATACCCCCCGTAATCTAGTTAAAGATTTAGATTTTTGGCTAGAGTACTAATTTAATATATAAGATTTTTGTTTTTTATTTAACTATGTGTCCTTATAGCTATTTAGGGTATATCTAATTTAAAGAGGGTAGGAAATATAATTTATACTTCCTTACTTAACGATTAATAACTTTTTTATTTTATCGTATTACCTTCTTTCACCTCTTTTTTAGTTTAAAGGATTAGCTAAGTTATTTTTACTATATAAGTAATTTAATAGCTATATTCGATCTTAGCTAGGGATATAGTAAAACACTACGCCGATATACTTCGTATATTTATAGTAAATACTATTCTCTGCTAGTTGTTAAGCTAGCTATCTATTACTATTACTAGGATATTTTAATCTCTAGGTATTAGTTTATTAGATTTAATAATACAGTTCACGGTATAACTTAAATACTAAGTTTCCTTTCCAGATTCTTTTATTTTTATTTTTAGAACTTAGTTTTGGATTTAGTACTACTTAAAGCTAGTATATTTAATAAAGTAGTATTCCAATTAGTTATATTCCTTTATATAAAGGATATATATACTTTTTAGTTTATATTCTTCTAACTAGATTAATTATTTAAATAGTATCTATATAACCGTTTTAAACTTTTTTAAGGGTTTAGATATATTAAATCCCTAATAGCTTACTTTTTATTTATTTTAAAAGTAGCCCGTAGTTTATTATAGTAGCCTTAGATATAATCTAACGTTCTTTTCTAGGATACTTTATTCGGTTTGGAAGAAAAACTATTATAGTTTAGATATCTTCTTTTTATTAGACTTACAGTCTTATATTTGGTATAGCTTTACTCCTAGTTCTGTTAGAGTTGTAAATTTATAGAGATCGTATTTATTATACTTTTCTAATAGTTTTAAGTATTTACTTTTTACTAATAGTAAAAGATTCTCCTTTTTTAATTACAAACTCTGTACCTAATTAGGTACTAGGTAGGCCTAAGTACTAGATTTTAATAGTTCTTATTTAGAATACTTTATAGATTATCCATCTGCTTTTTATAATACATCTACGTAGTAAGGTAGGAATTTATTTAATAAAACAGTCTTTAACGTATTCGTTTTAAACGTATTAAATCTAGTAGTAGTACCGGTTTTTTAAAAGTATTTTAAATAAATACGGAATAGATTTACTATATTAAATAACGCTCGTACTTTTATTAAGTAGAGTTCGTACTAATAGGTTTTATCTCTCCGTTTTATATAAAGTATTTAATACTAAGTAAATACGGTAGCTTTACCATAATTAATAACGCTCGTATTCTTTATTAGATAGAGTTCTTATTAATAGGTTTTATCTTTTCCGTTTATATACGAAGTATTTATACTAAGTAAATACGGTAGATTTACTATAATTAATAATACTTGTACCTTTATTGGGTAGAGTTCGTATTAATAGGTTTTCTTTCTCCGTTTATTTTTAGCTTATATACGAAGCAGAGTATTATATAGAGCTATTAGCTTTTATTTAGTATTTAGAAGCATTTTAAAACTCTCTCCTGGTTTTACTTACTAGTCTCTTTGTATTTTATTTCTGCTCTCGTTTATAGTTTTAAATCGTTTTAAACGATATAAACGTATTTCTTAACGTTTTATTTGTAGGAAATCCTAGTTGTAATTCTTGTATTATTTTTACAAGTCCCTAAAGCGGTAGGTAGTACTAAAGATATCGATATTTTCGATTCCAAGTACTTTAGTTAAAACCTTATATTACTTATTCTGTTTTTATACTTAATAGTATATATAACTAGGTTTTTTATACTTAATAGTATATATAATTAGGTTTTATTTTATAACAAATACTTATTTACCGCCGAGTAATTTAATACTTAAAGGTATTACTACTGTATTCCAAGTATCTAGACTTTAGTAGACTTTTTTAAGTAAAATTACTTTAGCTCTTTGTTTATAGGATATGTAAATCCTTTTTTATAAATTAGCTTAGCTTTCTAGGTTTTAATTATTCCTTGTTTTCTGGACTTTAGGAATTATTATCCAGGGAATTATTTTCTTCTAATTCTATAGTTCCTAAGACTTGAGATTTACGGAGTATTATAGGTCCAATAAATTACCTAGTATAGGCAACTTTACACTTTATAGTTAAGTGGGTTTATTAGACTATATAGATTAGATATATCCTTTTAATAAGGTAATCTTTTTCTTTTAGCCTTTTGTATATAAGATAATTTCTTAATAGTCTCTACCTTTTAATTTTTAAGTAGCAGTGTAAGGATTCGTATCTTCTTCCTGGTTTTTTAATAACTTTCGTAAGCTATTAGTATATTTAGCTATTTTGAATAGCCAAGTCTTTTAGTTTTCTTTTTTCTAGTTTTGCTAGTATTTAACTAGACTACTAATAGTAGAATAATAAAGTATTATTACAGCTTGTATTCCTATAGGAATTAGTTTATACTGTTTTATTACTTTTAAATTTCTAAGTATTTGTTTTATAGTAGTAGTATTTTATTTCTACTACTACTTATAGTTTATTTAACTTTCTAAGTATTAAACCTATAGTAATAAACTACGTATAGTTTTTTATAACTTTCTAAGTATTAAACTAGTAGTATTTAATAAACTTAAGGTATTATTTTCACCCTTTTAGTCTATCGAAATAAGGATTATATTCCTAATAGGATAAATTCCTATATTTATTTAAACGTAGTTATATAAGATTATTATTCTTTTACTATTCGTAATACGAAAGTATATAAATAATCTTTTTATTATAAACTATAAACGCCCTTTTTAGCAGTATCTAATATCTAGTTTTAACAATCTATCTTAGAAATAGTATCTGCATTTTCTATCTATCCTTACTAAATAGCAAGTTAGTATTTTAGTT
>MU839516.1:0-127656 GCA_030685255.1 Podospora conica
GTACTATATCTACTTCTAGTATATATATATAGATATAACTTAATTATTTTATACTTAAGTACAACTCGAGTATACTCGAGTTGTACTCGCCAAGTGAGTACGAGTACGAGTATTATACTCACTTGGCGAGTACAATACTCATACTCGACTAGTACGTACTCGAGTTGTACTAATCCAAAGCCTGGTTGATACGGAAGCTAGTGAAGAAGGAGACGGCGATTATCGAGGCGGCGAGTGACGGTAATATTGAAAGGTCGCTGAGTGTATTAGCCTGGGGATGGATGTCAATGCAAGGGATAGGTAGGGGTGGTCGGCGTTGAGTATGTGCGGGTATGGTGGCCAGGTGGCCATTGCGAGGCTGCTTTTGGATCATGGCGCTGATTTGGATAATGTTGATGTTAATGATGATACGCCGACGAGCTTGGCGGCGCAGAGGGGGCATGCGCAGCTGGTGGTTATGTTTGATGAGGAGAGGCAGGCGAGGGATTTGAGAGTTAGGGAGATGGATGCTGAGGTTCCGAAGAGGTGTGTTTGATTTGGGGCTATGTCTATCTGTCGGGCGCTGACATGTTCTAGTGTGATTCTTTAGGGCGTTCCGGCGTTCCCCGTGTCTCTAGCTTTTTCTTATGATCGAGGTAGTTAAAGTAAGAGGTAAGCGACTTGTTTCTCAGGCTCCTTGGATACCTACCCACTTGCAAATAAACTCATCTGCCTTCAGTCACAGTCTCCAAATTCCACCATCTTGCCACCTGGTCCCCCCTTTTCTCGCACATGCTTCCAACCAAAGTTCAGCACTACCCTGACTCTTTCGACGTGTTTGTCCAAGTCCCTTCCTGTATAGCTCACGCCCCAGCATCATAAACAGCGACAATCCTCTTCCCAACCGACTCCCCACTCAAGTAGGCTCCCGCTACCGTGCCACACTCCTCAAACGGGGCGGCATGCTCGCCACAGAACCAGAGCCTGCGATCTTGACAGCCCTCCCTGATGGCCAGCACATCCTTGTCGGCCTCCTCTATCCCAACCTGAAAGTTGCAATAGCTCCCGAATCCACTCAGCTCATCCTTGAGCCACTCTGTCGCGAGGATTGCCTTCGGTTGACAGTCTGGATCATCGGGACTATACCCCGGCAGACGAGAGTAGTAGGGTCGGAAGAACTCCTCCAACAGACGGGTCTTCTCGGCCTTTGATTTCCCGTGGATCATGCTCACGATGTGGCGGGAGCAGTCACCGTAGATGTAGAAGAGGATGGTGGGGTGGTTGTTTGGCTCGCGGAAAGCGGACAAGTCCCAGATCTCCTGAGGCCAGCCGCGAGGGTTCGTGTCGGGTGCGTATTCGGGGGTGAGCCAGTTGGTGTAGCAGGGGAAGGCGTTGGCTTCCGGGTCTTTCGTCCAGAAGACGCGGGGAAAGGTGATAAAGACCTTCTCGAGCTGGGACAGGGATATGTTCGTGATTGCTGCCGAGAGTCGTGGGGGAAGTGGGGGGTTGAAGACGTCTTGATGGAGTTTGAGCCACCCCAGGGGGCTGGTCATGACGACCTCGTCGAAGGAGAGGGTCTCGCCGGTTGAGGTGGTGATGATAACGGGTTGGCCGGCCGATCTTGATTCCGGGGTCTTGACGCCGACGACGAGCGTGTTGAGACGGATAGTCGCATCTTCTAAGGCCGGCTTCGCGGCGCGTTGAAGGATCGAGGAGAAGGTTGACTCGACGAACATTTCATCTGCCCCTCGGCGTCAATCGAGTTCAAGTTTTGCCAACACTCTCAGCATCTCGGAAGCACTCACCTCCACCACAACACTCCTCCATCCAAGCAAACCTCAAGCTCTGCTTCCACACCGGCTCGCCTACATAGGCCCCGAAAACCTCACTCATCTGCACCAAGAGTTTGCGCTCCCCCTCATCAGGGACGACTTCCTCGGCGCGACGCCGTATAAAGTCCTGCAGCGAATCCCCACTGGGAATCCCCTTGCCGCCATTCTCATCGTGCGCCTTCTCGCTGAACTTGAAGGCCTCATCGATAATCTCCCACAGAAGAGTCGACAGCGGCTCCGTCTGCTCGGCTGGGAGAGGATTCCCCTCGGAGTCAAAGATGAGTTGCTTGTTGTTCCAGTAGTGCAGCGGGGTGGAACTGTCCGTGGCAAGCTTGAACACGGGATGAGGTTCCTCGGAGTCAGTCCAGGCGTGGATCCAGTTCGGCCCGATGTCTACTGTGTAGCCCAGGTCGTCGGACTGGCATATCTTGAGGTGCGTCAGCGGTGCTGCCGGGAAAGGAGGGATAAGGGGGAGGGAAGTACCCTGCCGCCTATCCTGCTGCGGGCTTCGAGGATGGTGACTTTGAACCCTTGCGAGAGGAGAATGTCGGCACAGCGGAGGCCCGAGATTCCTGCCCCAACAATGCAAATGTGTGGTTTCGGGGCGTTGGTCTCCATTTGAGGTATTGGCGTGCGGGATTTCTTGCTGTTGGGTTGAAGTTGATGGTTTTCGGTTCAGATGACGAGGGGGTTGAAAGAATATGGAGGGCGGTGGCGCAGTCCTCCCGAGCAACCTTGGGAGCTGTTCCCCTCTTGGCTTGTCTTGGCACGCTAAAAGTTGATGTCCCTTTTCCCTTTTCCCTTTGCAACCACTTTCAAACCTACAGGTTACCTTGACAAATATCCTTAACATCTCGCGTTAAGAAGACAACAGGTCCAGTCGATCAAGTACACGCAGTCCCTCCCGATCCAGTCTTACATTCAGTGATTACGAGCTCTCCGCCACAGCCAACCCTCCCGTCTTGCTGATGCTCTGCTTCCCCGTATAGTCCCATTTATGCCTGGAAGTCGGATTCCGGAAAAAGGCCCTCAGCATCCACTCAGGGGCTCCCCTCTGTGCATCGTCAGTCACAACTCGGCCACGAGAACTGGATGTACTCACAAAAGACGAAACAAACCGCATCAACCCCGGGAGATATATCGTCCTCCCATACCCACTGTACAACGCCTCCACAATCCTCTCCCCAACCGTATCAACATGCAACAGCGGCGCCAAAAACCCCGGCATGCCCGTATCCCCCTCAAACAACAACGGCGTCTTGACAAAGTTGGGGCTCACAATCGTCATCCGCACCTTCGGCGCGTTGTACCGCGTCGCCAACTCCACCTGCAGCCCCTCGTGGAAGCTCTGCACCCCCGCCTTGGACGCCGCGTAGTCCACAATCCCCGGCGGCGCCACCACGGCGCTCATGCTGCACAGGCTCACCACATGCCCGTGGTTCCGCCGCGCCATCTCCGGCACGAATTCTTTGGCTAGCAGCATCGGCGCGATCAGGTTCGTCTTGATCGTCAGCTCGACGTCCTCGTACCGTCCCTCCAGGAGGTTGTACCCGCGCGCGATGCCCGCGTTGTTGACCAGCACCGTGGGGTGGCCGACGTCGGCGCGGATTCGCGTGCACACGTCGCGGATGGCGGCGGAGCTGCTCAGGTCGGCTTGGTAGTAGTGGAGGTTGGCGCCGGCAGGGGGCGTCCAGCCGAGAGGGGCGAAGTCGATGATGATGATGGTGGTGGCGGGGTTGCGCGCGAGGAGGTGCTGCGCGATGGAGGCGCCGATGCCGCTGCTGCCGCCGGTGATGAGGACGATTTCGCGGGTCCAGTCCCAGTCCGAGGGGGCGGTCCAGTTGTTGGTGAGCTGCCTGTTGAGGAAGGAGTTGAGGGTGATGAGGAGGCCGGTGGCGGAGAGGGTGACGAGTGTGGTTTTGCGGGCGAGGGCGGAGGTGAGCAGGGAGGGGGGGAGGTGCAGGGACGAGAGGGCGCGGGTGAGGGCGTCGAGGTGCGGGCGGGAGGTGGGCAGGGTGAGGTAGGTGGCTGCGGCGGCGAGGGGGAGGGTGAGGCGCTCGTTGAGGAGGGTCGAGCGGAGGAGGCGGGTGACGGTGTCGACGTGGAAGCCTTCGCGGTGGGAGGCCATGTTGGGCGGTTGGGGGGGGACGGTCCTTGACCGAGATGGTGGAAGTACTGAAGGCGTGTGGTGTCGTCAAGGTCGACTGCCCGGACTTATAGGGGGGCCGGTGGGTGTTGAGATGTCCGAGTCTTGGCTCCCCCGCTCTCCCCGCCGGCCAAGCCCGGGGTTCCCGCCGTCCCCAATCCGGACCCCCCTGGAATTCCTTGTGAATGCGGGGAGGGGAACCTCGGCAGGCGTCAATCTCCTCTCTGGCTCTCCATTTCCGGGGGCCCAAGGGAGTTTTGGAGACTTTTCCCCGAATCCGAGGGCACCCCTTCCCAAGTGATCGGTGCCTGTCAAAAAAATAAACTTCTCACCGCAGGAGGCTCCCTTCTCTCCCAGCAAGTTGCCCCTGGATCCCCACCCGACCATCACCCCATACTTTCTTGGCACCTACCACCAGAGGGACAAACGGGAACTGTTGCGTTGCGGGCAAGAACGATAGATCTTTGGCATCCGTACTTAACCCCTCTCTTTGGTCCGTGGGGTGCTCGAACCGAAGAAAAACAACAGCATTTCACACATTCTTTGGCCCCTTTATTGCTTCAGAACGGACAGAGACGAACGGGATCATCAAGTCTCCACCCTCCCCCTCTCTACCCCAGGAAATATTTTTGGCCATATATTTCTTTCGCACCTCCATCACCCCACGGCCACCATGGCCGCCCTCGATATCATGATGGCTCCCACCACCATGGCTTCCACCAACATAGCTCCCAACATAGCTCCCACCGTGGCTCCCCCCGACCCCCCCTCCCCCTCCTACACCCAATTCGCCTGCATCGGCACCGGCTTCTCAGGCATCTGCCTCGGCGCCACCCTCCGCCGCTGGCACAACATCACCTCGCTCCGCCTCTTCGACGCCTCGCCCTCCCTCGGCGGCACCTGGACCCTCAACCGCTACCCCGGCGCCGCCTGCGACGTCCCGTCGGCCCTCTACAGCTACTCCTTCGCCCCCAACCCGCGCTGGACCCGCATCCTCGCCACGGGCCCCGAGCTGCGCGCCTACCTCGAGCGCGTAGCCGCCGACCACGACCTCCTCCCCAAGATGTCCTTCCGCAGCCGCGTCGAGCGCGCCGTCTGGGACGAGAGCCGCGCGCGCTGGACGCTCACCGTGCGGAACCTCGACACGGGCGCGACGTACGCGCACGAGTGCCAGTTCCTGTTCAGCGGGACGGGCCACTTTTCGACGCCGCGGAAGCTGGACGTGCCGGGGCTGCAGGCGTTTCGCGGGGTGGCGATGCACTCGGCGCGGTGGCGGGACGAGGTGGAACTGAAGGGGAAGAGGGTGGTGGTGTTTGGGAACGGGTGCACGGCGACGCAGATTGTGCCGGCGATTGCGGGGGACGCGGAGCGGGTCACGCAGATTGTGAGGGCCAGGCACTGGATCATGCCGCCGGTGGATGAGACGGTGCCGAGGTGGGCGCGGGTGGTGCTGCAGCATACGCCGGGGATGTTGGCGCTGCAGCGGTTTGTGGTCTTTGCGATTGCTGAGATGTCGTTTCTGGCGTTTCCGGTTCGGAACCGGTGGATTAGGGAGCAACATCGGAAAAAGTCGGAGAAGTACATGAGGGCCGCGGCGCCGGAGAAGTATTGGGGGATGCTGATTCCCGAGTTTGAGTTTGGGTGCAAGAGGAGGGTGTTTGACACGGGCTATCTGAAGGCGCTGCATCGGGAGAATGTGGTGCTGACGGACGAGCCGGCGGTTGAGGTGGTGGAGAATGGGGTGGTGCTGAGGAGTGGCGAGCTGGTGGAGGCGGACGTGATTGTCCTGGCCAACGGCTTCGAGATGAATGATCTCCTGGAAGGCGTCGAGATCGTGGGGAGGGACGGCGAGACTCTTCAAGAGCACTGGCAGAAGATAGGGGGGCTGGGAGCATACAAGACGCTCTGCGTCAGCGGCTTTCCCAACTTCTTTTTCCCTCTTGGTTTGTCACCCCAGTTTCTCTCAAGGAGAGGTTGCTAACAACTCCCCAGGTCCGAATTCCGCAACCGCCCACACATCAAACGTCATCTGGATCGAGAGTGCCGTCAACCACGCGCTCAGAATCATCAAGCCACTGCTCGAAGGCCAGGCGAGCATCGCAGAGGTGAAGCCGGAAGCTGAAAAGGCGTACATCGAAGAGACACAGCGCGAGCTGCAAAAGATGGTGTGGTCGTCTGATCAGTGCCAGAGCTGGTACAACAAGAAGCTTGACTCGCCAGTCGAAGTCGCCGGTAAAAAGACCACTCGTTGGAACGGCATGCTCTACCCTTGGTCGTCGGCTCACTTTTGGTGGACGTGTCTGTTTCCCACGAGATCCGACTGGATTCTCAGGGTGAGTTGACAACCGCTCTATGGTTCTGTTGAGGTTTAGCTGACATGATGCAGGGCCCGCCGACGAAGCCCACCATCGTGAAGCGCAGAGGCTTCAAGACCTGGCTTGCTGTCTTTGCGGCTATCGCCCTGAGCAGCGTTGCCGTCTCGCGCTGGACCAAGGGCCACCCAGAGTCTTCATTCTCCGTCGCTGTGGTGGCGGCGATAGGGAGGATCATGGGATCTCGAGTTCCCGGAAGCGGCTTGACTGTTGGAGCGATGGTTGGGCAGATGCAGTCTTTGACGTTCAAGACAGGGAGACTGGGCTTGTAGGCCCGAGCGGTTCATTTTTCAGCGATTGAGAATATTCAAGCGTCATTAATATAGCCTCATTCTTTGAGAGCAAAAATAACAAAAGAAATTGTCCAGACTGGCAAAACCGATGTTTTTGGATTGGCTTCGGTAAAGAGGACGCTATCCGGACAAGTCAACGGGCTGTTTTCTCAGACCGCACCAGGATCGAATTGGCGACCTTCAGTTTGTTGAACTGAAGGGAAAACCAACTGACCATGGTGCAGCCAAGTCTCCAAAATCTCATGCCAAGGACATCTTGGTGTGCAATCTCGGTGGATAAGCGCTCCGGGTGGTGTTGCCAAGGGAAAAAGGGGTGGGTCGAGTTCCAAAAGTAAACAAATGTCGCCCCTGGACGTCCAACATCCCAAAAGAAAAGACATCCCGACCAGAAACCACTCGACTACCTCGGCCAGTTTTCACCTTACATCATCAAGACCGTCGTGGACGCATGGTACATCGCCGGCAAGAACCCCGAGCCCCTGTTCTCGTTCATGTGCTCCACCGCCGTCCTCAGCTTCTGCGGCGTCTTCTTCAACACAGACGTGTTCAAGCTCGCCTCCAGACTCTGCGCGCTCCTCTCAAAGAACGCCTCCACCCCCGCCATCATGGCAAACTCGCCAAACGCCCGCGCCGCGACCTTGCTCTTGTCGAGCAACTCATCCAGCATCGACACCCCCTCCTCCTCGTCATCCGACCCGTCATCGTCAACCAGCGTCGCCTCCTCATCCGCCACCTTCTTGGCCGCACCACCTCCCCCAGGAAAGCCGAACCCGTCCGGCATGTACTTGCTCGCCTCGCCGACGGTCTTCATGCCGAAGCTGAGACGCTCCTCGCTCTCCTTGGCCGACATGCGGCTCTTGAGGTAGCGGTCGAGGACGTAGCACATCTTTCGCTTCTTGCGCTCCATGTACGTCTGCCAGGCCTTGACGAGGCCGGGCTCGGGCGTCGAGTTGCCAAAGTCGAGATCGCTCGACGCGATGCGGTGGCCGTAGAGCTCGCCCTTGCCCGCGCCCAGCTCGAGGTGGCAGAGGAACCACTTTGCTCCGGGGACACCGGAGAAGCGCGCGAGGACCCTGTGTCTGTCAGTCCCCACCCAAAACCAAAATCGAGGAAGAAGGAGAAGAAACTCACCACTCCCCCGCCACCAACCCCACCTCCCTCTCCTGAATAAACCCAATCATCCGCGTCACCAGCCTCTCCTCGCTCGTATGCTCCCCCTCCCCCCCCTCCTCCGTAACCGCTCCGACCATCCCCCCCAGCATCCTCCCCCCCCTCGTCCCCGCCCGCCCCCCCTCCCGCAGCACCCGCGTCTCCACCCCCTCCACCGCGTCCAGCTCCTGCGCCAGCGCCCGCGTCTCGCACGCGAAGCTCGCCACCACCCGCGCGAACCCCGTCGAGATCGAGCACCACCCCGACACGCGGTCGCGCGGGGTTACGGCGCGCGTGACGCGCGCGCGGAGCTGCGCGTGCGAGAGGAAGGTGATGAGGACGCGTTGGATGTCGAATTGAGCGGAGATGCCGGAGGTGGAGAGGGTGATGGGGTTGGGGGAAGTGGTCAGGGAGGTGTCGTCGTGGTGGGTGATGCTGGGGTGGTGGCCTGGGGTGTGGGGGTGGTTGGGGGTGGGTGCGGGGTCGGTGAGGATGGAGAGGTCGGTGGTGAGGATTTCGGTGGGGAGGGGGGGCGGGTTTGATTCGGTTGGTGTGGGGGTGGGAGAGGTGGTGCTGGCGAGGGTTGTGAGGTGGTTGAGGTGGGCGGTGACGGCGGCGTCGTGGGTTTGCCAGGTGAGTTTGGCGGGGAGTGGTTCCGCGGGTGGGGCAGGGGCGGTTGCTGGGGGTGGAGGAGGGGGAGCTGGTTTGGTCTCGGGGACTGGGACGGGGGTAGGCGTCTTTCCGAAGCCGAAGGAGGGCGTTTTGCCAAAGGAGGAGAGCCTTGAGGCTTTCTTGGTGGTGTCCGCGGGAGGGTCTTCTTTCTTGCCCCCACCAAAGCCCATCTTGAAGCTGGGCATGGAAAGCGAGGGACTCGGCATCGAGAGAGATGGGCTGGGGAGTGAAGGCAAGGAAAACATGCTCTTGTTGCTCTCCTCCACCGTCTCCGTGATGGCGCCCTCCACCTTTTCCGGTGGTCTAACTGTCTTGATGCAGTTCTTCAAGACGTAACCCGTGATCTTGGATATGCTGTCGAGTTCGCTTTGCAGGGAATGGAACTCCGAGATGCGAATCAACTCAATGATCTGCACGAGCCACCCGAAGGGGAGGTCTTTTTGCTGCTTGTCCTTGACGGCGTCAATGGCTTTCCGCAGGACGTTGATCAGGCCGTGGTACGTCTTCATGACATCGTTCATCTTCTTTTGAACCTGCGAGGACAGCAGCTTGTTGTAATGCAGAGATCCTTGATCATCCGAATTGCTGTACGCCAGATGGGTCGAGGGGTAGAGAGACCGTCCGCGGATGGGACTGCCCATCTCCATGCCGGACCAGTTGAAGACGGTGATATCGCTGTGCGAGATAACGACTTGGTCCAGGAGACGGGCAAGCGCCATGGCATATCCCTCGGCTGGGAAGGTGGGATACCGAACATCCAAGATGCCCATCAAGCTGTACGCGCGATCCGTCGCCACTGTGGCCTTTCGCTTTCCCGAGACGGCGAGGACGCTCGAAGCGGCGAAGCCGGTGCGGCGTTTGCCCTGCTTCCAGGCATTGAGTTCTTTGATCTGACCAAACTGGGCAATGTACTCCCTGTCGTCCAGGATCAGGTCGAGGGTCTCGTCGACGAGGCACTTGAGGAGATAGTTGATGATGTGCTGCGCTTGCTTCTCTTTTTCCTTCCTCGAGGCAGCGTCTGTCGGGGCTGCTAGCCTGTCCTTCAGTCGTTCAAAGAGCCGGAGACAGCTCTCCTCAGCGCTTCCACTTGCCAGATCCGCAGCAGCGAGGTATACGACCCTCGCCATCTCCGAGGTGGCCGTCTCGAGGGCCATGTCTTTCGGGAAGCGAACTCCAATGCCATCGAGCACCATGATCAATTGCTGTGCCGTGTCGACCCTGACGAGTTCCCTCTTTGTCTTGTCCAAGATCGTCTCCGTATTGGCACCACTGGGCGGATTCGTATGACCGCGGATCCCCTTCAATTCCACAGGCAGGTCGTGGCCAACCAAGACATCCTGCAGAATCTGGCCATCCATCGGCGTCGATGCCCGCGTGTAGACGTTGTTGGTGTCGCGCTGCGTGTAAAACGATATAAAGGGGATGAGGTGGTACAAGTGCCCAAGCCCTTCAACCGGTCGACTCAGGGGCTCCCACTTCGAGTTGACGTAGTAAGTCACCTTGCTCATGACCAGCTCTTGCAAGGTCCACGCTCTGTCTGACCACTCTGGCTTGGACTCTGCAATGTCCTCATAGCCCGCCACCTTTTTCTTTTCTCCCCATCCCGTCGCGGCGGCCAAGGGCTCGTCATCTCTCGTGCTCGACTTGAACCGTCTCCAGTCCCAAACAGCATCCGCGTCCGAGGACGCAGTGTCGAGCTGGACCAGCGTGAACTCTGCGTTGGCGTACCAGTCCCCCATGAGCGACAGCGACTCGCTCAACTCTCCGGCGTTGGTCTTGTCGATGCAGCAAGTGTCGGTCCAGAAGTAACACCTCTCTCGAGCCTGAAACAACTTTGTCTTGAAGATCCTGTCGCACTCCTTCATCGCTTCATCCAGCTTGATGGCCGACTTCCACCGCTGGAGACGGTTGACCAGCTCATCCAGGGCATCCCGGAGCCGGCTGTGCGTGCGGAAGAACACAATCTCCTCCTCGGTAGCCGCGAACTTTGCCCTCGCCGCTTCCAACTTCGCTGCAGCGTCCTCAACAGAGGTCTTCATCTTGTCCACCACTTTGCTCGACTGTCCCGCGGTCTGGGATTTACCCCCCTCATCCCTTGCCTTGCCAACAAGCTCTTCAAAAACTTCACTCTCCATCTCGGCAAACCTCAACCTCGTCCTCGCCTCATCCGCCTCCCCCCTCGCCCATTCCAGCCCCCCCTCCACCGCCTTGGCCACCAACCTCCGATCCAACAACCTCTCCACATCGTCCCCATCCGCCGTCCCGCTCCCCAACCACCTCACCACCCCCTCTTGCTCTTCCACTTCAATCCTGCACTGCTCCAGCACAAGCTGGACATCATTCCCCCTCAGCCCCCCTCCGACCGCCCCGCGAGCCGCCTCCGCCTTGGCCCTCTCCAAATCCCCCGCCCTCGCCCGTCCAATATCCCCCAACAACAACTCCACCCCCTTCCACCGATGCGAGAGCATACAATACTGCCCGCCCGCCCCGCCCCCAACCACGGGATACGACACCAAGTTTCCCGTGGCGAGGTCAAACATGCGGTAGGGCGTCTGCGTCGTCGCTGCGGCCGAGGGCGCGGGGATCTCGACGTCGGCGAGGCCGGAGGTGTGGTGGTCGGAGGGGAGCGAGGGGATGAAGGTCGGGCGGAAGGTCGGGACGAACCAGAGGTTGAGGAGGGCGCGGAGCTTGGAGGGGGAGGCGCCGATGTCGTGGAGGATTTGGGAGAGGGCGGCGGGGGAGAGGTCCTTGGACTGGAGGAGGTCGAGGACGGCGGTGGGGACGCGGGAGAGGGCGTCGGGGGTGGGGGTTGGGGTGGACATGGTGGTGATGGGGGTGATGGAGAGTGGTGTTGAAGGGGGAGGTTGAGAAGAAAAAGGTGAAGAGTGGTGGTCGAGCTGGGGTGGGCCTTCTCTGTGTGAGGAAGGTAGGATGGATGAGAGGAGCCGGGTTTGTCTCCCTCTTTCCAGTTTCCCAGAACTGCAGTGAAAATGATTTCCAGGTCCCGTTTGATCGGTCCACGTCCAGAATTTTGAAGAAATCCCAATATCACCCCAAGGGTCCCGGAACATGTCCATGCATCCATCTCCGAGTCACCATCAACCCATCCCGGCCCATCATTACCCCATTCGCGTCGTACACATGGAAAGCTGCATCGTCTTGGCCCATCCCCGCCCAATACCGCCAACACGATCCTCTCCAACCCCCCCAAACTGGTGGCCGCGCTTGGTGCGGCTGGATGAAAGCGGGGGTTGGGCAGCCAGCGATATGCGGGCGTGAAGCCATCTCTCCGTCCTGGTTGGACCAGAAGCCGACCTCCGGCAGCCCCCCGAGACGACCGTCCGAATCCCTCTCCGAACCCCTCTTCTCGACGTGTCGTGGTTGGTTTGTGTGTTTGCCGGGCGGAAATCGATATTCGTGGTGGTTGCAGGGGGTTTGATGGTGGGAGGCCGATGATGCTGGTCCATGATGAGGAAGTGTTGAAGAGGAGGAGCGGAGTTCTTTCCATCAACATCTGTGTTGTTGACCAGCACCGAAACGCATGAATGGCTTCATACCATCGCGTCCTGGAGGTCTTTGACCGGTCGATAGACCAGAAGAGCGTCGAGTGTGATTAGTGAGTCCGCCCCAACCCTCGCCTGAATCCCCAGACACTCACAAGACAGTGACATCCACCCCTGGGATATCCTCATCAACGGCGAGCGTTGGTCTGGCAAGGTCCGGCTGGTTGGATTTGTCGACTCATTTTTCCTCATCTGCTACTCGGGCCAGTCGCGGTTTGAACATGGTCTCATGATCTACAGTTTGTCCCCTCTACCCCATCCACTTCGCCTTCGTGAAAGCTCACATATGTCCTAGAGGACGACGACATCATCCGCACAACCCTTGAAAATGCAGGCGTCAACCCCGAAGATCTCGGCATCCAGGTCGTCAACCAGAAGCGAGTGGATGAAAAGAATGGTAGATTCCGTCTTTCAATCTTCTACACTCCAAGAAACACCAACTCCAACTCCCCCAACTCAAAGAAACCCCCAAACTAACCCCCTCCCGTAGAACCCAAAGCCTACTTCAACTTCACCTCTGAAAAACACGGCCTCGACTACACCATCACAACCCTCGGCCACCCCATCGGCCTCACAACCGAGTACCCCGCCTCCTCCCTCGCCAAGTACACCATCAAGCTCCGAAAGGGCCGCGACGCCGTCATGAAAAGTACCCCCTTCCCCTCCCCACCCCCCTTTGCGTCCCCCCCTAACACCCCCCAGAACGCATCCGCCGCGGCGTCACCCAGCACGACCTCCCCTCCCTCCTACACGACGCCCTCCGCCTCGGCGCCATCACCCACGCCGAGCTCCTCGGCGCCCTCCTCGGCAAAGCCGTCGGCGGCTCCACCCTCGAGGACGTCTCGGGCAAGTACCTCGGCGCGCTGGCCGGCGCAAAGGGGAACAAGAATCTGGCGCTGTCAGGGGAGAGGACATAGCCCCCCACCACCTCAGGGCGGGGGTGGGGGATGTACACACATGCTTGGTACCCCAAAATTGACACCATCACCAGTAATCCTCGTAATCGTCAATCTCCCAGATCGACTTCTTCCTCTTCCTGTAGTACCTCTTGCTCGGCGCCGCCCGCGGCGGGGCGGGGTAGTGTAGCTCCCCGCGGCCTCTCTCTCCGGTGATTCTCCTGTCGACCTCAGCCGTCCGGAGCCCGGTGTAGAACGGGTTGGACGTGCTGCGCGGAAGGCAGCTGGCCGACAAGCTCGCAGCTGCGGCGGCCTCTCGACTGGCGGCGGCGGTGGTGTTTGGGCGCGCCGTCGCTCCCGACCTTTGGATCCCCGAGGGACCGCCGGGCACGGCGCGCGGACTGGAGCGTGTGGTGAGCTCTCGGCGGCCGGGAGGGGTGTCCGGGCGGTCTGAGTACGCCGCGTCACCCGGCCGTCGGAGGCCGGTGGGGCGCGCCGGTGACCTGACCGGGACGGGGGGTGTCATGGCGGTCGGCGTGAGGATTGGGACGGAAGTCTCTGGAATGGTTTCGAGTTTCTGATATGCAAAATACGAGTTCCCGCTCGTCTTTCGAATCAGAGGTGCCCGAAGGGGAATGTCTCTTGCGAAGTTCGAGGTTGCCCCGTGGCGGTCGAGGAGGGAGGCGGTGTCGTCGTCGTCGTCGCCGTCGTAGTCGGCACTGTCGACGTCGTAGACGTGGTCGCATCCGCCTTCCTCGAATGGATTCGTGGGGAGGGCGTCGCTCCCGCTGCTACATGCACCGGGTGTATACAGCGACAGCAGCGAGGGTAGCGATGGCAGTGATGGAAGTGAGTCCAACTCGTCGCTGCTGAGGTCAATGCCTCGGAGGATGCTGGAGATGCCTTCGATGGGCACCTCTCTCTCCTGTTGAAGAGGTACGGGCCGGCCGATATTATCCTTCGGGATCAGGATATAATCCGTCTCTTCATAGAATGCGACAGCCAGCTGTCGTTTCCTGCGACCAAACTTCCCCTTGTCCTTCTTGAAGCAGCTCTTGAGAACGCGCTTCTTCCGCAGGCCAATAGCCGAGACAATCATCGAGCACAACCCCCCCCTCCTCAAGGGGAGGGGCGGCGCCGTGCTCTTCCCCTGGGCACGAAGGAGTTCTTTCTGCTGTGCATCCTCGCGTGCCCTCTCCTGGCAGTGCTCCTCCCAGATGCGCGCAATGTAGCCCTCATCATACCCCCAAATCCTCTCGTACGAGGGGTATCCGGGGGGCTGGAAGCCTGACATGTTGAATGCCAGTGAATGACACGAGGAGATGGGAGGGGGGGGTGTCGAGAATGGGTGGCCGGGAGGGTGTGGCGATGTGCGAAACGAATGTCGACTGGAGCGTGGCTTGTGGTGTTCGGACCGATGGAGAGGGGAGGCGGTTCAATATATGGGTACTGAGGACAAAACTGAGCAAGAGGCCATCACTGCCACCTCCCGGGACCGACTTGAAACCAAGATGGCGAGACTTGTGCATTCGGCATGCTGGTCGGTGATAAGTTGTTGCGAACCCCCCGGAGTCCGTAGGTGTGGATATCCTGCAGCCCTGTTCCAAACCTGCTGGTTTACAAGATATAAAGACGCTGGCTGATGCATGTACAGTGCAGAGACGCCGGGCGGAAACATATCCGTACGCAGAGCTGCGCACTAGTATATGACTATATGTTCCAAGGCGTGCTAGGCCGAGGGCGCAGTGCATGCCGTAAAGCCGCTGTGGGGAAAATATGATGGCCGATGTCCGTCGTCTCATGTCAACTTGGAACCCGCATTGATTGAAGGTGAGCTGACCTCAAACGGAGAAGACTCACCCGGACTTAAGGTCAAGTCCAAATGACGTTGGCTTGAGCCACTGTTTCGATCGTTCCGTCTACCAGAGGCAAAGCAACCACCTCGGCGAATTCGTGACGAGTCGACCGCCAGTGCGCGTTGCCGTTGGTTGTTGATTTTGCTGTTCAAATTCCGGGTTCCGTCAAATCCAACATAGTAACCTCCAAAGACAGCCCGACATCATGTGCAGACCCGGATCTGCACATACATCTTGGCCCATCTTCTCTTCGGCCCGGAAGCAAGAGTTCCCCTCGATGTCGTCAGGCACCCGACATGCGCAGACATGAGTCTGCACCTCTTGGTCGTTGATCTTCCCCTCGAGGGGTACGAGGACGTCGGAACCAGAGGAATAATGACGATGGCCACGGGAATGAACAGAACCTCGAACACGATCGGACCACTCCGCATCAGGCCACACCCCCTCTGACCAGTTGCACTGCCTCCGACCCGTTTCCTCGGGTTGAACCCGGTATGTGACGATTGAAGTCAAACCACTCTTCTCCTCATCGTTCAACAAAAGGTAAGTACCGCCTATACCCACAATGACTGCTCCGATTATTGACAAAAAGATGCAGTTCTCAGGGGAGCATCACTGGTACCCGAACAGACAGCCTGGTTAGATCGGCAAGTTCTTCCCAATGGATTTGCTCATCATTGAACCGCTGCACCACATGGCGGTGCCAATTGGCAACCAGGGACAAAGCTTGAGCTTATCTGGGGGCTAATGCCCGTTCTGCGGGAAGGAACTGTGTGGGCGAGGGCAAGGGTGAGAGCGAGGGCTTGTCCAAGGGGCCGAGGGAAGGCGCCAGAGACTCCTTGTGGGGGGACCATGATGAGACGGAGAAGGACGCTGATGCTTTGGGTCGACATCAAGTTTGATGGAGTCTCAACTGGCCCGCAATGTTCTGTCTTGAGTCCTTCGAGTTTTGCATGTGGGTATGGAGAGGGCATAGCTTGCTTGTTAGTTTTGTTTTGTTCTGCGTTTGGGTATTTGCTGCTCAGCGTTTCAGGTGAGAGGGGGCGGATATGTATTGGGGTTATTTGAAGTTGGCGGGTTGTTGAAGCAGTCTCCCATTTCCTGGCGTGGTGTTGACGTCTGTATATAGTCGGGTTCCTCCTCGTCAAACGCGACAACTCGGCGTCGTTTCCTACCATAACGCAGAATCGCAAAACGGAGAGTGAAAACGTTAGCCACCGAGCTCATTTCTTGTCCCCCCGTTTTGAAGGGAGTGTTTGTTTTGTTTGGGGAGGGGGCCTCAAGGGGGTCCTATTTCTGACTAAGCCAAACCTCCAAAGACGCCATCGCTATGAAGTCAGGCCGCCCAACATCATGCACAGACACGAGTCTGTCTGTACATACCATGGTCCGTTTTCCCCGGCCAAAAGCAGGCAAGCCCCCCACCTCCCAGTCTAGTCAGTCCCCCTCCGACTACGCAAGGACCCACAAGTCCAAGACCCTGCAGAAGCACGACCGAAACAAGGTCGAAACTCATCATCAGGGACATCGCCAAGACAGCGCCCCTAACGCTTCGGACGCAAATCATGAACTTCATAATCAAGGTTCTTCGACTCAATCACATGTCCGCCAGGCTGACCGGCGTCGGTGTAGATGTTGTCGATCGAGTGCTGGTGAAACGTGTCGTTGTGAGTACACGCCAGGATGTGGGGGAGTCCGGGGGGGTTTGTCAGTCGAAAGATGCCCCACCTATCTGTTTGTCAGTCCTGCACCAAGAATCCGAGAACAGGGAAATCCGGGAACAGGGAACTCACGAGGGCTTGTGCCGAGGGGAGCACACAATGGCTATGCTCTCGGGCATCATGACCTGATAGCCGGCCTGCGTGTGGAGGTCGCGTGAGCTCATGAAGCATGTCTGCGTGGGATGCGTGTGGATCCAGCCGACAATGAGCAGGTCGTTGGTGATGCAGTATTCCAGCATGGCGTTCTCGTTCTCCGTCTCGCACGTGTCCGAGGTGCACTTTTGCTCGGGGATGAGGAGACAGGACACGAAGAGCGCGTTGTTAACGAGCGTGCCGCAGAGAATGCCGCACATCTCTAGGTTTCGGCGGGTATTGTCGGCGGCGATCTCCAGGAATGACTGACGCAGCGAGCTGGGGAGGAAGACGGGTCGTATGGGCTCACCGCTCTCGAGGTAAGCTGCCGGCCGGAAGGTTATCCTCCGTTGCTTCACGGTACCATCAGCGTGCTTGGGAGGGAGGGGTGGGAGATCCTCCTTGGGCGGGTCGTAAGGCGGTGGCAGGTCGTTGGCTAGGGGCTTCTTGTCGGGAAGCGGCGGTGTTGTTGTGATGGCAGGCCAAGAGTGATTGAGTGTCTCTTTGGGGGGGCGAGGCGGCTGGACCCTTGGCTCGTCTCTTGCTGGTGTTCTCTGAGAACTGGATTGTGCCTTCTTGGAGTCGTAGGACACGGGTGCGGATTTGTTGATGGTAGGGTAATAATAGTTGACAGAGTCTGGCCGACTGTCACGATCCTCCTCCTCCCTGGCAGTGCTTGAACGGTCCAGTTGCCGTCGCGTGGATTCCATCTGCCTCCTGAGCTCCTCGTCGTCCATGAATCGGGACGCCGCGGCCTTGTCCCAGAACCCAGCGGCCCGCCGCCTCGAAACTTCTTCCTCCGTCAACCCTGCTATTCGCCGCCGACGATGCATCTCCTTCTTGGCCAGATCAACGGCAAGCTCATGGTGCTCGGAGGCGTCAAGAATCTTGGCGGGGGACGCGTGATTCCATGAGAGGGCTGCATCCCTGGCTGCATGTCGCGCGTACGACGAAGAGCCCGACCGGTCCCTCCCACTGGCCTCGCCGTCCCGCTGGCTGGCGTGCACCTTGATCCACTCATTGTACGATCGCTCGAGCCCTGGCTTCAAAGATTCGAGGATGTTGAGGACGGTGGGGATACGGCTCATCAGGGGCTTCAGAGCCTTTCGCCCCTCGGGGGTCTTAGCTTCGGGGTGCGGTCGGAGGTTTTCGACAACGAGGATGATGTACCGTTGCAAGACAACGTAGGCGTGGGCCTCGTTGCCCTCTCGGAGGTAGACGAGTCCCTGGAAGAAAGAGAGTCAGCAGCTGGCCGGGGGTCGGGGGTGAGCGAGGGCGAGGGGCGTACCTCATGATGGATGGCCTCTGCAGCCCGAGTCCAGAAGCGGAATTCGATGTTTGGGTTCCAATCAAACTCGGCGGCCTTTTGGCTGAGCTCCTTGGTGCTCATGGGCCGGCCCTCCTCGAAGCGACTCATCGACGCCATTGTGCCGACGGGGATGGAGATAGGATAGGATGCAGACGAGGTTCGACGTCGGGGGTGGTTGCGAATGGCGACGATGATGGTGGTGGCCAGTCGCGGCTCGGTGGAGATCAGGGCGAGGAGCCGGGAGGAGAGTTGTGCGCGATCATTTCCGGCGGCGATGGGGGCTGCCGGGAACTTGAATGACGAAGACAAAGCAAGGGAGACGGGTGTTGGATGGAATTCGAGAAGGGCACGAGGTGCAGTGGACGCGCGTGGTCAGACACTACGGTAGCCTGCCGCTGGTGGTGTTGCAGGCACCGGCATCTCAGCGAGGCGACCCCTCCATTGTTCAGCAGGGGGGGGCGGCTCGAGGGCGGGGCATCGCTGAATCATCAGGATCGAGGGGCACGGACCACCTGTTTTCCTTAGGTCAACCTCTCTTCGATTTCCGGATTCACCTTGGGCCACACTTGGACCTCGAACGCCTCGAGAGCTCCGCTACCGGCGTTAATGTGCTTGTGCAGTGCAGCATCTTCTGCAGCAGGCGCATAACATCGCGGGGACTCCAGACCTGCCCCGTAGAGACCCCCCCTCCCCCCCTTGCCGAGACTCGTCCGGTGCAGGCTGGTCCGGAGTCCGGGGTGCGACGAGGGCGGCCCGCACGTTCTCTCTTTCAAAATACCTTCAAACCACCCTCGATGTATCAAATGCACGAACTCGGGTCTTTGCGGGACAAGTGACCACTCCGGGAGCAGAGAACCCCCCCATCCCGTTGCTCTCGGCTGGAACCTGCTTCCGCCCCGGGCCCGGGTCTGCAACATGGATCCGTAGGGACAGGAGGCAACCAGGCACACCGATAAGCCCCAGCCGTCCTTGCTGATAACGACATGGCCGAGAGCACAAGACACCATTTTGGGGGTTATACTTAAGTGCAAGAGATGGCCGGGGTTCGGCTCGGTTCCCGGCTCCTTTTTGACTCCCACGCTAGGGTATACCCGCACTGTCACCGCACCAGTCATCCACCAGAGTCCAGACCAACTACTATCCAACACAGCACTCACACCAAACCTCCAAGATGATGACCACGAAATGCAATGGCAAGACCCCCTCCACCATCCTCCCATCACCCACTAACCACCCCCCAGCCGCCGTCGAGGCCTCGCTCAACAGCCTTGTCTTTGACATGGGGCGCCTGGCCATCCCCCCAGACACCACCATCATTGCCATGCTCCGCGAGAGCTTTACCAAAATCACCAACATCTACTCCCTCCCAGACCCGCAATCCCTCCTCGTCTTGGAGCTTACGCTCCCCCAAATGCTCCACGCCATCTTTGACACGGCGTCCCTTTCCCTCGTTACCGCGTCGAACCCCTCCGCCCTCGCCCACCTCGATGACCGGGAAAGGGCCAGCCTCTTCACCCAAGCCGTCGGTGGCCTGGCCACAATGTTTCAACGCCTGCACGCCACGCGGGCCGAGCTGACCCCCTCCGTACTTCTTCGCGAGATGCAGCTGTTCGCCGAGAGCGACCAGCGGCGCAACATGATGGACAAGATTGGGGCAAGCCCGATCATGACATCTTGCTACACCAAGGGGGTGTTGGCCGACTTTGTGATGGCCACCATCGAGGACCGGGAGACCGGGCACTTTGAGAACCTGCCGCTGGGCAGGCTGGGGCAGGAGGCGTTGAGCGACAGTGTGGCGTGGGTTAGTGCGAGACCGTGCAAGACGAATGGGCTGCCTTGGGGATTTACTATCCTGGCTCTCAACTAGGGGGTGGACGAGGGGATCTCCGTTGGGCGAGGCGCGGCGTTTGGGAGCATGGGATGGGTTTGGATAAAAATGGTGGACGGATGGAATGGGTACACAAGGGGGAGGATAATCATAGTGTTTTGTGTAATCAGTGACGGGACATCTTCTCTCTTATTTTTCTTGGTGCGCCCCTTTTCACGCTTGCGCGGCCGTCTGGATCTGGATGATCTCGCCCTTTTTCACCTCCATCTTGGCCTGGACCTCCTTGATTTGTGTCTCGAGGCGGGAGCTTTGTACACAGTGGTCAGCAGCACGAATCTTCAGTGGTGTGGATATGATGCTCACATCTCCTTGGTGATGAACTCCAAGCGGCCCTTGACGGTGCTCTCGGCGTCGGTCCGGTCTTGCTTGAGCAGGACGGGCCCGATCAGTTTGTAGATGGTCTCATCGTCCTTGAGCTTGGCAAACTCCTGAAGAGTGGGAGTTTCTGGTTAGGCCGAAGCTTTATCAAGCTCACTCCCAAAGAATATCACGAACCGTTTGGACACCGAGATTTTCCTGCTTTTGTGCCTCGAGTTTTTGCCTCGACTGCACAACGTCCGTGAGATCTGCAAAGTCAGTCAACCGACGAAGTTTATTGCAGGCTTCGAGATCATCAACCTTTTTGCAGCTTCGTGTACTCTTCCGACAGGGCCTGAAGCCGTGCCTGAATATCGGCCATTTTTGAGTGGGTGATGGGTGAGGGAGGAGAAGGGGAGCGAAGCGAAGCGAAGAGACAGTCTGACAGATCGCAGTCGTAGACTCGAAGATGCGTATCTCTCAGATATTGACACAGTACAGTTCAGAGTGGCTCAGCCGTGAGAACAAGCCCCTTGTGCGAATCCTTGTCCAGGCAGCTGCTTCTTTGGGGCGATTGTGGTGTTTAAATTGCCAAGTCTCTGCAAAAGGGGACATTGATGTTGGCGATGTCTGCTGCCTGAGTGTTTTCTCTGTTAGCACTGCCGCGGGGCCACCCGCCTGTGCACTAACACATCCAAAATCCCACCCCGCAGGGAAGACCCAAGTGGCGTCAGCGGACATGACCCCGCGCTAGCGCACGCTTCCTCGCCAACAGCGACGACGACGCAGGCGACGCCGAAACCAAGAAACACCTGCCAACTCGGTCTCGACTTTCTCCTCCCCCCATTCCCCATTCCCGTCGCCCTCGCCGCCGATCCCCCGAACCACACCCACGCCTCGCATCTCTCGAACCCGTCTCCCGCCAACGACCACCCTCACGACCGACCCACCCCGACACGCCCCGTTTGCAACACCGACAACTGCCCTCCCCCCGTTCCCTCCGCGGACAATTCCCGCCTCGCCGCGGCACCCCCTCCCTCCCTCCCCCGCCACACACCGCCCACCATGTCAAACACCGACTTCCTCGGCCGGGCCATCCAAGAGGTGCGCAAGGCCATCGAGGCCGACAACAACGCCGAGTACGACAAGGCCTACCAGCTCTACTACGCCTCGCTCGAGCTCTTCATGCTGGCGCTCAAGTGGGAGAAGAACCCAAAGTCCAAGGAGATGATCCGCGCCAAGACGGGCGAGTACATGGACCGGGCCGAGAAGCTCAAGGCGCACCTCTCGGACGCGGACGGCAAGAAGAAGAAGCCCGGCATGGTGGGCGCTAACGGCGCCACCACGGGCGGCACGGGCAAGGGCAAGGACGGCGCCGACGGCGGCGCCGAGCCGGTGGACGAGGAGAGCAAGAAGCTGCGCAGCGCGCTGGCCGGCGCGATCCTGCAGGATCGCCCCAACGTGTCGTGGGACGACGTGGCCGGGCTCGAGGGCGCAAAGGAGGCGCTCAAGGAGGCGGTGCTGCTACCCATCAAGTTCCCGCACTTGTTCCAGGGGAAGCGGCAGCCGTGGAAGGGCATCTTGCTGTACGGGCCGCCGGGCACGGGTAAGAGTTATCTGGCCAAGGCGGTGGCGACGGAGGCGAACAGCACGTTTTTCAGTGTCAGCAGTTCGGACCTGGTCAGCAAATGGATGGGTGAGAGTGAACGGTACGTCCCTCTGTCCTTGTCACACATATGGGAACTAAACTCTGACATTCGTCCTGTGCAGGTTAGTCAAGCAGCTCTTCGCCATGGCGCGAGAAAACCGCCCGTCCATCATCTTCATCGACGAGATCGACGCGCTCTGCGGCCCGCGCGGCGAGGGCGAGTCCGAGGCCTCGCGCCGCATCAAGACCGAGATGCTCGTGCAGATGGACGGCGTCGGCAAGGACAGCAAGGGCGTGCTCATCCTCGGCGCGACCAACATCCCCTGGCAGCTCGACGCCGCCATCCGCCGCCGCTTCCAGCGCCGCGTCCACATCAGCCTGCCCGACCTCGCCGCCCGCACCACCATGTTCAAGCTCGCCGTCGGCGACACCAACACGGCCCTCAAGCCCGAGGACTTTCGCGAGCTCGCCAAGGCCGCCGAGGGCTACTCGGGCTCCGACATCAGCATCGTCGTGCAGGACGCGCTGATGCAGCCCGTGCGCAAGATTCAGCAGGCGACGCACTTTAAAAAGGTGAGCTCCCGCCCGCTCTGCCTTCCCCGTCTGTCCGGCGCTAACTTTCTGGTGCAGGTCATGGACGGCGACGTAGAAAAGTACACGCCCTGCTCGCCCGGCGATCCAGACGCCATCGAGATGACGTGGGAAAAGGTCGAGTCGGAGCTGCTGCTGGAGCCCTACGTGGAAAAGAAGGACTTTATCAAGGCCATCAAGTCGAGCAGGCCGACCGTGTCCGAAGTGGATCTGAAACGAAACGAGGAGTGGACACACGAGTTTGGCAGCGAGGGCGCGTAGGGAGCAGAACAAGTGTAACAGTCAATTCTTGTTGGTCAGCATGGGTGGGAGGTTAAATTCGGCGCAGCGGCGTTTAGATGTCAAGGTGCTCAGCCCAGAAACAGGCTCGGAGGGAGAGGCCATGTATTTCTGTGTGCATAATACGCCCTGGTACAGCAGGCATGGGCTCGGGTGAGGAGAATCGAGACATGAACACAAGACTCGGACGCGGGTTTCTAATCAGGACGACGCCGTTCCCATCGATGCTACCGTACGTATATGATGGGGTATGATAATACAACATTCCGAGTACAGATACGTAGCCTGGAACCAACAAGGACGTCTCGACACACCCTCTCACTCAAAACCGAAACGCCATTTGGACCCAACCCAACCCAAGATAAACTCCAAGAGCCCGAGAGAGAAGAAAAAAAGACAGGACCACACAATAACCGAGATTATTCTGCCGCCACGGACTTCCTCTTCTTCTTCTTCTTCTCGCCGTCAGCCGGCGGCGCGTCCTCCATGTCGACGTCCTCGGCTGCCACGCTCTTCCGCTTCTTGTCCTTCTTCTCCTTCTTGTCCTTCTTTTCCGACTTGTCCTTCTTTTCCTTCTTGTCCTTCTTGACCGGCGTCGTCGCCTCGGCCGGGTGCGCAATCTGCTCGTTGTCGATGGCCATGTCGTCGCCGCCGTCCTCGAGCACCGCCTTGACGGCCTTGTCCATGGCCTCGGTGTTCTTCATGGGCTTGGTGCCGTTGGCGTACCACTCGAGGCGCTGCTCGAGCTGCTCGCGCATCACCTCGCCGAAGCGCTTGGTGGGGTGCTCCGAGAAGTTGTCGATGCGGCTGGCAATTGAGCACTTGTTGGCCAGGTAGCGCGAGATGCGACCCTTGACCTTGGGCCCGGCGCGCCCGATGAAGGTGCTCTGGTACAGGAGGCCGTACTTGGGCGTGGCGCCCTTGGTCTTGAGCGCGCGGAAGAGGGCCTTCTCGGCGCCGAGGATCTGGAGGGTCGAGGCGGGGTACTTGGCGAGGTTGGTGAGCGAGCCGGCGTGCGAGATGAGGCGGGCGGCGACGGGGGTGCCGAGGATGACCTGCAGGTTAGGGGCGACGTCGCCCATCTTCTTGTCGAGCGAGCCCGACAGGATGCGGCGGTAGTCGGCCATCTTGGAGACGTTGCGGGCGAGGTCCTGGACCATGGCCAGATCCTGGGCGCTAATGTCCTGTCCCATGGAGACCTTGGCGGCCTGGACGATGGCCTCGGCCTTGTCCTGGTCCTGGTTGAGAATGTTGGCAATCGAGTCGACGCTGTCGTCCGTGAGCGTGGTCTTGTTGCCGATGGCGACGACAAGCTTGGCGTAGAGGCCGTTGTCCGAGACGATGCGGATGAGCTCGGGGAAGTGCCAGCCGTACCATTCGCGGACGCGCATGGCGCCTCCGTTGATGCCCTTGTCGAGCGCGTCGAGCGTGGCGATGCCCTGGATGATGTGGTTGTCGTTCTTGTGGACGCTGAACTTGACCTTGGCGCGCGAGTAGGCGTGGCCAAGACCAAGCTGGGCGCGGTTGATGTCGCCCTCCTGGAGACCCTTGAGAAGCTTGTTGGCGTGGACACGGATGCCGCGGAGGAGCGAGGCCACGACCTCGTCCGTGTCGGCCGCCTCGCACGACACGCCGGGGAAAGTAGAGCTGATCTCGCCTGCCAGTCTCTTATCGACAACGCCGAGAACAATCTTGCTCTTCTTTCCGCTCGTCTGGGGGAGGTTCAGCTCCAGCGTCGACTTGAGAAAGTCGGGCATGATGCCCTCCGAGATCAGGTTGATGGCCTCCAGACCGTGGGCGGCAGAACTGGGCAGGATCAGCAACCGTGCAAGCGGCGGGTTGGGAGCGCGCCGGGGGGTACATACGTCCAGGGGTTGAAGGAGCGGAGCTTGACCATCTTGCCAAACTTGTCGAGGCTCTTCATGGCCTCCTTGACCTCGGGCAATTCGAGGCCGACCGTGTCGGCCTGGTGGACGACCTCGAAGAGGGCGAAGCCCACGGCGCTCTCATAGAGCAGGTAGTTGACGTTGACCATCGCGAAGGCGTTGCGGGGGTATGCCGTCTAGGGGTGATGGATTCGGGGGGTGGTTTGCGTGCGCGTTGTGGCACAATTGGACGTCGATAGTCACCGCGGCATCGATCTTTTTGCGAGGAGAGTCGAGCTCTGTTTTTTTCCAGAGAAGTTTTGAAATTTTTGCGGCAAGCTTGGGCACGGGCCAGGCGGGGTGGAGTCTTCCATGCGCTTGGCTGCAGCCGCATGGATGGGCTGGGGACGCCACACTCCCAGCCACAGAGCCACATCAGAACCAGCCGTGGCTCAACTCGCTCACCGCCTTTGGCCTGAGGTTTTGCTCCAATCTTCGCCAAGCATCCCCTCCTTGGCAGCTCCGAGCTTCCTCGGCTTGTTCCAGTCACGTCACGGCCCACGACACAGTCAGCTCGATTTTCACTGCCACTGCCACCACCGGAATTGATTGCCTGCATCCTCCGCCACCATCCCGCGACTGGAGCCTGCCCCGACCCTCCCTCCGAGGTACGGACTCTCCGTGTCCTTTGGCGCCGGCGCAGGCCCGACGAATGCAACATGGCACGTCAATTGGCACATGGCGCGAGATTGTCCTACACTGGCAATGCTGCGAGTGGGAGACTCCGAGACGGGCTGCATCGATCGGCAAACGCCTTCAGCCCTGTCGGGCCGCCCCCAGTCCGTGGATGTCGACGACCTGCATGGCGATGGATGACGACAGGACGGGACGCCATGCTTGTGGTCTCTTGAACGGCCATGTCAAGCATGACCCTTGGACATCTCGTCCGGCACGGTCTTGTCCGGAGTTCGCACTCGGCCAGACGACATGGCACCTCCCGTCCCGTGCTTACACAGTACCTTCGTTCTGACTCCCGAGGTGGGTTGGACTTGGACTCGCTCCCCCGGACTCGCTCGCTTCAGAGTTGGTGCTTCTGCTCGTCCGGGGACTCTGCCTTGGCTCACTGGGGCCAGTCATCGTGCTGTTTTTTAACATTCTCCCATTCTTCACTAGCTCGAGACGTTGTGTTCGTCCGCGCCGCAACTTGCTTCCAAAACCGGCCTTCCAAGCCTTCCAAAAGGCCACGATGATCACCACGTGTGGGCGGATGCCCCTGATAAGCCTCGGTTCTGTCCCCCTCTGTCGGGCCCAAGAGGATCGCAGGACTTCGGGACCAACTTCGAAACATCTGGGTGAGCCAATCGGCAGCCTGCCAACCACCAAACACTGGCCCAATCCCGAAGGGATCCCTCAGCCCTGAATCCCTTGACCGGTCAGCTCCCCAGAGTCACGGCTTGATAGGCTGACCCAGTTGATGTTCCCCTGAAGAGGTCCGCAGCTGCGGCCAGCCCCGAGCCCACTCCCCCCAGTTCCTCAACACCATCCCACTGCGACTGCCGGGTTGTAGATGTCATATATGGCATCCTCCCGGATGTGTGGGAGTCATGCCGGCCCTGTTCCGTCTCGGCTGTGCTTCCTGTTGTGGCCGGGACTTTGTGACACTCACGTCAACTTCAAGTTGTATTTTCCTTTGACTCGCCTTCACTCATGACCCCCTCCAAAGTCCAAGGTTGGAGACCTCAAGTCCCCCCAAAACCCATGTACTAACGTTCGCAGGAAATACCAGTCGCCATGTCTGAACACCCGGAACACTCGACGCCAATTTCCTCGGGCGTGGTTGGTGAGACCGCCATCACCTCGGAGCCAGAGACCATCGGCCTCGCGACGGGACCTCATGACAGCATCACTGGCCCCTTCGCGCTCCGCAGCAAGGGCGCCAGCGGTACCATCCTTGCATCACACTACCAGAACTCGCGCGATTCGCAGGCATCGATCCTCTCAGCGACAACCCGAACTTCTTCCATCGCCGAGAGTGTCTTCTCAACCTCGGGGCTGCGATGCATGTCGACCTACTCAAACCCGATGCGGCTCTCGTCTCTTCGCCAGGACTCTGCGGACTCGGAACCTGTTTCGGCCATCAGCCCCTGGGAAACTGATGGATGCAAGAGCGGTTTCGATCACGGTCATCGCTACTTTTGCACCTTTTGCGACAACTCTTTCGAGTCAAAGGTAGCTTGGAGAGCCCACGAACGCGACGCCCACGCGGAGGGCAGCGGGTATAGGTGCAAGGACTGCGGCGCCTCGTACCCGGCTTTGGCATCACTCTCTTTTCACCTCCAAGCTGCCCACGGATCAGAGCTCTTTGCTTCTGCACTGGTCCCTAGCCAGCCCTTGACGGAGAGACGGGTATGGGCCTGTGGCTTCTGCTCCTCCCTCATCTACTCGCAAGAAGACTATCTGAGCCACGTCGAGGCCCATTTTGACCAAGGAAAGGAGAAGGTGCATTGGCAGCAGCAGTCCGTCGTCAAGGCACTTCTGCATCAGCCCCTGGTTCGCAGCGCCTGGGAGTCAGTTGTGAGCCGGCAAGAAGCCCTACAGGGAGGGAAACTTCGGTTCTGCTGGGATGACCAGACTTCATCCACGTTGCAAGCCATGCTCGAGTGTTTTGTCGCCCACCGAGACACCCCTCAGACCCTTGCCGAGTTCGCTCTCCTCCACGCCAATGCAAAGCTAGAGAGGAACGTCACCGGCAAATGCATGCAAGACGCGATCATATCCCGCCCGTCCCAACCTGAGGCTCCCAGCCTCTACCCAACACTCCCGATCTCTGGGCGCATGTCACCACACCGTCATCCCAGTTCACCCTCGGCTCCCCAGCATCTTGACGGACTCCCCAAAATCTCCGGTCTACTAACATCGCCTCCGCACCGGGTCCCGTTCTCCTCACAAGCTGCCAGGAAAGCGATGCAGCTGGACGACTCCGCAGTCCGGATTCTAGGCAAGATTGACGAGACGAACTCGCCCCCTGCCCATCAATCCAGCAGATTTCCCGATCTAGTCGACGCAAGCGGTCGCCACGCCACCACAACACGCTCCTTGCACAGCTTCGAGAGTCAATTGGACCTCGGCGCTTCATTCGCTGGTCCCAAACGACCTTTGGAGCCGGATAGCCAAATGTCGCGGACCTCTCTGGCAACACGCCCTCCCTCTTCCGCGAAGCGCATGATCGAAGATGAGACCGTTGAGTTTGTGCAATCGCCAGTCTCCCAACTCCCGCGCTCCCCGCTAGGTGCCCATGCAGCTTGTGAGGAGTGGCTGAAGGTATCCAAGCCCAGAGCCCTGCCTTTGAGAACAACACCCTCCGGTTCCAGCTTGGTTTCGTCTTGGACAGCGGCAAAATCCCTCGCCAACAGCGCGAGCGACACAGTTTCCGAGGACAGCATCTCTGAGCCAGATTCTTGGCTGGGGCTCACCGACCAGTCCGACGCAACGAAGAAATGGACAAGAACCTTCCATCATGCCGTCGACGTAGTTATGGATAGGATCTGGGTTAGTTACAACGGGGAATGGGACGCGTTGGCAACGCAGTGCGCCGGAGATCAGAGCGGGGTCCCTTCACAGTACGCACCATCGGGCACAGCACAGTTCTCGACCATGCCCCATCTTACACCGAGCTATGGCTCACGATCGATCCACTCCCGCCAACCAAGCGACGAAAGAGACGACGATGATGATGTAGATCGGTACCGATCTTCCTCGTCGCAATCGAAAAGAAGTTCAAAGCCTGTCAAGAAATATGCATGCCCATTTCGCAAACATGACCCTACTCACTACAATATCCGGGATCACGAACTTTGCGCTGTCAGAGCCTGGGACTCGGTATCCCGCATGAAGTTCGTTATCCTCGTATTCCGCTCGTTGCCAGTGCTAACCGTCTGCCAGGGAGCATCTCTACCGGAAGCACTGCAAGGTCCACTGCGCGAGATGCAAGCAAACGTTCAAGAGATCCGCCGAGCTCGAACTCCACGAACGCTCCGAAGGCTGCCAAATGCGCCATGTTCGCTGCCCTGCCGATATCACCGCGCAGCAGGAAAAACAGCTCAAGTCGAAGCGATACTCGACCCGTTTCCAGACCGAAGAAGAGAAATGGAGAGAAGTATACCGGCTGCTCTTCCCGGGTGAAGACATACCGTCGCCATGTGAGTTCGCCGAGATTCCCCAACAGGGACCACAACACTGATACCAGGCCAGATCCCGAAGTGGGTGAAGATTTGAAGCCCCTGGCACCTGATTCCCGGAACACCATGGACTTTCTGCACTTCCTGCTGCTGGAGATGCCGCAAACCTTTCGACAGACCGCCGAAGTCCACGCCGGCCGGCGCATTGAGGATCACGAGACCCTAACCATGGGAAGCATTAACTCTGTCATCACCGAGTCGATCAACAAGGCGTTTCAACAGTGGGAGTCGACGGGACACTCTGTGCCTCGGAATCTGAGCCCTAGCTCGTTCGTTCTCGAATCATCGGTTGATACCTCCCCGAGCCTGCCAATCGATACCCCAATCATGTCGCCGTTTGTGTCCGAGCCATCGACCTACGCGACCGCCGCCCCGCCTGCCACTATGGACGGCTTTTGGCACCCCCAGGACCCGGCTACCAGCTATCCACTTGAGATGACAGGTCTTCCATCCCATGCCGACAACCGGGCGTTTTCACTTGAGATGAACGGGCTCCCGTCCCATGGCGGCAACTCGGGGTTCTCGCCTGAGATGACCGGGCTTCCATCCCACGGCTACAACTCGGAGTTTCCACCTGGGATGACGGGGGTTCCATCCTACGGCGAAAACGCGCACTTTCCACTTGAGATGGCAGGGCTTCCCTCCCATGAGCTCGCGTCCCATGGTGACGGCTCGGGGCTTTTGGTGCAGCAGTCGACGTTTCCACCTGTCGCCAATGCATACTTTCAGATGCCTGAGGGGTATGGCAATGGGTCCTGGGTGTAGGTCGGTTGCTGTTCTGGTCGAGATGATGATTTCACTCCTTTGGCGGGTCGCTCGCATCGCATGAATGGGTTGGTTGCAGGGACAAAAGGCAGTGTCTTTGGTGGTTGAGCTGGAATGAGGTATGCCGGGGTTCATTCCGTGCTCGCGAGAGCATGCAGCCAGATGGCGTGTATTGACTGGATCAATTAGGACTGCAGGTATATCACCAACGATAAATTTGTGTGCAAGTCCTCTAGTTGCCAGAGTCTTGCCTGACGAGGAGTTGAATGACCTTTGGGCTGACCCATGTCAGGGGTTTGTTTGGATTCAGACTGCGTTGGTGGGACGATGCAGACTTGGCAGGGGTTTGTCAATGGCTTGCTCTACCACTTTACGAAGAACAGCAACCGAGTTCGAACAGACATGGTCTCCCCCATTCCATTCCGTCTCCGCTGGATCTCGCCCCGGCAATCCAGGCGAACGCGCCGCCACCAATCGGTTTCCCGCCTGAGAGTGATCCGGGTTGCGAATTAACGGCCGACAGGGATGGCTTGGCTCCGCCAGGTCAACTCTGTGCCGCGGGACGACTGGATCTGGTAATCGCGACTTAAGCCTCCGGGCAATATATATTCGGACGGGCCATGCCCCCCACAGGTTATAAATCCAGGCGACTGCGGGGTGCAGCCCATCACGACGTTTAGGCTCAATTGCCAAGTCCCGTCGTGGGCGAGGAATAAATACCGCCCTCTCCTGGATCCCCAGGAGATGGATCGTCACTCCTCAGTTGTACCCCCAGCCAAGTCGTCAACATGTTCAGCCAAGCCCTCCTTTCGCTCGCGCTCCTCCCCCTCGCCCTCGGGCAGGTCACCGAAGGCTTCGAGAATGGCTGGGACCAGGCGGCATGGACGACGTACGCCCCCGACTGCAGCCAGGGCGGCAAGGTGACGCTCGACACGTCGCAGGCGCATAGCGGCAAGAACTCGATCCGCGTCGACGGCGCCGGCGGGTACTGCGGCCATATCTTTGTTGGCACCAACAAGGTCCCCTCGGGAGACGTCTACGTGAGGACATGGCTGTACGTTCCCTCCACCCTTCCAACCCACACTTAGAACGCCACTGACACCCCCCAGCCGCGCCCAGAAGGCCCTCACATCGGCCCACGTCACCTTCATCACCATGCCCGACGCCGCCCAGGCCGCCAAGAAGCACCTCCGCATCGGCGGGCAGAACAGCATCCTCATGTTCAACCGCGAGCAGGACGACGCCACGCTGCCCGACCTCTCGCCGCAGGGCACGGCCACGTCCAAGGCGCTCGCCGCCGGCAAGTGGGAGTGCTTCGAGTACCACCTCGGGCCCGACGGCACCGTCGAGACGTGGCTCAACGGCGCCGTCGTCGAGGGGCTGACGGCCAAGGCCGGCGTCGCCAACGCCAACGCCCAGCAGTGGCAGCGCAGCACCATCAAGCCCAAGGTCACGGCGATTTACTTTGGGTGGGAGTCGTACGGCGGGGACACCAACACGTTTTGGTATGATGATATTGCCATTTCGTCGACGAGGGTTGGGTGCGAGTAGACGTGTGGGGGTGGGACGGGGGTCAAGGGGGGATGTAAATATTTGGAATGGAATGAATGGCATGGGTGTGCTTCGCATCCGCAGGTGCAACGGTATTACATCAGAACCTAATTGATAGGTCAATGCTTGTCGGGACACCGTTGTGATCCCGGGCGATGACTGATGGTGTCCGTCGTACGGAAAACCGGAGATGTCCAACTCTCCCTCGCACACCTCATGGAGACTCGCATTCACCCGGTTTGCCTGCGCTGTGACCTAGATCAGACCACTTCGCACAGAATATCAAGTAAGTGCTGCCCGCACCAACCCTGTTCCTGTCGCACAGCGCAATTGGGTAGGGGTGACGAATTGCTGGTGCTATGGGTTTTGTCAGCAACGGGATCTAGAGCAGTCTGGCGGAAGGAAGCCGACCTGATGGCGAGAAAACACCATCTCCGGTGTTGAGGTACAGCTGGGGGGAAAGGGTACCTTTGGCCCTGGGTTGACGGAAAAGTGACGTGGTGTGACATAGGGGCCAGGGTCAGCCTGGGAGCATGTCTACAATCCCCCTGAACATAAAGTTCACGGCCATCCGCCGTGCAGTGTATATCACCTATAAATCTTCACCTCCTGTCTCAAGTTGACCTCAATCAAAACATGAGAACCACCACTCTAGCTCTCCAAACTGCCCGCCGCATCTCATCCCACCCAGCCCTCACCCACACCACGCGCAACTCCTCAACCATGTCCACCACCGAACCCCCCAGCTTCCCCTTCAAGCGGGCCTCCGGCCTCGGGGTCCCCTCCGAGTTCGCCCACCTCCGCAAGACCAACCCCGTCTCTCAAGTCAAGCTCTTTGACGGCACCCTAGCGTGGCTCGTGACCAAGCACAAGGACGTCTGCCAGGTCTCGACCGACACGCGTCTCTCCAAGGTACCCCCCCCCCCCCGACCTTCACCACCATCCTAACAACCCCAGCAACGCACAAGCCCAGGCTTCCCCGAGCTCAGCCCCGGCGGCAAGCAAGCCGCCCAGAACCGTCCCACGTTCGTGGACATGGACCCGCCCGCTCACATGCAACAGCGGAGCATGGTCGAGACCTTCTTCACGCGCGACCACGTCGACGGGATGATGCCGTACATCCTCCAGACGGCGCAGGACCTGCTCGACAAGGTCAAGGAGGCAGGGAAGGACGGAAAGCCCGTGGATCTGATCGAGGCGTTTGCGCTGCCTCTTCCGTCCTACGTCAGTCCCCCCCCCTTAAACTGAACCACCCCGTGATTGACTGTACTGAACTGAGAAACAGATAATCTACACCATCCTCGGCGTCCCCCTCTCCGACCTCCCCTACCTCACCCAACAAAACGCCATCCGCACCAACGGCAGCGCCACAGCGCGCGAGGCCTCGGCCGCCAACCACGGCCTCCTCGAGTACATGGCGACCCTCCTGGACGAGCGCATCAAGGCCCCCAAGGCCGACCTCCTCTCCACCCTCGCCACGGAGCAGGTCGTCCCGGGCCATCTGGAGCGGGCCGAGGCCGTGCAGATTGCGTTCCTGCTGCTGGTGGCGGGCAACGCGACCATGGTCAACATGATTGCGCTCGGGGTGGTGACGGCGCTGCAGCACCCGGGGCAGTTGGCGGAGGTGAGGGCGGAGCCCGGGAGGTGGACGGGGCGGTTTGTCGAGGAGTTGTGTCGGTTTCATACGGGGAGTTCGATGGCGTTGAGGAGGGCGGCGAGGGTGGATTTGGAGATTGGGGGGAAGGTGAGTCTGTTCTGAGTTCGGTGTGGTTTTGATGGGTGCTGATGTTGGCGCAGTTGATCAGAGCACACGAGGGCATTATCGCGTCGAATCTGTCGGCTAGTCGCGATGAGGATGTGTTTGGGCCGGATGCGGACAAGTTTGATATGCATCGGACGTGGCCCAAGGAGGATCCGCTTGGGTTTGGGTATGGCGAGCATCGGTGCATTGCCGAGTATTTGGCCAAGGTGGAGATGAAGGTTGCGTTTGGTGAGTGACTGTTGACTGAGTGACTGACTGGGGGTTACGCTGACGTGTACCACAGAAACGCTGTTCAAGAACCTCCCGGACTTGAAGATTGCGGTGCCTATTGAGGAGCTGGAGTGCACGCCATTGGATAAGGACGTGGGAATTGTCAAGTTGCCTGTGACGTTTTAGGATGTTGTTCTAGGGTCGACTCGGAGTGATGGTGTTGTTGGACTCGGAGTTGCGTCTTGATGTTTGAATGATGGTTTTAGCCCGAACCTTCGTTGAAAATATAGGTAGCACAAAGTGTTCTCATGATCTCATCTCTTACAGATTTCTCTCGAACAGATTCTCATCTCGTCGAAGTGTATCGCAGTATTGCCAACATGACAATGCCCCACTGATTTTCTTGTTGACATGCTCAGGGGTTGAAACCAAAATGGAGAAACCACCGCATTGATCGGCTAGTGAAAATGAGCTTTGCTGTAATTGACATTTCGAAGTCGCCGGTCCAGAATGGGCCATCCATACGTGGTGCTGCTGTGTGAGTTTTGTTCTGGTAATTTGGGTTCAGTTAGTTGGGTTTGAACTCCGAAGGACGCCCGCTTCAAGACGACAATCATCAGTCGTCCGCCCCTATTCGTTGAGATATCGAGATTTACAGACAATCAAGTTTTCACTCCACCCCAGCGTGGCAGTGCTCATGCACAGTCGAGCTTTGCACCGCCTTTCCCTTCTATTGGCTTCAGCACATGCAGCTAGCATTGCGCTTGCGTGGTGGGAATATCGGTGTCACGGTTGAGAGAGATCCTCCCCCAGCCAACCCGAGTCTGGTGTCCTGCCACCAAATGAATCATTCGCAGACATTGTTTTCTTTCCAACTACCCTCCTTCCCTCTGAACCAAGAATGGACGCCCAGGTTCGGCTACCGGTCCGCTTTGCGGGCCGCATATCGCCCGGGCCGGACCCCGCTCCCGCCCCCGAAGCCGGAGCCGACTCCGAGTCGTCCCCTGCCGGGATCTCCGCCCACCCACACAAATGCCAGTACTGCGAGCAGTTCCCGGTCTTCGTAGAGGAGCCCATGAGACCGGGATACTCCATATCCAACGGCGCCTTGAGATTCTCCCTGGGTCAAGTCCTCCAAGATCACATCGAACCGGCCGCCGCTGCTGGCTGTCCCCTTTTCGCATGGCTGTGGAACAAAGTGAAGGAGTCCAAGCTGCCGGCCTCCCAGGTCCCTGAAACGTCAGTGGTGTTCGAGCTGGGCATCGGCGATACGACCAACAAGTTCAAGAACATTATCGATAACCTCCACACGCTGACTGTCATGCTGGAAGGCGACATCCATGTCTGGTCGCCTGGGGCGTTTGAGCTGGTATCAAGTTATGGTGGGTGCTTTAGGTTGTGTGCTGCTATGTTGCAAGGCCTTGCTGACGACGCCCTAGACGACCCTTCGGCAGATCACGCGATTGCGCGGTGCATCGTCGGCGACGTTTCCTCGACCCGAAGCCTGCTCCAGGTCCGAGAGCGACTCTCATACTGCCTCCAGCACCACGACGCGTGCCGTCTTCACGGGGCCGCGGAGACCGGCGTGCGGCCTCTCCGGCTGCTTGACGTCGGTGTGGCCCAAGTCTCGTGTTTGTCGGGCATCCTGGATGACGCGTCCTACGGCCCTTCCAACATCAAGCTCGTCCGAAGCGACCTCAACGATACATGGCCATATACAACCCTCTCGTACGTCTGGGGCGACGACCAGTCCAGTAAGACGACGACAGCCACCCTCGCTCAAAATGAGACGCGGATCGCTGTTTCTTCCCTGCCAAAAACCATCAGAGATGCCATTCACGTTACACGCCAGATCGGAGTGCGCTTCCTGTGGATCGACAGTCTCTGCATCATTCAGGATTCAGACGAGGTGGCACGCGAAGTGGCCAACATGGCAGCCTACTACACCAACTCGATACTCACCATCAGTGCGGCTGCCGCAGAGAGCTGCCACGAGGGGTTTCTCCGACGTCTTGACCCCCTGGAGGGAACGGAGGATGCCGAATTGGAATTCCACCTTCCGCTTCGCAGCCCACAATCTCCCAGCGGGACGGTCATGTTGAGGGCACCTCGTCTTTCCGGTCGGGAAGCCATCGATCATCGCGCGTGGACACTCCAAGAGAGCCTGCTGGCCACACGACTTGTCTCCTTCTCGCGCGACACCATCTGCTGGTCATGTTGCGAGGCTACCTATGGAGCCATCAATTTGGGCGCTCTCCGAGGTCGATTTCAGGCGGTCGAAAGCCAGGCAAGGCTAAATGTCGGCGCAGCGCCAACCATGCTCATCCACTCCACCGTCAGGAATGAACCCCCCGACGTCAGCCTCGAGACAATGCAACGGGCGATGATGTGGACATCGAAGCCGGTCACTCCAACGGGGCATCTCCTTGCCCTGCGTGTCTGGGATGACATTGTATCCGACTACGTCGAGAGACGCCTGTCCAACCCCGAGGACAGCCTCCGGGCCATCTCTGGTATAGCGAGGGAGTTTTCCAAGGTCATGATGTCGTCCAGCGACGAGCATATGCCCCAGTATCTTGCTGGTCACTGGTGGTCGAGCACAAAGCACCTTGGCCTGAGCCTTTTATGGTGCGTTGAGCCGGATCCGAAGCAGCAAGGAATGGTTGTGGGGCAGCCTCTGGACGGACCACCTGCGGCCCAAAACACTTCCAGTAAGATTGGAGAAGCCCTGGACGGGCAGGGCGAGACCCGCAAAGCCGGACGCTGGTCGTGGGCTTCACTCCCGCGGCGGACGAAGCAACATGGACCGTCCGTGGGGCAGCCCGCGGGGCAGGCCTCCAAGTATATTGCGCCCTCATGGTCCTGGGCTTCGCGGCAACGGCCCAGGATGTCTCTCCGCGAGGGGGAAGGCATGTCTCCCGGCGAGAGGGGGGGCAACTATTTTTACGACGACAAGTACGGGGATGGCTTGTACAGAGAGGTCGGGTACTTCCGCATCATGGCCTGTCGTCTGGAGCTCGAGAGCAGTCATGCCCTGTACGGCACCGTCCGTTCGGGCTACATTGACGTCCAGGGCTGGGTACTCGGTGGCGAGCCGTTGCAGAGGTACCAGGGGAGCTTTCCAATCTTGTATGACGGTCCTGGGCAGCCCGACCTTGCCACGGTGACCTTGCTCGAAATTGTGTCTTTGCAGAGACGCGGTAAGCAGTCTCAGGCGGCATTCTTTCCACGCGGTCTTGTACTCTGTCGAAATGGGGACGGGACACATCGTCGAGTGGGAATGTATTCGGAAGCCGAAGGCATGGATCGTAAAAGTCTCTTGAGGACAGTGGGGACGCAGGAAACGTTGAGGTTGGTGTGATTCGAGTCGGTAGAAACTGTCGCATAATCGGTGAGCATCAGGTACTACCATGTAGACGGGGGCAGACCGCAGAGAGTTCCCATGCGTATCCCTATATCGAGAAGATTGGACGACCAAGGGGCACGGGACGCAGGGCCTGGAATGGAGGTAGAAGTGGAAGATGTCAGCCTATGGGCTTGTGAATGAAAGGGGCTCCGGGGTCGGGCAGAAATCGGGCGAAGAAAGGAGGAAGAGAAGTGCGGCCTGTTTGAAGCCCGATGTCGATGTCGATGTTAATGTCACTCCATCGCCGGAGGCGGGGGAGGGACTCCCTCACCTAACGGACCAGGTCGATGTCGATGTTGATGGAGCAAGAGGAGGAATTGGAATTGGCGGGGGACGAGAAGACGCGACTTTGGAAACTTGACGCGAAGCTGACTGCGGGGTCCGTGCGCATAGTGCGGTTATGGAAGATTATGTGTATCCCAACTGTGCAACGGTTTTCCGACATTTTGACTTTTGGAGTCGAATTTTCATCCGATTGATGGCAGTCCTCGACGATGTCAAGACGAGGGCAGATGGTTCCAGATCAGAAAGAATATGGAAGGGCAAAGGGGTTTGCTGGTGCTGCCGTCCAACGATGCAGGTCACAGTGATGAGCAGCGCTAACCACGCTGAAAGTTGGGGGGTTGGAGATGCGGGGGCCAATCGCTGTCGCCCCCCACAGCGCTGACGCAGTGGGCCGGCGTTCTGTTTGTCCCCGAAAACCTGGAAACAGGGAAACATCAATGACATCGCGACCACTTGAGCAGCACAACCGGGTCCAGGCCAGGTCGAGACCCCTTCGAGACATCTCCCACGGCAGATCGCAGCGACTCTCCAAATCTCCAACCATGGCGACCCCCCATTGGCCAATGCAGGTCATCGAGCCCCGCGCTACGCCATTTGCAGTTGGCGATGATGTCAACATTGAGGTCATTGCCGCTCCCTCCTCGACACCCGACCCGGCCATCGCCATGACGGTGCCGCTGCCTCTCACGGGGGATATGTGGTATATTTGATGTGACGACCAGTTCCCCGGTATCCCACAGCCCCTTCCCCATCACAGTCCGGGTGCTTCTCCCCATCACCGTTCTGTTGGCTCGACATCTCGACATCCGGCACACCTTCATCAATTCTCTTGACATCTCGCATGAACCCGTGGGTATACTTCTGTTCAGATATCAACCCCTAGCGACCGCCACCATGTCCCATATTCCCGGAGAATATCCCGCCACCCCCGACGAGCAACCCGTCACCCTCTCCCAGCGTCTTCGACACCCCCTTGCGACCCTCGGCGCCGGTCAACACGAGTCCAACGAGCACAGCAAACTCCAAAAGGCCCAAGATCCCCGCAGCCACAAGCATGCCGACTCGGGCGTCGGCATCGTGGATGCCGATCCCACCCTCGGCGGCACCCAGCGCTTGACCGAGTCCAGGCCCACCGAACTCTCCGCCGACCGGGAGGTGTCTGGCCCATCGCAAGGCACCTCCACCTCTGGAGGCCTTCACGCCATCGTCAGCGAGCCTCGCCCTAGCGCCCAAGAGCCTCGCCTTTTCGCCAACGACCCTCACATTACTACCAACGAGCACAACACCACTAACGAGCCTCACACCACCGCCTCCACCTCTTCTCCCAAAGACAGCCACGATCATGTCGCCGCGCCCCTCCGGGTCAGCACCGATGGACAAGGACCGGTCGACGACAACCACCGGGACAGCACTTTGAACAAGGACAGCACTGTGAACAAGGACACGGGTGCCCCGTACTGGGGTAACCTCCCCAAGGCCATGAGCGGCGGCATCTACAACACCGTCATGGGCCACGGCAGTCCCAAAGAGGACCACGCTCAGCACCAAAACCTGCCCCAGAAGTCGGCACCTTCGCCGGCCCGGGTCAGCGGTGATGCCGTCGACTTTCCCAAGGGCGGTGTGTACAACACTGTGGCCGGCCACGGGAGCCATGACGAAGAGACCATGCGGCACAACGCTCCCACGGGCGCTTTCTCCGAGAACAACCAGACCGGTGCCCTTGGCCGCGAGCCAACTCACCAGCATGCTACATCTTCGGGAATGGCAGCTGCAGCTCTCCCCATGTCTCAGCCACTCTCCCAACACCCCGAGTCTCGTGGAACTGCACCCTCGGCAGGTATGGTGTCGACCGGCATGGCTGGCATGGGAGCACCTCAACAGGCACCCGATGCAGCACGCACGATTGATCAAACGCAATCCACCTCCCCACGCGCATTTCCCCTGAACAGCTCGCATCAAGACACACGCCGCCAGTCTGCAGACGACGCACATGTCGGACAGGGCTACATCGTCCCTGCAGCTGCCGCCGGTGTCGCTGGTGCGGGTGTGGCTGCTGCCCACCAAGCGGACAAGCCCAAGAAGCTACAAAAGCCCCGCGAAGCAAGCCCCAACGAGGAGCCGAGACGCCGTAGCATGGGCCCGTCGTCTGACAGGCGTGCCCACCCGACTCGGGGTCTTGTCACCCACGCCGAGGGACCAGCCCGCTCTCCCAACAGACGGTCCGCCCCCGGCAGCGACTCGAGCTCCCCCGTCAGCTCCGAGAGAAAGAAGCACGGGATCCTGGGCATCTTCCATCGCCACAAGGACGATAAGGAAGAGAAGGCCAATGTTGCCAAGGAGCCGACTAGCGACAGCCACCACAATGATCATCATCGGAAACAGGAGGCTGCCACCGCGGCCGCGGCTGGTGCGGGCGTATACGGCCTCACCAAGCACCACAAGGACGAGAAGAAGGATCGTCACCACTCGGAGCCCACGGCCACGCGCGAGGACCCTTATGCCCCCGCCAAGCGCCTGAGCGCCAACGACCATTCCGCCGCCACCCAGCACCAAACATCCGCCGCCTATGGAACTCTGCCCCCACCCATTGACGAGAACGCGGCCCGGCGCTCTGGAAACGACGTCCCGGTGCCTCCTGCTCGCTCGGAGAAGAGGCGCAGTGCTTCCCCCACGACCATGGCAGCCATGACTGGTGGCACTGTCCACCACCCTCACGACTCGGCCAACGATGTCCAACCTCAAGCTTCGCGCCAATCCCACGACAGCGCATCCCGCTACGCTCCGGGAGTTGCGGCGGGCCTGGGCGCCAGCATCCTCGCTGCTGGTCAGGACCGTTCTTCAGCCTCACAGGGCGAGGCCCTCACCTCCCCGGTCACGTTTGAGCACCCGAGAGCCCCGCCCTCCACACCGTTTGACAGCAATCTTGCTGCAGGTTCCAAGCACCATCGATCTGGAAGCGCGTCCTCCCCAAGGACAGCACACCCAACCACGATGGTTGGAGACAATACCGTGACCAATGCGCCGGGCGAGTACAACACCCTCCACTCGGGCACGGCATCTGGGGTCCATTCGAGCCTTCCTCCCGTCACATCGCGGGATGCCGGTGTTCGCGCTCACACGCCGCCCCAGTCCAACCCCACTGCGGGCTCGTCCGACGAGACCCCCTACAACGTCCTGCCCTCGGGTACCCCTTCCGGTGTGAAGATCGGATCCCGAAGCTCCCGTGGCAGCACCGACAATGCCACCGGTACTTCGGACCTCACCAAGGATGACAGCCACCACAAGGGCCTCGCCTCTGGCGCGGCAGCCGGCATGGCAGCCACCGGCCTCGCAGCCAGCCACGCCCAGAACCACCACGACCGCGACGAGACCAAGAATACTCCCTCGGTCCAGCACCAAGAAAGCCACCAGTCCCGCGACCACGGCTCGTCCTTCAACATGGCCCCCATGCCCATCCGCTCCAAGCACCCCCTCCCTACCGTCCCTGACGAGTCCAAGCCGAACCCCACGCCCGATCAGGCCAAGAATATGAGCCCCGAGGTCATGCCTGAGGCGTATACCTCGTCGACTCGGTCTTCGGAGCCCCGTCATCACACGCTGCATCACTCGCCTGCCAACCCGGCTCTGGCGGCTGCTGCTGGTGCTTGGGCGGCGAGTGCCGGGCCTAGTTCGGGGAATACAGCTCATGCGGGTAGTGGCCCAATGGGATCCGGGTCGGAAAAGGTGTCGCACAAGTGCGGGCACTGTGGCGGAGAAGAGGATATTACCTCTGAGGTGAAGGAGGCGGTGAAGAGGATTATGCAGGCGAAGATGAAGCGCGGTGGGAAGGATGGGGAGATTCCTGGTGAGGAGAGCTGGTGGCATGATGCTTGGACTAGTGTTTGAGTGGAGTGAGAGAGCCTGAGAGGTGTTGGGATGACGTTGAGGAAGTGATTCATCGTTAGCGCTGTTGTTGGTGTTGAAGTATGCTTGGAAGTATGAAATTGTATTGCATTTGCACTGGGCCCGTTCATTTGTGAGCTGCATTAATGATGGTTTGATTCCACCCTGGTAATTAAGTAGGGTACATGGTACTATGGGGTGGACCAAAGGTGTGGGTGGTATCTGAGCCCGGGACTGGCATCTTGGATGGCCGGCGTTGCTGGCCGCGTACTCTTGTCTTTATCGTCTTTTCTTCTCAGTATCTAGGGTACAATTCCAGTGCCTATTCACGGCCCAGTGCCCAAGAAACAAGTGTTGAAATTAGAGTCAAAGTCGTGTCAGTGCTAAATCCCTATCCACTTTTCGGTTGCCACACCGATATGAGAAGCCCCTTTCCAAGCCAAAACAACCCCCTAGGTTGTCACCGCCCGGCCGCTGCTAGCCAACCAGACTTTACTCAATGTCCACAAATGTAGATCCCCCTAACCCGTATGACTTCGATGCGATCAAAGATAGGTACAAAACCGAACCGCGTACGCTTCCCACTGACTTCAATGTTGATAAGAAAGACCCCCGGAGGGATCCTTATACCAGGTGTATCTCTTTTCTTTCCCACTTCTCCGACGCCATTTCCCTCCGAATATCCGGAGGGATATTGTAGCCATAGAAAGGCTTCGTGACGGGTAACAATCCCACCCGCTCATATTCGTCATTGTTCATTCTTTGCAAGACTAGACAAATCTGCCAGTGTCTAGCGCTGGACTCCCCCGGTCCAATTTCCTCCACCTTGGTCCTTCCAGTGTCGGTCTCCCGTTCGTCTTCTTGAAGTATCTTGGCACACCAAAATGTGCGGTTCTTCTGGTCTTCTGGCATCGGAATGACTAGTGGGCGTGTACTTCTAGGGGCCGTCATGGATGTTTTGAAGTTCAAGTCCGTGAATTCTGCATGCCGTAAAAGACGGTCATCATCAGGCAAAAACCGGTGCAACAACTCGCCCTTGGGAGGAGCTGACTTGTCGAACCACAACACCATTGAGTTCAAGTTCTTGTCGAAACTGAGAGGTAACCCCTCCTCATCCTCGACGAAGGCCCCCCAGCCGGGTCGGAATCCTATCGACACTTCGCGGACGTGACATTGCAGGGTGATGCGTTCGTGGCGGAGACCATTCGTCACGCCCCGAGACTCGGGGGTAGTGATAATCTCAGTGACAGTAGCCATTGGCGTCCACCACGCTTCCAAGTGCAGGCTGCCGTTGCGCACCGGGCCATCGATGCTTGCCCAAGACAAGGTCGAAGCACGCCGTGCGCCGGGCGCGGCGGGCCGGGGATCCCACGTGTACCAAGCCAGATCAAAGATTAGAGACTTCTCCCACATGCCCGCAATGTAGCTTCCCAAGCGCAACTCTGGTGCCATGCGTGTTGCGAGCCCCTGAATGGCGGGGAGCTTGTCTGATGGATTGGTGAGATCGCACATCGAGTACTCGTGAATGTGAGACCACCAATAGGCGTTGGCATCCAATAGAGACAGTGGTGGTCGGTCTTGAAACACTCTCCGCACACCGTTGAGTTGGCGCAGCGAACGTGTCCCGAAACCCCCTCTAAGTTTGGTTCGATCCCAAACTTCAACCGTTTGGTATGGAGAACATTGGCATTCAGTGTGCTCCTGACATTGCCATACTATTTCGTTCTCCAGGAAAAAGACCAGGCGCGGGGATAGGAACAGCTCCTGGTATATCCATCCACGGTTTAGGATGGGCAGGTCGCCGCCTTTGAAGTGAGGGAGCCGCCGTCGGACACACACGGTCTGGACAGCACCATCGGGTGTCGTGCCCTGGAACTCTTGATGAGTGAAGTCGCCCAAATCACTGAACAGACCTTGCTCCGGGCCGTCAGCCCATGCCGAGACGATGGTGAGCACTGCTCCCTCAAATATCGAGTCCATAACAGCGATATCCAAGGCCTTTTCGGCGACATCGTCCTGCGTCAAGCAGAGGGCGTCAATCCAGACGAAGCGGAGGCCCAGTCGACGTGCCACTGAACAAACATGTTGGAATGCGAGTGGGAGAGCATCCCATGGTATGTTTATCTTGTGTTGGTTGATGTTCGACTTGCGCGTCTGCAACGTTGGTGTTGCTGACCAGCGGTAACTGAGACAGAGGTACTCGAGTTCCTCCCCTGGGGTGGGCTCGTATAGTCGTACGTTGAGCGGGAGTTCCAAGTCGCCCAGGTCCAGGACCCGCCGTGGGGTGTAGAACTTTCCAGTCTCGCACAGTTTGTGCTCCTGACGGCAGAGATTCAACCACATCTCGAGATGCTGAAGAGTAGATTCCGACTGACTCGTCTCTGGGACCGGGGATATTGCAGCAATCAGGGGCCAACTTGGGCCAACTTGAAGGCATCTGTCTGCGTCTCGTTAACATGGTATCCAGGCTCGTATGAAGGGTTGTTCAGTACCTTTCGGGATAAAAAGTTCAAGATTCAAAGGGTCATTCTTCACTGGTAGGCCCGGGTCCCAAGCATATAAAAAGCGGGATACTAGTAGAGCCTTGAGGTTCCGCACCCCAGAGTCATCTTCAGGCATCATGATGTCCGAGGTTCTCATCGTTACCATAATTCCCTGAATTGTATCCGAATCCAGTCGCGGACGAGAGTTTAGATCCACGCCAGTATGAATCATGGCGCAAGTGGAACAACCGCTCGTCGCTGATGCCTTGAGGTCCGCCATGGTGACACCCGAGTAGAAGAGAACAGCAACATTGGCGGCCAAGTTGCCACAAACCGGGCACTTCACTTCGACGGCGGTGGGTTCCATTTCTTGAAGCGTAGATAGGTAGGCAGTCCAGTGTGAAGGCTTGTCTTGGACCGAAACCACAGAACCAGTCTGCGACTTCTCGAGAACCAGTTCATGCGCACTGCGAGCGCGGGGAACGAGTCCGTGTGACGCCGCAACACCTGGATGTCGTCGGCGACGGTGCAGCGGAAAGTAGCGGTTGTGGCGGTTGAGATTGGGCGAGACGTGGTGCCGGTGCGAGGCGGGCACGAGGGTGTCGACGACGGGCTCAAACGCAGAGGGGAGGAGCTGGGTGTGCGAGGTACAGGAGGGGACGAGGGTGGGTTTGAAGACGAAGTCGAGGAGGGAGAAGAGTCTCCTGGTCCCACCATTGGCGATGCCGTTGTTCCAGTCCGCAGTGGAACGTCGTGTGATGTGCTGGATGTTCTGGTTGGGAAGTGTAGGCCGTCATATGTACAGTGGTGCTGGTATGATTGTGCAAGGGGGTGGAACTTGAAGTTGGCGCTGGGGATGACGGGAAGATTGGGCGACTCACGATTACCCCGCAACTTGGAACGGCAGGCTTTTATGATTTTGTAGCCGCCCAAGGAAGGACTCACTCTCCAGCGGCTGAGGGTGGCTGAGGGTGGCTGAGCATGCTGCATGACTGGAAGAGACAGGTCTATTCCGGGCAGGCAATGCTGCCATGGGCAGGTGCAATGTATTATGATTTTGCACTGGTGGTGGGCACGTTGGGCTTTCTGGTACCTAAACCCCGCGAGTGGCCTGGGGCGGCTTCTGACCTGAGGAAAACAACCGCCAAACCAACCATTTTCTCCACCCCCCTTTCAGACGCTGGATACCTACCTTGATTCCATTTGGGAAAGTTGAACTGTACAAGTCAAAAACTCGCAGGGTTCGTCGGGATTTGGATGCAGGGACTTGCTGGTTCTGCTAAAAGAACATGGCATACAAGGAAAGCGAAAAAGGAAATGCAAAACGATGGAACTTCAACTTTTGCTTTTAATCGAGATTGAACCAAGAGCTCCGCGCTTCGCGATCCAAGTATTCGGTGCATCTGCCTAGGTGTGCGTTCTGCGATCCTAGTATTAGTTGCCAGATCGCGATCTACAAGAAGCACCTTGAAACTTAATAGCTGGGAAGTACGAAACGTGGGCATACCTTCATGAGTCTGCGACAGTACGCATCTCCGATCAGCTTCCAGGAATCCGAGCCCTCAGGTCGGAGGATATAACAACCAATGGTGCCCGTAAGAATGCAGAGGTGGTCGCCTGCCCGGGTGTGATACGGGCCAAGGCCCACTCTTCCGCCAGCGGTAAAGAAAATGCGTCGATTCTCAGCCCGTCCCATGTGTCGGCGGTATCGTTCATAGTCCGGGTCTGGCTCTTGGTGATGGCGTTGCAACGGCTGGCTCTCGTGGGATTTGCACCAGGCAGTGAAAGCCTTGTAATCGGATTTCAGCCCCGCATCCATCTCAGAATCGGCGTTATGCATGTTGACGCCACAGATGAACGCGTGTCGAAGGTCCTCGAGCGCTTCCTCCCGGACGGCAGCAGGGACCGTCTCTTCGGCCTGTCGTAGACACCATGTGACTATGTCGGCTATCGCCTGGCTGTCTCGCATGCTTTCCACCGTGAAGGCGTCGCTGGTGGACACGACGCGGTCAATATCGAGCCCTTTGACACTGAGGATGAGCGGGTTCCCAACATCTTGTATCTGCAACGCCCAGTCCGATTCCTCAAACGTCTGGACATCCAAGCAAGCGTGATAGGCAGAATCGGTGCTGGCGTGGAGCTTGGCAACCCACGAGGGCCACTGCCGCATCTCGTTGCCTCTCCAGAGAAGCCGCCAGGGCCACCACAGCCTCTGGCCGAGCTGCGTTAGCAACCCCAGTTTCACTGGTTCGTCGACGTACCATGCCACGAACCGCAGCAGATACAGACTCTTGTTCTCAAAGAAGGAAACCCTGAGCGCTTGGGCATACACCTCGAGGACCGTGGCCGTGTAGTCTGGCGTGATGGCCGCGGCCGTCTCGGGCCTCAGCAGCCCGAGCACACCGTAGACGCGGTCTCGGGGGTCCTTGCAGCCCTGGCGGTGCATGTTGCGGAGTTGGTTGCCGAACCAGCCGCCGGTGGGCCGGTACATGTTGGAGGCGTTCTCGATCCCTTCGATCTCGCTGCCGCCAAAGTGCCGGGGGTAGCGCCGATGCACCATCCAGCGAGCGGTGAGCGCAACCACTTCCATGTCGATGGTGTGGTTTCCAATGTTGCAGACGGCCTGGCGAGCGAGCGCCGCTTCTTGAACCACCCAGAGGCGAGTAAACCACGGAAAGGAGTACAGCGCACGCACAGCTTCCCAGTCGCAGTCGGTGGGCAACGGCGCATCTGAATACTTGAAACCACCGCCGCTCCTGCCATAGAGGTGGGAGTCCAGGTCTCGCAGATCGTTGGTTTCGCGGCGGCATTGCTCGTGTATGCGTCTGATTGCCTCGAGGGCGCGGACAGCGGTGTTGTCGTCGAGATGGCCGAGCCAGATGCGGACCTCCTGCGCATGAGTGTATATGTCCTTCATCATGGCAACCTGACGACCCTTCTCTGGGAGGTCTTGCTGGTTGATGCAGACGGCGTCAACCCACAGGCGTTCACCCGGTGCCCGGATGACGTTTCGAAGGGCATGAACGGCGCTCTGCGGTACCGTGACCTCGCGGCCGTCGAGGGTGATGGAGCTTTGTTTGGGGATCGGCCCCCAGCAGTACGACATGGCAGCGTATGGCTTTTCCGAGGGTGAGTCGAGGATCACATGCTCCATGGAGCATTTGAGGTCCCGGTCCAGACCACTAGGCTCTGGGATTTCATCAATGCGAAGGAGCCGAATCTCGCGGAGGACGGCAGACATCTGGCGGTACTGAATCTGGTGAGCCATTGCGCATTGCTTTGCCTTGATGCTCGGGCGGGTAGCCTGGAAGGTACTAGTACTCACCTGTGGACGGGAGGCTGGGGGAAGCGCTCAAATAAAGGATCTGGCACTGCGTCAGGCTCTCCAACACTCGGGCGGGTTGCCCGGGTTGTATGGCGATGGCAGCGATGGTCTGAGGCCCGCAGGAGGATGTACGCCACAATGCAAGCCGTCAATGCAGCGAGAGCGGGAGCACGTCTCGTGGCGTCCACTGAGAGAACGACAAGCAGAGAGACGGGAGAAGTTGTCTGGGGGGGGGGAAAGTGAATATTCGCGCATCGAACTGGAGCCTTATGCCTTTATGTGTTGTTGAGGGAGGGGGGAAACTTTGATGACGATCAGGTCGACGAGTGGCGAAAGACCATAGCAATCTTCTCCGCACCCGGAATTTAGTTGATGCACAACAATTCCGTCGTTTGATCAATAATCGACAGCCAATTCGGGAGCCAGGCTCACCTGCACAACTGATTGGATGCACAAAGTATAGAGGTATTTAGAACTTGGACGCGTTGACTCTCCAAAGTCAACAATTCACAGCGTCACGGTCCCGTTTGTCTTTGGATGTGAGCATTCACCGGGCACTTTCAACTGTATTCGTTCCTTCCCATGAAATCTTCACTCAGTGGATCCGGCCAGCCCGACTGTGAATTCAATTCTTTTCACCAGCTTTCTCCCATAAAAAGACAGCCTCCCAAGTCCTTCCTGGCCCAAACTCTTCCCAGACCCAACCGTCCTTCTTCCCGCAAAGACCCAAACCACCTTCTCTTCCTCACCATCCACCTTTTCCCACAGCAAGCACCTCAATGATGCACTTCTCTACTGCCATGGTGGCTCTCGCCAGCCTCATGACCGGCGCCCTCGCCCTCCCCGGCGTCGCTCCCGCCGCTGCCGTCTCGGCCAACAGCAGCCTCTCGCGGGACTCGGTCCCTCAGCCCCCCAACACCCGGTACGGCTGCTTGTCCATGGAGCAGTCTGACCTGCAGCGCGCAGATATCCTTGTCCAAGCCATGAAGTGGTGCAAGACACCCGGAAACATGGTTCAGCCAGGCACCATCAAATATTTCAATTCGCCTGACAAGAGCACCAGGTTTCTTATCTGCAACGTACATTCCCCTCTTCCATGTTGCCCCTTCGCCCTAAGCCCACGGCTAACAATGCTTGCCGATTACAGTACAACACGGTTGACCTGCCTTGCTACGCCTGGGAGATCGCCGAGGCGAACGCTGTTCTCAGGGATCGCTGCGGCCTCCACGCCGCCTGGCTCATCCACAATAAGCCCATCGACATGACGTACGCCTTTGACGCGGCACCCGATTCCATCTGCAGCAACATGAAATAGCCTTCTCAGCCTGTCCTCGAAGACGGTGCTTCGCAACACGACGACGACCGATGAGGATGGCTTTGAGTACGGCACCATCTCGTAGGAGGTGGATGAGGACAAGGAGTAGATGGGTAGCACATGGCCGCAGGACAAGGTCAACAGGCCTGGTCATATCGGGGGGTTGATTTCAGATGCGGAGGATCTCTTTGACTTGGTGGGCGCCACTGGTTGTCCATCGAACATTTAGAGATGGAGCATGCTCACTGAGCCTCACCCTCGGCAATACTTGATCATCTGTCCTTTGTCCCTCTTTCGTGTTTACCACGGTGCCCCGAATCTCATGACTGTCAAATCGAGGCGTCATGCGTGTTGTGCTTGCCATCCAACTTACCAGTCCCTTTCAGAACTTACCCGTTTTGTAAAGTGTACCCCCGGTTAATGCCCGGTTTGACCCCTTCCCCTCAAACGGGACAAACCCATCCATGCCATCACCAACCCCAGTCCTCCACAACCTGGCAAGAGGACACCGGCTCGCAGAATTGATGCCACGCTGAGGAAATAACACCTCCCTCAATACTTAAGAAATCCACCAACCGCTCAACCACCTTCAGCAGCCCCAAGAGAACCAAGCCCCAAACCCGCCGCCATCGCTTCTGCCTCAAATTCCCGACCCCCAATCCCGATGCGATATACCCCAACAGCCAATATCACCCTGGCTATCAGCCGCCCCCCGGCACTTGTCGAATCTAGACCCGACCGACCCAAACTGCCATGCACAAATGCAATGCCGTCGTCCCTGCATTAATTCCCCATGCGTCCCTCGGCAGCCACCCGACAGCCGACTGGGCAACGTCGTCCAACCCAGACGGCGGGTTTTCCTCCGCGAGACTGCCGTGGACGTGAGTCCCTCCACGTTCCGGGTATAATGCCGCACAACCCACATCTCAGCATCCTCGTCGCCGCCGTGGCAATTTGGGGGCGTCTCTCCCAGCACTTGGGATGCGGGGAATGTCTGGGTGCGAGGCTTGGGGATGGGACATGGCATTCTTGGGATATCTATGCCGGGATGTGATCGCGGGACTGAGACAAGTGCCGAGCGAGGTCTTGGCCGATTCTTTCTCGAATATTACTTGGACCGGACGCCGTGCTACTTCAAGACCTCTTGACCTCCATCTCTCCGCGTCAACCGCCACCCTCCACGCAAAAATGCGGCCCTCCCTCTTCCCCTTCGCCCTCCTCGGGCCCGGGCTGACCACCGCCCTCTCCCTCCCCACCCGCCAATACACCTCCACCCCCCTCTCCCCCCCCTCGGACTGCTTCACCCTCGACCCCCTCACCCCCAACGCCTCCCTCCTCCCCACCCCCTGCCCCACCAACCCCTGGTCCTCCTTCAACGTCCTCCCCCCCGCCTCCCTCGACCCCTGGTACGCCCCCCCGGCCAACTGGGACCTCGCCGCCCCGGGGACCCCCCTCAAGCTCCGCACCCACGCCTACCCCACCATCAACATCCGCAACTGCTCCGACACCTACCAGCTCCTCTACCGCTCCTCCGACACCCACGGCCGTCCCAGCTGGGCCGTGACCACCGTCTTCGTGCCCACGTCCCACGCCCTCTCCTGCGACACCAAAACAGGAACCGGCTGCGCCCACGCCCTCGTCTCCTACCAAGTCCCGTCCGACAGCGTCTCCCCCGACGCTGCGCCCTCGTACCTCCTCCAGGCGCGCGAGCCCTACGGCGAGATGCGCGACCTGCTCCGGCGCGGGTGGTTCGTCGCCGTCCCGGACTACGAGGGGCCGCAGGCGGCGTACTGCGCGGGGAAGCAGGCGGGGTACGCGACGCTGGACGGGGCGCGGGCGGTGCTTGCCACCGGGGCGCGGTTCGGGCTGCGCGTCGACGAGGCGCGGGTCGGGCTGTGGGGGTACAGTGGGGGCGCGTTCGCGACGGGGTTTGCGGTGGAGTTGGTGGGGGGGTATGCGCCGGAGCTGGTGGGGAGGGTGAGGGGGGCGGCGGTGGGCGGGCCGAGTCCGAATTTAACGACGGTGGCGGGGTTGATGAATGGGTAGGTAGTGGGATGGAGCATGTTGTTCATGGTGCTTTGCTAACTTGTCGTTCTAGTATGTTCTAGATCCCGTGCTGACTCGGTCTCTTGAAATACTCCCGGCCCTGGTTTGTTCCCAATACTATTCAAATACTGACACTATTTTCCTGTAGGGAAGGATACGGCGGGGCTGGTAATTGCGAGTGTGTGGGGGGTGACGATGCAGCACCCCAAAGCGAGGGGGTGGTTGGAGGGGAGGTTGAAGACGGAGGGGGAGTACAATGCGACGGGGTTCAAGGTGATTGAGAGTCTGAGCGGGGCGGAGGCGCTGTGGGCGTACTCGGGGCAGGATGTTTATGATTACTTTGAGAATGGGGCCGAGGATGTGTGGCATCCCATCATACAGGAGGTCATTGATGCGGATGCGGTCATGGGGGTGCATGGGATACCGCCGAGGGACGTGCCGGTATTTGTGTACAAGGCGGTCGAGGACGAGATGAGTTTGGTGGAGGAGACGGACGACATGGTCAAGCGGTACTGCGATGGGGGGGCGACGGTGCTGTATCATCGGAATACGGAGGGCGGGCACAACGATGAGCTGTGGAGTGGTCGGTTGAGGACCATGGACTTTTTGTCCCATGTCCTGGAGACGGAGCCGGGCAAGCTCCAGATGGTCAGCGGCGTTAAGGTTGCGGTGCCGAGGTCGGGTTGTGTGACGCAGAATGTGAGCGTGCCGTTGGACGTCAAGGACTTGCTGCCGGACTGGTGGTTGACGGGGATACCTTAGAGCATAGACTGGGTTGGAGTGTTGACTTGACATATCGGGACTTAAGGTACTATTTTCTGTAACTCACTGCACTTTAATAAATTCCAAAGGGTGGTTGCCCGTAGAGGAAACCAGCGTACTGCGCTCGAAACGAGTGGTGCGCTTTCGTAATATCTAGAGTTGATTAACACTTGGGATTTGCTTTTTTTTTTCGGCTCTTTTCTTTGATTTAAATAGCAAGTCTGCGCCTTCTCGCAGGGATATATAGAGGTTCAGACTGACTGATAGTTGCCATCCTTTATTCCGGCTACTTTACCCTACAGCAATGTATGGCGACTGTATGTTTTCAAGGAAGTTGGCTGCCCGGTTTAATAGTAATACTATCACCTGGAATCAGATAGATGGAAGGGTCTTAAATAGTAGCCGGACGAGGCCGTTAAAAGTAGTAGTAAAGTAAATATATTAATTAGAGAGAGATACTACTATCTATAAGGTATAGCTACCTATTTATAAGTAGCTGGAAGCTATAGTAATATATAAAGTACTAGCGATAATAACTTACCGAGGAAATAAGGCTATTCCTAGTAGATATAGTAAGAATTTAAGGGTAAGAAAAGGGGGCTATATATCTAGTATCTTAGTATATATACCGGTAGTTAATATACCTCCTAGATTATATTAACTTAATAGTAAGATTTGTTACGAAACTAAGGTATATATAAGGCAGAAGGAAAACATATACGTTAGAGTAGCTAGGACTAGTAAAGACGGGGCGCGCGAGTAATAACTACGTAAGATAGTAAATTAAACTCTAGCCTCCCCCTCTAGAAAAGAGTCGGCTATCCCCTATTTATACTTCCCTCGAGGGGTTCCTAGTATCCCCTCCCCTTCCTCGCTACTCCTAAGTTCCTCCGATAGTCCCCCTTCGTAGACGAGCCTACTTAGGGGTACCTCCCTTCCTTTATAGAGTAACTTACCCCCTTTATCTTTTCCTTCTCTAGTTATCTTACCTTTCTTCGTCCTTCGTATTATAAGCTAGTATTAAGGCCCGGAAGCGGTACTCGGGCCTGTACTATTCTAGTATCCTTATTATTATACCGTAGTAGTTACTTTCGGTCGTCCGGATACGGTAAACGGCTATATCGTTACCTTTAAGCGTACTATAATACGGGGTAGTAGCCTAAGGCTACCGCCTACGCCCTTTATATACCGTTTAGTTACCTTATATAGTTAGCCCTATATTAAGTTTTAATATAATCCTCCTCCTTTATAAGCCCTATCCTTAGGGCTTTAGTTACCGTTATATATTCGCGGCTACGTTTTAACGGCTACGAAGGTAGGTAGCTTCGAGGTTTAAAGTATTATTAAGCGCCTTTTACGAGTAGAAAAGGCGTTACCCTTACCGTAAAGCGGAACTTAAGTAGTTTTATTAATATAAAGAGCTTTTCCTTCGCCGTAGCTACTAATAAACGCTTCCTATTAGTACCGCGAATTCTTCCCTCGCCGCGGCTACTAATAAGCGCTTCCTACTAGTATAGAGAACGTTACCTTCGCTATACTCTTACGGCGGTATAAAAGGGTATTATTAAACCCTTAACGTTTAAGGTAGTAGTATAAACCTTAAAGTTCCCTATATAGGGGAGCTTATCTCGGTAGTAGCGTTAACGTTACCTTCGTTATACTCTCGGCTCTTATCGCTCCTCCTCGGCTCCGTATTAATAAGGGCCTCCTCGCCGTAGTTTTATATAACTCCCCTTTTAAACGGGTAGTATAAGGCCTTCGCTATACTTTCGCTAGGCCCTTCCGGCTCGCCGTCTTATATCGTACTCCTTATCGTTTATAATAAGGGTTAAGCTATTTAGCCGTATTCTTATAAGGTTAGTTTCTTCTACTTTAGTAATTAAGTTTACGTTACTTAGCCGCGCCCTTTCTCTCTATACCTTTTATACCTTTTCGCTTTAGCGAGGAGGGATAAAGGCTACTTATACTACTCCTCCGCCTTTTACGTTTTAAAGTTACTATTTAGTTAAAGGGTTTATTAGTCCTAGGGAAGCCCCTTATAGGCTATCTCCCTTTACTATATACGTTAAGTTTAAGCTTCGATAAGGGGTTATAGGCCTTACTAGCCTTAATAGCTTTTATCCGGATCTCTATAGATAACGCCCCTCCTTACTAGGGTAAGTAGGTTACCGGCCCGGGTACGCTCCTTAATCGTTAGTTTTACGGATATTATCCTTTAATACTTTCCTATATTATAATTTAGTAAGAACCCTTTACGTAGGAGGTACTCGCCGTAATATTAAAGGGGTTCCGTTATAGTATCTAGGGGTTTCTTATAATATAACCTGGAGTTTCCCTATATATTTACTATTTAGTTTATCCTTATAGGGTTAGTTATCGTTACTACTTAAGGGTAGGATTTAGGGGTTATCTTTTCTATAGTTTCGTAGCCCTTTACTTTTAAGCGCCGTTAGTATTACGGTCCTAATTACTTCCGTTACTTTTATCCGATTATTAAGGCGTCCCTCCTTTTAAAAGTACCCCGGGTATACTTATTAAGGGGGGTTATCTTTCTTATTTACTTAGGGTAGGTAAGCGAGTTAAGGGCGTACCTTTACCCGTTTATCCTATATTAAGGGTACTTTTATATCCTTTATTTATATAAGTTACTTAATATTACGTTTAGTAAGCGCTTTAACGCTTATTTACCCTCGTTAGGCCTCTTACTCCTATTCGTCGTTACCTTTAAGGTACTTACCCTACCCGTTTACTATAGGGTACCCTTAGAATTTAATAGCGTAGGGTTCGTATATAAACCCTTATCCTCTCCTACCTTTTTCTTCTATCTTTCTTCCTTTCTTTAACTACCTCGTATTTTACATAAGCCTTACTCCCCTTCCGCCTTTACTCTACCCTTTTCGTCTAATATTATTTTTATAGTCTTATAACGTTCTTTATCTACCCCTACGTTATCTTATAATTCTAATATATATTCCTTACCTTCTTACTACTTTTAGCTCTCCCCCCTTCTCTTTCTTACTTAACGATTATTACTTTAGATAGTTTAGCTTTACCGTTACTTATTACATTTAGTTAACGGTATTACTTACTTTATTAGTGTTACCTTTTTCTTCCTACTATTTAGTTAACTTTATTACTACTATTACTACTACTTTTATTACTAACGTTACTTTATTACTACTTTCGTCGCGGTTAACGTTACTTTATTACTACCTCCGTTACTAACGTTTATTTTTCTTTAGTTATTAACTTATCTTTTCTCTAGTACCTAAGTTTTTTACCTCTTTATATACCGCCTACTCCCTACGCCTAGTAAGCCTTCTCCTCTCTCCTTCTTCCCTCGAGTTACTACTAATTTACGTTCTCTTAGCTTCTTTATTTACCTCCGGTTCCTACTCCCTACGCCTTACGCCTACTCGTAGGTTCTCTCCTCCTTATCTCTTTATTTCTAGCTTTTATTAACCCGTTCGTTCGTAGCTTTAATATAAGTTAATCCGTTAAGAAGACCTTTAAGACCCCGTTTAGTTAAGGCTACGGCTATCTTCCCTATAAGCGCGTTACTCTTACTATATATTCCTAACTTCGATTTTATAACTTACTAACTACTTATACTTTTCGTTATAGGACTTTAATAATAATACTACCCCTTTAGGTTAGGTATATAATTTAAATTTACTCCTCTTATTACTTCGGCGTTATTAACTCCTTATATTTCTAGGGCGAAAATAATAACGTCCTTTACTTTTAACTTATATCTCCTAACGATAAGGGTACGAATAAAGTATTCCTAGGTAACGTTTACGTCCTAACTCCTCTCCTAGTTAATAAGCCTACTCGCGGCCCGTTTTTTAACCTTATCTATACTACCTACTATCGTAAGATTCGTAAGGATATCGCTTACTATTACTATAAGTAAGTTAGTCTCGGTATATAGTATATACGTTACGTTAAAGTTTCTTATAGCTACTAGCTAGTATATATCCCCTTTCTTTAAAGCCGCGTCCTCGAAGCTTATTTTAACTTATATTATAGCTACTTAGTCTTATCGTTATATCTTTCTCTAGGCGTATTATCTAGTTTTAAGTCTATTAAGAGACTACTCCTACGTTTAAGGTTACCGGTATCGTCGCCTAGGTTATTATCCTTTATAACTAAGCTATCTATACCTATAAGAAGTATATCGTTACATATAACGTAGCCGCTAATCCCTTAACGCCTTTCTATAGTAACGAGGATACTATCGAGTAGGGTCCTACTAATACCGACGTTTTAAAAGAGATTCGCTTTAATAGTCGTTATATAAAGAAGATTATAACCGCGTTCGTAAGTATTCCCTAAGTTATTAGTTCGATATATTCGATTATTAACTTATATTTTAACTCCTCTCTCCTATTACTCCTAACTATAAAGGTTTTAAGTTTAAGTAATTTCTAGTATATACCCGCCTTACTCCCGCTATACTTAAATATTACTAATAGTTTACTTTATAGTTATAAGTACCCGGCTTAACTACTAGCTATAGTTTAAACGGTAGGACTTCCTTACTAGTTTTTATTAGGCGGGCGCCTATAGGTATAACGTAAGCGGTACTTAGGATAGGCTTAGGCTACGGCCGGGATTTAACGGGAAAGCTTTAGGAAATATCGGGGGTATTATAAGCTTAGGATAAGTTATAGCTAGGCGTATATAGGGTATATAAGGGGGTAGTTATCGCAGTAATTTCGTTAATTTTTTACTATACTTTATTATTTTTAGTACTATAATTATTTTATAATTTTCGTATTTACTACCGGGGATAACTACCTTAGCTATACTCCTATATTATAATTTTAAAAACGCCGACTAAGACTAGAAATTCTAATAAAAATAATTCTAATAATAATACCTAAACTCCTATCCTTTAAACGCCTTCCCCGTTACTTATACCCTACCGTACTATTAAACTATTTATTTCCTTTTCGCCGAATCCTTTTTAAATTAAGTTATTTTAATCTTTTCTTCGTACTCGCGTACTATATCCCCGTTACTTAAGTTTACCGTTAACTCCTACGAGTCTTCTTCGTTACTATAGTCCGTTTAACGAATAAAGTAATATCTCCTACTTATAGTACCTTTATATATTAAGATTTCTTTTACTTTTTACTCCTACTCGCCGTTCTTAATATTTACCTTTATTAAGTACTTAAAGGCCTCGTCTAAGTTACTTTTAAAAGGTTTAAAAAGCGAGACGGAGAATATATTATAAATTCGATATCTTTTAAGTAGGTTTAGCTTATAAGCTATTCCTTTATCGCTTATAAGCTTTATTATTTTAAAGGGGCCTACGAATTTATCCGAGATTTTACTACTAAGGTAGTATTAACGGAAGTACTTAGCCGAAAGTTATACTTATTATCCGGCCTTAAACGTTACTTTTATCCGGCCCTTATTATAATACTTAGTTATAGTTTAGTTAGCTTTTAAAAGGGCTTCTCGAGTTCGGACTTTCGTTTATTCTATACCCTTAAGCTAGTTATACGCCTTAGGGACTTAATATCGGTACTTAAGGGTTAGGTTTACGGGTATTCTAGGCTAGAACTTAAAAAGAAGCTTTACCGGCGTAGTATTAATAGCCGAGTACTATACGTTATTATAAACGGATTCTACTAGGACTAACCTCTCCGCCTAATCGGCTTATTCGTAGCTATAAAATACTTATAAGTAATACTCGAGTATTTAGTTTTACCGCTCCGTCTACCTATCCGTCTAGGAATAATAAGCGGTACTTAAACGGTATATAATATCTAGGTATATATATAAAGCTAACTAAAACTTACTTATAAAAAGGCTTCCTTTATCTAAAGTAATAGTAATAGGTAGTCCGAAATCCTTATAAATATCGTAGAATATAATATTTATAAACTTATTAACGCTAAAGCGCTTACTCGTAACGCGATAATAAGCGTACTTAATAAGTTTATTTATAATAACTAAGATAATATTATAAATCTAACTTATATAGGGATCGTATATATCTAGTAAACCTATAACGAAATTAACTATAATATCTTCCTAAAGGTTCGTTAATACCGGTAAAGGCGTTAGGAAGTTGTAAGGTTTATACCTCCTTACCTTCGTTCTCTAGTATAAGTTATAAACGTTAACGTAGTTATATACCTCTCGAGCTAAGCCTAGCTAGGCCTAGTATTTAACGATAGCCTGTCGTATCTTATTAGCTCCGAAGTACCTTACCGTCGCTATATCGTAATAGCTTTATAGGACCGCCTACCTTACGGATTCGGGGACGAATACGTAGCCGTAATAGAAGATAATACCCTTATCGTCTTAAGTCTACTTATCCTACTACTATCCTTCGTAGTTACTCTAGGTCTACTAAAGTATAACGTCTTCCTACTACGTCTTCCTTATAATATCCGTTAACGGGGTATTTAAACGTTTATTAATAGCCCCCTCGATAATAAACTATAGTTTATCGTACTTCGCCTACTCTCTTATACCGTTTCCCTCCCTAGGTTAGGAACTCTCTAACTCCCTTACTAAGGTCGAGCTATCCTTTTATATTCCGTTAACGGCTATAAGCCTTAAACTAAAGTAACGCTCCGTCTTTAATACCTATTTAAGATTAGCTTCTTCGCGGTCCTCCTCGCCTAATAGCCTTCGCTATTACGTATACTTAGCTTAAAGCCTAGGTTTATATCCCTCGTCGTCCTTCTCTAATCTTATTAGCTTAAGGTATTATCGGTCGTTACCGTTATCCTTAAAAGGCGTACTCGTAAGCTTATTAACCTTTAAGCGGTACTTAAGAGTCGGAGTAACGCGCGTACTTACGTATCGGGCTAGCGGAGTTAAAGCCGTATCTAGTTTACCGACTCCCCGGTACTCCTAGCGCTTAATAATACCCTCTTACTCCCCTTAGCCGTTACTTTAACCTCTCCTTAAGCCTTATAACGCCTTTAAGGAAGCTTTATCGTAGGGGTTTGTATAGGTTTATTTCTAATAAACGGGTAGTTCCTTAATTTCTACTAGCTTACTTACTCTCTAAACTCGCCGTTCTCGGAGCTTTATTACTAAGTAGGCGTTTAAGTAGCTTTTACTAACCCTTTAAGGTCTCGTTCCCTAGATAGTTATTACTATCGCTCCTTAAGGGTTTTACTTTTTAAAGTATAAAGATCCTCCTTTTATAACTTACTTAAGCTACTTAAGTAACGGGTACCCTTTATTAATATCGCTTATAAATATTATAACCGCGATATCCTTAAGTTTACCTTTTCTTATATAAGTTTCCCCTTCCTTAACTATTTACTCGATTTAGCTAAGTAACGGGTAAATTCTTTAATCCTCTTAAGTAAAGATATCGTTATTCTTTATATAGTCTAGCTTATATAAAAGCTTATTTATAAAGTTTAAAACGTTAACGCGGTACTTAATTACGAAGTTATATTTAAAAAGCTTATCGTTTTAATATAGTTACTAAGGGGTAGGTTTTTTTTTAGTTTTTAGGAATTCTAAGTTTAAGTAATTAGTTAAGATTACTACTAGGAAGGCGGTACTTATAAAGTAGTATCGTTAATACGTAAAGGCGTTAATAACGGTAAGTAGCTCCTAATCGCCGACTACTTAATATATTTCTTCTAGGGTTATTTTCCGGGATTAGTAGGTAACTAAGTATTATTTCCCGTCGTTATATAACTATAATAATACTACTTTAACTACTTTCCTAAAAGTATCTATCTTAACTTTTATTTATAAAGCCGGCTCGAAATATTAAAGGATAAGCTTACTTATAAAGCGTTCTTTTAAGGCTCGGAAGGTAGTTATCGCTTCGCTATTTATTTAAAAGAGTCGGTTACCGGCGGTTTTTAAAAGGTCCGTTAAAGGGCTTATAACCTTTAAGTACGTAGTAATAAAGCGTTTATAAAACCCTACGAAGCCGAGGAATATCTATATATCTTAGATAGTTTAAGGGTTTAACTACTCGTTAATAACGGTAATCCTATCGTCCTTTATCGTTACTTTTAAAGGGGTAATAATAAAGCTGAGGAAACTAACTTTAATAACGTAGAACTCGTATTTCTTTACGTTAATATAAAGGTCCTAATACCTAAGCTACTTAAGGACTTATTTAACGTATTTAATATATAAGGTTTTATCGGGGCTATAGATTAGGATATTATTTAAATAAACTATATAAATTATATCCGTTAGCCCTACGAGCGTTTAGTTAATATAAGTTTAAAAGGTCCTTAGCGAGCCGGTTAGGCCTATAGGGAGTACTATAAACTTAAAGTAGCCGTAATATATACGGAACGTTATCTTCTCTTTATCGCCCTTTTAGATTCGAATCCGGTAGTAGGCGTCCTTAAGGTCTAGTTTAGTAAAGATCTTAGCTCCGGCGAGGCGATTAAGTATCTCCTTTACTAGGGGTAAAGTAGTACGGTTCTTCTTAGTAATACTATTAAGTTTATAGTAGTTTACGACGAGCCGTATAGGACGTTTCTCCCCTTTACTTTCTCGCCGCGCCTACTAGACTAGGGTTTTCTTCTTAAGTATAAAGAGAACCGTTACTTTATAGGGGTTAGTAGATAGGCGGATTTATCCTAAGTTCTCGGCTTCTATAAGTTACTCGCGTATTACTTCTAGCTCGTCTCGGTTTAACGTATAGATAGGCTCCTACGGCGGAGTTACTCCGTCGATAAGCTCGATAAGGTACTCGATTATCTTCCCTTAATCTACGCGGGGAGCGTTTTTACGGACGAATAGGTTCTTATACTCCTAGTAATAACTAGGGAGTTTAACCTTAGTTACTTCTTTATCTACCTCCTCGTTACTTTTAGGATCTAAATTTATTTCTCCCTCGGGCTAAGGTATTAAGGCGTAGATAGCGGGCTTAATAAGTAAGGTTACTATATAATAGGCGTATTTAAACGCTTTATTATTACTATAGGCGGAGAGGTCGCCGGTACGGAGGCGGTAGCGTTACTCGCTTATTCGCTAATTAATAGCTAGGTTAACTAGCTTTAACTAAGGTATACTAAGTATAATATCGAAAACGTCGGTCTTAGCTAATACGAAAGTTATAAATACCTCGTACTAAATACCTTAATAGTCTATAGTATATATATTTAGCTTAATTAGTTTAAGGCTTTCTATAGTAGATTCGGCGATACTTTAAAGGGTAGGTCTAGGGGTAATAAATATACCCTCCTTAGGCGGATTATATAAGTAAAGTTATAAGAGCTTCTTTAATATAGCTACGTTTATAATACTTACTTATAAGCCGTTATCGATAAACGCCTTATAGGGGTATTAGTCGTAGAAAACTCGATACTATAGGTTAATTTATAGGCTATTTTCCTTTATTAGAGTAACTTCCCTACGCCCTTAGCTCTCCTTTTTAAAGACTAAGAAGGTATTAATATTACTTATAAGGTACTTAGCTATAGTATACCCCTTTTACTAATACTTCCGGTATATAATAATAAGGTAGTTAGGTACGATATAACTAGGCTAGTTATAATTATAGTATACTTCTAATATTCGCTAAGAGCTAAAGCTAGCTATATACGGCTTAAGGGTAAGGTATTCGTTAATATAGTATCCAACTTACTTATAGTTATAGTAAGTAACTCCGGCTCCGTTCCGGGGCTAGGGCTATACGGACGTAAGGGTACTATATACTAAAGTTTAACTTTAAGGCTACTCTTACTAACGACGTATATCTTAATTCCTTACGTTACTACTAGTATAGGTAGGGTAAACGGTACTTATATTAGTTATATTAAAGAGCTAGCCCCCGTTACCCCTTTAATTATATCTTTTATTAAAGAATCTAGGGGTCTAGGATACGCCCCTTTAACTTTCCTCTACGCGGCGAGTAAGGCTTATAAGCTATTACTAAGTCTCGGGGATATCCCTTTAGACCTCGATTACTTAACGGATCTCTAGACGGAAGTAGTTTAAGAGTTATACTACGCGTAGCTCGTCGTCTTTAAAGCGTCCGAGCTTAGCCTTTAAATTAAAGTATTAGTCCTAGAAGTTAGCTATAGTTTCGTTAGGCTTTTAAAAGGCCCTCTCGAGCCTATTAGTAGCTAAAAGAATATAGGTCCGGGGATTTAATAACTCCGTCTCTAGAAAGTTAATAAACTTTTATTAGGGTATAAGGTTAAGGTTAAAGCTAGGTTAATACTACTACTCGCGTATATATTTTACTTAAGCGTTCTTTAAGGCCCCCTTAAGGTAACTTACTATATATATAACTTAGTCTTTATTAAAACGTAAGTTAGTATAGATATAGAAGTTAGTCTTATAATCGTAAAGGAAATTATAAAGGGTAGTAAAGTCCTACCCTATATAGGTAAGGTAGATAAAAGTAAAAGCTTTAAAAGGGGCGCTTTAACGGGGTTTAAAGGTAGCCTTTATAATAATAGTCGCGGTAATAGGCGTCTCCGGACTAGCGACGGTAACCGTAAAGGGGGCCGAGAGACCGTTAATAATAATAGCTAGGATAGCTAACTTAATAGGGATAGTAAATCGCTTAGGAGTAAGTTTAACAGTACTATTTATAGCCTTAGTAACGGCTTCCTCCTCTTCTAAGGTTCCTAATAAACCCCTTATAACTTTTACTAGGGCTTTAGTAGTAGTCCGTAAGCGGTAATTAAGTTATTTAAGTTCGAGTTAATCCTAAGCCTTTTTAAGCTAACGTTCGGCTACTTCGGTATACCTACGTACGTCGGCGAAAGGGTCCTTATCGGAAAAGGTTAACGAGCTAGGTAAAGGTTACTCGTTCTTAACTTATATAGTATTTTCGTTAAAGTCTCCCTTATAGTTAAGGTTAACTAAAGCGTAGCGGGCGTTAGTAGGTATTATTAAGCCTTTACGCGCGTTATTCGTAAAGTTATTTTAGTTAATATCTAAGTCCTTATAAATACTTTACTCGGTCCTTTTCTCGGCTATCTTCCGTTTATACTAGGTATAGCTTAGGTTAGGTAGGTAGGAAGATATAGCTACCGAGTTATCGTTAGGGGTAGTTAAAATTAACGAGATATTAACGTCGTTATCGATAATATTATTAGTAAAGGAGTTCGTACTTTACTTAAGGGTAACTACTTAACGACGTATCTTAATTATCTTACTAGTCCGACTCCTATAAATAAGGTAAAGAGTTTAATATATAAGGTAGAAGGAAAATATATACGTTAGAATAGTTAAGACTAGTAAAGATAAAACGTACGAGTAATAACTATATAAGATAGTAAATTAAACTCTAACCTTCCCTTTTAAAAAGGGGTCGGCTATCCCCTATTTATACTTCCCTCGAAGGGTTCCTAGTATCCCCTCCCCTTCCTCGCTACTCCTAAGTTCCTCCGATAGTCCCCCTTCGTAGATAAGCCTACTTAAGGGTACCTCCCTTCCTTTATAAAGTAACTTACCCCCTTTATCTTTTCCTTCCCTAGCTATCTTACCTTTCTTCGTTCTTCGTATTATAAGCTAGTATTAAGGCCCGGAAGCGGTACTCGGGCCTATACCGTTTTAGTATCCTTATTATTATACCGTAGTAGTTACTTTCGGTCGTCCGGATACGGTAGACGGCTACGTCGCTACCTTTAAGCGTACCGTAGCGCGGGGTAGTGGCCTAAGGCTACCGCCCGCGCCCTTTATACGCCGTCTGGTCGCCCCGCGCGGTTAGCCCCGCGTTAAGTCCTGATAGTATAAAATAAGTACTCGTAATACTTACTTTAATATTTTAGTCCTTTAAAGGGGACCTAGCCCTTAGGGGTCCGGCGTAAAGCTATTACGGACTAAGGGCTAAATAAATAAGCGGATATCTATAAAGTTAAGGTAAGTACGGAAGTACTCGAACTTCTAGCGAGAGAGGTTTTTTATAAGGCCGTCTACGGGTATAAGGTTAATAGCGAGGTAGTTAATCTTAAAGGTTCCCTTACGGTATTCCTATTTTAATTATATATTCTAGATATCGATATACTATAGGCGGGTTATAAGGCGTTTAACGTCGTTAGTAACGAGCCGGATAGTTTAAAAGTTATTGTAGAATAGCCTTATAAGGACCCTAAGGTCGAGGGAGATATTACGGAAGAGGTAGTTTAGTAAAATACCTTCGACGGCTACGCGTTAAGTTATAAGGAGTTTAGCCTCGGTAGTAAAGGTAATAACTATATCTTACCGTAATACTTTCTATACGATAGGGCTTCCGAATAAAAGGATAATAAGCCCTTAAGAAAAGCGTTTAGTAAATTCGTCGTTAGCGAATAAGGCGTTTACGGCGATTACGAGCGCCTTATTATCGTTATCGTTATCCCCGTTATATATAATTACGAGGAAGCGAGTAATATAAAGGTATCGAATATACTACTCGGCGGCGGCGAAGTACTAGCTATTTAGGTTAAGTAGGTATTTATTAAGTTTAATAGTAGTATAGGCGATATCCGGCTAGGTTATAACGGTAGTATAAAGGATCGAGCCTACTATCTCCTAATACTTCTTAATCTTATAAGGGTTAACGGTACTAGGGAAAACCTTCTCGAGTAACGTAATAGGGATAGGGATCGTTAAAGGGATATAATCGCCGAGGAGGTTAAACTTAGCGGTAATCTTTTCGATATATATATTAAAATAAAGGTAAAGGTAGTAGTACGCCTTATCGTAATAGATTTATATACTAAGGTATTACTTAACCTCCTTCTCTTCTTATATCTTATACTTAGTTTAAAGTTACTTAATAAGGTCGTTAGCGATAAGTAAGTTTTTAAAGCGGTAAAGGATTAAAATATCGTTAATATAGAAGAAGATAAGTATACGGTTATTAATAAATATATATAATTCCTCCTCGGAGCGTATAAGTAAGAGGGTTTTAAGGAAGCCGGTAATCTCTTAATACTAAAGTAAAGGAGATTCGCGTAGTTTATAAAAGGCTTTTTAAAGCTTTAAGACTTAACTATCCTCCTTGAAATTAGAGGGTATTTTATAAAAGATACCGGGGTAAACCTCGTTATTAAGAAAGGCGTTAACGATATCGAATTAACGTATCTCGAGGTTAAATTTAGTAGTTATAGCGAGAACGGTATAAAGCGTATATACTGTAAGTATATAGGCGTAAGTATCCTTTAACTTAACGGGTTAAAAGTTATTATAAACGTAGATTTATACTTTATACTTAATAAGGTTATTATTTTCGTTAATCTTATATAAGAATACTTATTTTAAGGGAAGCGGTCTTAACTTAAGCCCTATCTCGCGTTATTAAATCTTACGATATATCCTTATAGCTAGGAGCTTCCGGAGTTTAATCTAGTATACCTTTTTAAATTAAAGGCTATAAGGGTAAGTTACTAAGTCGTTATACTTATTAAATAACTTAAAAAGGTTATTAAGGACGTCTTAACCGGCCTTAATAGCTATTACTATAAATATAATATATAGTAGTAACGTATTTAAGTTAATTTAGTTAGCTAAGATATTAAGGAGAGAGATAAAGTTAAAAAGTCTTTCCTAATTATTTTAACGTTAAAAGCGTTCGGTTAATTCCTTAGCCTCCTTTACCTTAAAGCTCTTCTTTTTATCGTATTAACTCTAACGTAACGCCGCCTTTAAAAGCGATACGGCCGGTAAGTTACCGGTTAGGCCTATAACCGGTATCGGGGTAGTAAGTCTTAACTCGGGGGGTATATCTAGTAAAGTTAAAACCGTAATTAAGGAGGAGCCTAACGCCTACGTTAGCGTTAACGCCGAGTTTATACGAACGGTAATCTTATTATAAGTAAAAGCGAAGGAAGTATTAAACTCGGTATCGGAGTCTTTAACCGGCGGTAAGGGAAAGAGTTACTAGACTGGTATAAAGGGCGGCGGCCGTACCGTATTTATAGAGACGGCCGCCGCCTAATAGAGATCGGGGGCGTTATCGTCGTATATATTAATTTAATCTTAATATTACTTAAGAGTATCGGTAAAATATTATATTTATACCTTAAAGTATATATTTAGTTATTCTTCTTTAAGGGGCTTACTAATAGGAATATATTTACTTAGTATTTAACGTTATAAAGCGTTATAATCCCCGTTAGGATTATATATAGTTAGCTCTAGCGTTCGCTCCGGTATTAAAAGTCCTAGTAGTATAGAAAAGATACTACCCCTTACTCCCGACTCCTAAGTCGGAGTACTAGGGATAGATAAATCCTATAATACTAATAAAAAGGCCGAGGATAAAGGAGGTCCTATTATAACGTAAATCGTATCTAAGACGACTTCCTTTATTACCTCGGCCTCCGTTAGGGGAAGAGAAAGGGGAAGGGGTTTAAATAAAGCTTCGTCGTCCTTAAAGACCGTATAGTTAGGAAAGGTAAGTACTTTTACCGCCTTAATATAAAAGGCCGTAAAAAGGCTTTTAGCTAGGTTTAACGTTAGGTTAAAGAATAGTATTTTATCGAATATAATATCCCTAGCGTTAATAACGCGGTTTAACGTTAATACCTAGATCCTATAGATATTACTAGCGATATAACTAATAAAATAGCTAATATAAAAGCGCGGAGCCGTAGTATAAGTTAATTTTTCCTTCCCTTTTTTAACTACCGGAAATATAAGGTATACTCGGTAGCTAAAGGTATAAAGGTTACTTTAGTTAGGCCTTAAGTTTTACCCGAGGTAAACGAACCTTATAGGCTTATACTAATAGTAATAAGCTAAGAACTAGGAGAGGAAAAGTTTAAGAGGATTAACTTAGTTATTTAACCGTAACGGTAACTTATTACGAAGGTATACGGCCGTACCGTATACTTCTAACTATAAGGACTCGGGGATACCGGAGCTTATAAGGAGGGCCCGGATAATAGACTTAATAATACCGCCGAGTTATTCGGCGGCGCCGTTCGGTTTAGAGGTTACCGTAGGAGTAAGCTCGATATTAATACCCTCGTCTCTTACTTAGTCTTAGAACTAGGTATCTTTTTTATTAAAGTTAGTAAGGGTTACGAAGGCTAAGTCCTAGTTTATATATAATTTATAAACGGAGAGCCCGAACTATATACGGATCTAGTTAATATATTACCGTATAAAGTATAGCCTATCGGACTTCTCTTTTATAATAATTATATAGGTAAGGTTACTAAACTTCTTACGAATAGGTATAAAGTAATAGTACTTATTAAAGCCGGAGGGTATAATAAAGATATCGAGATATAAGCGATAGAATAGTTATTAGGCTTTAAAAGTCGGTTCGGTATAGGAGACGATAAAACGGATCTTAGTAATAGTATAAGTCTAGTAATTAAGGAAAGGGGGGCTTTTAATCCTTACGCCCTAGGTATACTAAACGAGGTACTTAAGGGCTTTAGAAAAGAGGTATCCGAAACGGAGATACTAAAGCTTAGGATTAGTTTCGCGCTCCTAGACCTTCTACTAAAACCTTATAATAGCGGTAATTACGGTAGAGTTAATAAACTAAAAAAGGGGAAGCGTAACGAAGTCGATATTTATCGTAGGGAGAATAAGGGAAATAAAATTAATAAAGGTACCGATAGGCTTATACTTTACGAAGTAAAGCTCGTCTTATAATATAAGGTTAATAACGATAGCCGAGTCGTTAAAAGTACCTTAACGGATAATATTATTAAACTTATAAAGCTAAAGGTCGGACTTATATATAAGGTTACCGTTAATAATATTAACGTAGAAGTAAGGAACGTAAGCGATATCGGTAAAAGTAAGGTCCTATATATTAAACCCCTTTTCGCCGTTATAAACCTTTCTTATAATATATTTACTATAGCTGTAGATTGTAAGGGTAAAGTTACTTATACTAATTACGTTACTACCGTTTAACTTAGTAAAGTCGGTAAGAAGGTTATAGTTATTATATATATAAATAATAGTACCGTTATTTTAGATAGTAAAGTTAAAGTAGTAATAACGGCGAGTAGGAGTAGTAACGATAGTAGGAATAAGGGTAGTAGGGCTAACGATAATAACATTTACCGATAATATAGGAGGGCTAGTTAAAATAGTACCTATAAAGGCGTCTTAGTTTAGAAAGTAAGACTTCTTACCGGTAAAAAAGTCCGTAATAGCCCTTTTAACTTTAGTAATAAGCTATTTCTACTTAAGGAGTTTAAAAACCTTTTTAACCTTCTTCCGTTAATTACCCTTAATCTCGTAGTATTCGTTAAGGAGGATAAACCTTATAACGTAATACTTAATAACGTTATAGCTATTAAAACTATATATATACTCCTCCTTCTTCTTACCGGTCTTATTCCCTTTATCGTCTTTTCCCTAAAAGGTACTTTTAATAAACTAACTCTTAGAGATAAGGTCGTTCTAGGTAAGGCGGAATATCTTAGTATAGTAACGGAGGGGAAGGGTATTAATATCGTAACGGTAGTTTATAATATTAGCCTATATAAGAGAGATCTTATTAAAGTCGGGGGAGTAATAAGTAATCGCTTAAAGGAAGCGGTAGATACCTTTAATCCTACTAACTTTATTTAAGGTAACGACGAAGATAGTATTAAAGGCCTTAGACTAAGTAGTAAATTAAGCTTTAATAACTATAAAGCGGCTAGCTTACTTTAAGACCTTTTCGTATTCGGCGACGGCGGTATTAATCTTATATTATTTATCGACGGTAGTATACTTATAAAGGTATATAACGATCTCGTAAAAAGTTACCGTAAGAGCGATACCGTAGTAAATAGTCTTCTCGATATAGCCGTAGATTTATTCGACCGTCTTATTAACGGCGGTTTATTAGCGATAGTACTTTATAATATCCCGTTAGTAAAAGGTTTTTACTATCTCGAAACTATAAACTTCCTTCTTACTAATAAGGGTATAAAACTTATTTAAAGTATAGTTTATACGGGGAAGGTCCTCGCCCTCGGCGTCCTTAAAGTTAGATAGGAGCTTAGTTCGGCCAGTAGTACCGAGGAAGGTAAAGTACTATAGGCCGGGGCTTAGATAAGTCGGGGCTTAAGGGGCGCCGGCCTTAGTAAGGTTATTTATATTAACGAAGGCTTTAGACTTATACTAACGGAAAGTTTAGATAAAGGCCTTAGATTATCTAACCTAGTCCTTCCGCTTATAAAAAAACTTATTAATTATAGTAATAACTTTATCGTTTAACTTAATTATAATAGGGAGCTTACTAGGTTAATACTACTAGCGAAAAGCTTAATATTAATATAATAGCTAGTACGCCGGAATACTACTACTATCGGGAAGTATAGTAATAATATAGTAATAATCGGAGGAAAAGTCGGAGTAATTACTACTATCGGTAAGTATAGTAATAATATAGTAATACTAGGGGGTATATAAGGTAATAGTAACGATATTAATATTACTAAAGGATCGCTAGGATAGCTAAAAAGGCTATAACGACTATTCGGCTAGGCCGAAGGCGGCTTATTCCGTAAAAGCGGCTTCGAGATACTACTATAATAAAAGGTAGTTTTAGGCTTTTAAATCTTAAATCTACTACCGTTATATTTTAAAGGAATATTTTCTATTATATAGCCGCCAGGGTATTACCCTTATATATCTAGTAATAGTATCCCGGCTACTATATCTTACCTAGGGGGGTTAAGGATCCCCTTAGTTATAAGAGCTAGCTACTACGGGAAAGGTTTTCTCCTTTTATATTAAGGAAACTATCTTCCGTAAATAAGGCGGTATTAAAAGCCTATAAGTATAGGCTAGGTAGCCTACTAAAACGTTAAGGTTATAGCTAGGGGCTTCCGGTAAGTTATAAGTCGTAAGCGTATATTAAATAATATACTAGGGAGCCGAGGCTATAGCTAAGGGCTTTTAGTAACTATTAAGGGATATACTTATAGCTTTAAGGAGTTATAAAAGGCTAAGGCTATAGTTAAAAGCCCTTCTAAGGGAGAAGGAGTTCTCTTAGTAAGTTTATAATAATAAGCTATAGTAAGTTTATAATAATAAGCCTATAAAAATATATTAAATAGCTATAGGCTTACCGAGGCTACGGCTAGGTCCCCCTTTCCGGGAGAAAGGAGGAAACCTTTAGTAAGATAAGGTAGATAGTTATAGGACTATAAGATACCGAGGCTACAGTAAAGGGCCCGGAGATAAGTTATTAGGGGCCGGTAATAACTATTAATAAAGATATATCCCCGGGTATAGGAATAATATAAGCCCCCTTAGTAATAAGGGGGAGATAGGCGAGTAGTATCTAGCCTTAACTATTATAAGCTAACGAGTTAAATTAATCGGATTAAGGGGGTTATAATAACGGAAACGACGGCTTTAAGAGGAGCCTCCGGGCTTATAACTATTACCTAGAATTAAATAAATAAAAGGGTTTTAAATAGTAGCCGGACGAGGCCGTTAAAAGTAGTAGTAAAGTAAATATATTAATTAAAGAGAGATACTACTATCTGTAAGGTATAGTTACCTATTTATAAGTAGCTGGAAGCTATAGTAATATGTAAGGTGCTAGTAATGATAACTTACCGAGGAAATAAGGCTATTCCTAGTAGATGTGGTAAGAATTTAGGGGTAAGAAAAGGGGGCTGTATATCTAGTGTCTTGGTATGTGTGCCGGTAGTTGACAAATGTACGGAGTGTGAATTACGCCGAAGATATCTTTGTCTAAAGAGTTTAGACCGGGTTGTGGTTATGGAGGATGAATAAAAGATTTCGATATTTACGGTAAGAAGTCTCGGCCAAGTCCCAGTATGTCGGTGTAGAGGCTATTCGAGAACTTTCAATTCTTCTCCGGCCATTATTGTTTGGGTATGCCGATTCAGCAGGATATCAGCCCGTCAAGCTTTTCAGCCCATCAAGAGGGTTGCGCCCTCCTTGGTTATGGTGGCTCTGCTTGCACAAGCTGGTACGAATCTGGCCGATGACTGGGCTTCTCCCCTAGGTAGAAACAAAAGCATACCTGCCTTGTCCCGCGGATGGATTCTTAGAGGTGCCAGTGAGGCTTTCAAAGGTTACGCTTTATTACTCAAACTTAATATCGGACTCTAGGGCTGCAAGGACACTGCAAGAGAGCTTTAAAGGCCTGACACAACCCATAGAAAGCGGGAGGATTGTCAAGAGAGATATGCTATTAGATACAACAGACGCAGGTATAAACAAAAGGGGTCAGATACATATATATTTGGCCAGAGACCTCCCAGTAAGTCAGTTCGACTCTTGCAACAGGAGGCAACTTCACCAGACACATACATTGCCATCGCCTTGATCATACCATCTGATAGCCTGCTTTGCACCTGTTTACGGCCGTCACCATGGTCGTCGTCTTTACCCCCAACTGTACCATTCCGCCCTACGGCGTCAACTTCGTCTCCATCCCCAATGTCCGGCCAACGCTTGATATCATATGGACATCGCTGCTTGCCATCATTCTCTGCACCTGGACAGCGCTGCACCCGGCCGTCCCTCCACCGGACCAGTCGCGCATTGACGCCTTTTTGTGGAAGCTAAAGTGGATGGTCTGCGCAATCATTGCTCCTGAACTCATCATCGGGAGGGCATGCTCGGACTGGGTCAGCGCCGCCGCCTCAGAAACCTGCCCAAGAATGCGGCGGCACGCCGAGAACTCCCGGAAACCCTGGACCATGACACACGCCTTCTACGCCAACATGGGTGGAATTCTGGTACACCACTTTAACTGCCCTTCCCCTGGACCGAGTTGTAAATCATGTCCTGGGCAGCCCGGGCCTGCCGCTGTGACAACCCCGGGCCCCGTGGGGATTTCTTCCCAGGCCGTGGAGTTGGTTGATCTGCCCCCTGCCAACTCCCAGGCCGCGGCATCTACGGCGCCACCCTCCACCGAAGGCGATATTCACGCCGCCGAGAATGGTCCTGCCGCAGATATCGAGAGGGGGTTGCATAGGGAGTCAGTGGCCGGGCCTGGACCGGAAACCGCTGCGAGACGGGATAGAGCATTGGTCAGCGCTTCAACTCCCCAGGGTGGTGGGGTACAAGTGACTCCGGTGGCGGCAGTGCCTCCGACACAGGTAGGTCTGGACACTGGTAGAAATACCCCGGGCGAGAATGCTAATTCATTCAAGTTGGCGGTTCAGAATCGGACGACACAGGAGAGGTCTGCCTGGAACCGACTCAAGACGAGGATTCTACACCCAAACGGCAGAAGCTACATCTGGCCCCAAAGGCCCCCCGGAACCACCGATAATGAGCCGTGGTATAACAACCTCGAAGGACCCAGCTTCCCCTTTGCCGTCAATTCCATGCAGCTCCGCGTACTCCTCTGCAGTCGCGTCATCCACGACCTTCCTTCCATCACTGAAGATGAGATTAAGGACAAGGGCAAGGACGATATGGTTGTCAAGATTTTGGCACTGTTGCAGGTCTTTTATCTCATTGTCCAGATCATTGTCCGCAAGACCCACGGCCTGCCCATCTCCCAGCTCGAGATTGAGACCCTCAGCTTTTCCCTTTGTGCGGGCTTGACGTACCTGCTGTGGCTCGAAAAGCCAAAGGACGTCAAGACCCCGACGCACGTCGTCATCTGTGCTCACAGACCCATGAGTGAGGCAGTGATAGAGCAACTCACCTGGCTGAATGGGATCAACTACTTCAAGTCCCCTTTCGCCGACGCCCCTCCCGGCCCCCAGCGGTTAATCCGCAACCATTTCGCCGACAGGGGGTCGGTGATTTGGTTTCGGTATCTCCGAAGCAGACTCGCGTCCCACCCCAACGGCTACATGTACCGCGTGGTCCGCGTCCCGATATTCGTGTCTGGATGGGGCTTCGGCTTTTTCTTTGGTTGTGTAATATTCGGCGCTTCCCACCTCCTCGCTTGGAACTATTTGTTCCCCACCCCACTTGAGCGGGTGTTTTGGAGAGTTTGCAGCATTGTCTGCACTGCAGCCGTTCCCGCCTTGTTTGTCATGTCGCCCATTTGCACGTGCACATTCGAATTCAGAAATCGATTGGCCCAGAGGATTCTTCGAGGGACTCAGTGGGGTCTGGCGGTTGTTGGCGTCATCATATACATTCTCTGTCGCCTGTTCCTCATCGTGGAGGCATTTCGGTCCTTGTTTTTCCTTCCCCCGGGTGCGTTTGTATCAACTTGGTCGGCGAACATCCCTCATTTTGGCTAGGGAGGACTGAGAAAAGGGAAACCCATTGTTATTGCGAGGTATCAACATGTACATAAGGTATCATCTACTAAGAAAACCAAAACACCAATATCCCATGCCGTGACCCGTCCCTACCCTGCCACCTCCCTCCGCGGCAACAACCCATCCATCTCCGACCCCCTCACCGCCGCCGCCGGAGCCGGCGCCGCCACATACTTCCCCTCCCACCTCGCATCCCTCATCTCCCCCCCTCCCAACGGATTATACCCACCCCCACGATACCCCAACCCCCCCGCGCCCCCCCTCCTCTCAAGCCCAATTCTCTCCTCCCTCTCCTTCTCATACTGAATCTGCCTCCTCCTCTTCCACCACGCCCACGCCCCCAGCCCCACTACCGCCGCCACCACCCCCAACCCCACCCCCAACCCAACCCTCGCCTTCCCGCTCAACCCCCCCTCCCCCTCCTCCCTCACCGGCACCGCCTCCTCCGGCTCCCTAACCCCCTCCGGCCTCGTATGATTCCCCCGACACTCATACCTCCCCCCCTTCAACACCTTCCCCGGCAAATGCTCATCAAACCACGAACAATCCATCCTCGCATCCCCACTGACGAAGAACCCGTCCGTCACCTTCTCCAGCGCGAACATCTCCACTTTCGTGAAATTCCCCTCGAGATGCACCGACTCGGCCGTTTTGAGCGCATTCGCCTTAAACACCCCCAGCTTCCCGTTCCCAGTGACATTCACCCGCCCCCCGACGGCCGCCAGCCGCGGGAGCGCCACGCTGTCGAGGACGTCGTTGGATGCGATGCGCAGGTCGCCCGAGGCGATGGATTCCAGCGCGGGGAGGGCGAGCGCGCGGAACGTGCCGTTGGTTATGTCGATGGAGCCGGAGGAGGACTCGGAGGGGTGTACGGCGCGGAGGGAGGGGAGTTGGATATCGGCGAGGTCGGCGAGGAGGAGGGCCGCCGCGCGGGGGGTGTCGTCCGTGGCACCTGGGGTGGTGGCGTTACCGAGGGTGACGAGGTCCGGGAGGAGGAGCTGGGCGGTGCGGTTCGGGGAGGAGATTTCGATGCGTTGGGCGGTGGTGAGGGACGCGGCGGAGATGGAGGTCAAGCGGGGGTTATTGGTGAGGAGGAGGGTGCCGAGGGCGGTGAGGGAGGGGAGGGTGATAGTCAGGAGGTTGGCGGCGGAGGTGGCGCGGAGTTCGGTGGGAATGGTGGTCACGTCGGAGGTGAAGTCGCCGCGGAGGCCGGAGATAGAGATGTAGGGGACGGAGGCGCGGGTGGAGTTGAAGGTGTGGAGCATGGAGTTGGAGGTGAAGAGGAGGGAGCCGGTTATGGAGATGTTGCCGATGCGCTCGAGGGCCGGGAGGTCAAAGGAGAAGCCGGCGGTGGCGGCCGAGTTCTTTTGCGAGGGGCCGGTGATTTCGAGGTTTCCCATGATGTCCTTGAGGGACTTGCTCTTGAGGCCGCCGGGGGTGATGCGGCTGCCCTCGGTCCGGGTCAGGTTGACGAGGACGTTGCCGGAGATGGTTTCGAGGTTGGAGAGCTCGATGACGCCTTGGAGGCCGGTGATGATGATGTTGCGGGTGATTTTGCGGCAGGACTTGATCTTGTCGAGGTCTGAGGCCGCCTTGATGGTGTATGCTGTTTTCCCGTCGCATTCTGTTACGGTTAGTTTCTTGCCATTGTGGTCGACGGTTTCGTTCAACTTACGCGCAAGTGCTGTCCCGCTCAGAGCAGCTACCACGAGGGCCACAGTGGCCAGAAAAAAAGGTCGTCGTCGGGCCATGTTTCCAACCATGATGAAAGTTGTCAGTGACAAACTTCAGAACAAATCCATACCGACAGGGGCATACCACGCTGAAGATATATTCGAGCCCACATCACGTCTGCCTGTGAACCAGGCCTGCTTCGATCCTTTGAGAGTCTGTTTCGCCAAGGATCTCTGCTGACCTGGGATTGGGGGAGAGCGGCAAACAGCCTGCAGTTGGCACCGCCAGTGTTTGGGGCTATGCAGGAGTTCCTCCCAGTGCCGCGCACCCAGGCGCCCGTTTTAGAACCAACAGGGGCTTCCCACTGGACAGTTGGGGGCGGGCAGCGTCGCATTTCTGGGAGCTCGAGTCCTCTCATTTCCGGGATTTCCACTGACGGGATGGCGCCCCTTTCCATGCCTTCCATCAATGCCTTCCAGAGCTTGACGACGGCGCCACTCGGAGCACCCAGTGGCTTGAATTGTCAATGTCCAATATTTTGAAATGATGGACAGTGAAGCAAACAATACGTGCTTCTTGTCGGATATGACCGCACTCAGCTTCGCAGCATCTTGGAATAGGGGCGCAAACTTGCTGCTGCCACAACTCTCGGAAATGACCTCCAGTTAAAAACAGAGATAGGTAAGAACTCCGCCCTTGAATCTTCAACTTGATTCCAATCACATACATCTTGTCAGAGCCCCCTAAAAGAATCATGGCGGCGCATCTCGGGTAGGGCTGGTGGACGGGGCGCATGCAAACAATTCGCTTGGGGTAGCGCCCGACTTGGCGTAGCGCCCGACTTGGCGATGCCAAGACGGCGGGAACTAAAAAGCCGTTGCTGACAGACCTTCATCAGCCCCGGACTGCTCGGTCTTGTCGTGCCTGGGGAACGAAGATAAGCCACATGTTCGGATTTAATGGGGCACAGAGATCTGGAGTTAAGAACTGATATCATTCACCAGGACCGAGTCTTTTGGGGGTTTCTATGAACCTCGCCTCTTTGTCAATGTCACGATGACTTGTCACTTGTGAGAATAACACGTGGGAAACGGCTGGCGGCGTTGACATGTTTGAACGATGTGACACGGGAGATCTTTGCCCAGACATTCACTTTGGGTTTCCAGCGGGAGAAGAGGCATGGGGACAGCATTGATATCGAATTGTGTCAATCTCCTTTATACTTTGCTTGAAATCTCCCCCTTTTGTTGACATACACGACTTGCGTATCAGGGGTTGAAAGGCGGGTGAAATCATGTTGCATTAACCCTAACCCGAGTTACACCCTGGATGCCTGTTTTCAGACCTGTCGCACATAAATCCCGCCCACTCACTGTGGAACCCGCCCAGCGCGTCTGCCGAGTGCCGACACTCTGCAGTTCAGCTCTGCCCCATTTCCAACGACACCCGGCCCGACGACGCCCAACATCACAAAATTTCAACCTCCAAATATCTCACCACCCCCAAGACTCCCAAATGGAACCATCCCTCCCCAACAACAACCCCTCCAAAATGGACCCCCCCAAACGCACCACCCTCTCCCACCTCACCCTCCCCAACCCCTACCACCCCCCCTCCCCTCCCCCCCTCAACACCACCCTCTTCCAAGCCTTCGAATGGTACCTCCCCGCGCCCCCCTCCCCCACCTCCCCCTCGCACTGGACCCTCCTCGCCGCCCTCCTCCCCTCCCTCTCCGCCCTCGGCGTCTCCCGCGCCTGGATCCCCCCCGCCTGCAAGGCCGCCAGCCCGCACACCAACGGCTACGACATCTACGACCTGTACGACCTGGGCGAGTTTGACCAAAAGGGCAGCGTGCGCACCAAGTGGGGGACCAAGGCCGAGCTGGAGGCGCTGGTGCGCAGGGGGGAGGAGGTCGGCGTCGCGGTGCTGTTTGACGCGGTGCTGGGGCACAAGGCGGCGGCGGATGAGAGGGAGGCGGTCAGGGCCGTGGAGGTGGATCCGAGGGATCGGAGGGTGGGGGTCAAGGGGGAGGGGGGGGAGGTGGTTGAGGTGATTGAGGCGTGGACGAGGTATCGGTTTGATGGGCGGGGGGATAGGTACTCGGCGATGCGGTGGGGGAGCGAGCATTTTACGGGGATTGATTGGGATGATGCGGCGAGGAGGAAGGGGGTTTGGAGGTTTGAGGGGAAGCGGTGGGCGGAGGATGTGGATGAGGAGTTGGGGAATTATGACTATTTGTTTGTGTCCCCTTTTGGTTGTCGGACAGAGTGGGGGTGGCTGACTGCGACAGAATGTTTGCCGATGTCGACCACAAGCATCCGCAGGTGCGGTATGACTTGTTTTACTGGGTGCAGTGGCTCAGGGGGCAGATGAAGCTGGGTGGGCTGCGGCTGGATGCCATCAAGCACTACAGCGCGAGTTTCTTGCGGGATTTGCTGGAGCACATCGATGAGAGGGTCGATTCGAATTGGTTTCTAGTCGGGGAGTACTGGCGGGAAGACTCCGAGTTCCTCGCGGGGTTCATCGAGTACATGAACCATCGGATGTCCCTCTTTGACGTGCAGCTCGTCGCCAACTTTTCCCGCATCTCACTCCTCGAAGAAAAGGGAGACCTGCGCGAGATATTCGACGACGCCCTCGTGCTCTGGAAGCCCGACAACGCCGTCGTGAGCACCCCACCCTCTTGACCCCCCAAACCCAGCTGACACCCCAGACCTTTGTCGTCAACCACGACACCCAAAAAGGCCAATCCCTCGAGACCCCCGTCGCCCCCTTCTTCATCCCCCTCGCCTACGCCCTCATCCTCCTCCGCGCCAACGCCGGCCTCCCCTGCGTCTTCTGGTCCGACCTCTACGGCTCCTTCGGCCAGCACCCCGACCCCCAGCACACCACCTACATCCCCCCCTGCCGCGGCGGCGCCGCCGTCCCCAAGATGATGCTCGCGCGCCAGCGCTGGGCCTACGGCGCGCAGTACGACTACTTTGACGCGGCGCGCTGCGTCGGGTTCACGCGCCTCGGGCATCCCGCGTGGGGCGGCGGGGCCGGGCTGGCGGTGCTCATGACGAATGGGTGGGAGGGGGCGACGAAGAGGATGTTTGTCGGGAGGGAGCACGCCGGGGAGGTGTGGACGGATTTGCTGAGGTGGTGTCCGGGGCGGGTGGTGGTTGATGGCGAGGGGTTTGGGGAGTTTATGGTGGCGGGGAGGAGTGTTTCGGTTTGGGTGAGTGAGCGGGCGCAGGGGAGGAGGGAGGTGGATGAGTTTGTCTTGTGAGTGCACCCGTGCTTGTCCCCAGTTTGGGGGGTGTTGCTGATTTGGAGGATGCAGTCATCACGATATTTTCGGGGTGGAGAAAACGGCGGGGGAGACGAAGAAATGGCTTGAAGCGGAGACCAGGGCGCGTCAGAGGGTTGAGCGTGGTTTGGATCTTGGTGTGCCAAATTGGTTGACTGGGCAGGTTCGATTTTGATCTGGGAAAAGGGGTATGTTGCTGGGGCAACAGATTTCAGGGGTAATTTGGCATCAACTTCATTTTGTACAGAAGTACCTGTCGTCGGACGTTGGTCAAGAGGATAGAAGGATTTCGTCAGTGTACCAACTGCGGGGTGCTTGGCGCAGGCTGCTCTTGGAAATGCGCCATCAGGCAGGCATTTGCAGACTTTAAACAAGCACTAACTTCCCGACAACAACCATCGACCCCCCCCCCCCCCCCAGAACCCTCCCCAACTATCCCCTGAAATGTCAATCCAAATCGTCTCCGACCTCCACCTGGAAGTCGGCAAAGCCTACGACATCTTCGAAATCCCCCCCAAAGCCCCGCACCTCGCCCTCCTCGGCGACATCGGCACCGTCGCCGCCCACAAAGACTTCTTCCTCGCCTTCCTCACCCGCCAACTCCACCATTTCCAAACCGTCCTCCTCGTCCCCGGCAACCACGAAGCCTACCACTCCAGCTGGCCCGAAACCCTCGCCATCCTGCGCGCCTTTGAGCAATCATCCACCGCCGACCCCTCCCTGGGCACGTTCATCCTCCTCGACCGCACCGCCTGGCGCCTCCCCGGCCCCAGCAACACCATCATCCTGGGATGCAGCCTCTTCTCCCACGTCCCACCGGCTAGCGAACCGGCCGTCGGCACGGGCCTCAACGACTTTTACCAGATCGCCGGGTGGAACGTCGCCGCGCACAACGAGCGGCACGCGGGCGATCTGGCGTGGTTGAACGAGCAGGTCGCCGGGCTCGAGGGGACGGACGCGAGGATCGCCGTCTTTTCGCACTGGAGTCCGAGTCGGGATGCGCGGGCGGGCGATCCGAGGCATGCGGGGAGTAGCATCTCGGCGGGGTTTTCGACGGACTTGTCTGGGGAGCGGTGTTTTCGGAGTGGGAATGTTAGGGTTTGGGCGTTTGGGCATACGCACTTCAACTGCGATTTTGAGGCGGAGAGGGAGGGGGGTGCTGGGCCGTTGAGGGTTGTGGCGAATCAGAGGGGGTATTACTTTGCTCAGAGTGTGGGGTTTGATTTGGGCTTGACGGTTGAGGTGTGACGGGGGTAGGGAAATAGGGAGTCAGTTCCAGGAGATTTGGTAGGGCGAGGAAACAGGGGGGATGGCGCTTTTGGGTATAGGAATTGTTTGGCGGCGGAAATGGAGAAAGAGTCAACACCTATGACTCGGACAGACAGACAATCAACGTGACGTTTTAGTCCAGTCAGGTACAAACTTTATCCACCCATCCTCAATGTTGCTCTGATGATCTCAAGACAAAGGCAAGCCTTACCTAAGGCAAGCCTTACCTAGCTCCCTGGTATTTAAGCACATGTATCCGTATGGGAAGTCACACACGCCGTACTCTGTCGACAACTCAAAGACTCTGGTTCCATCCGAACAGCAAAGATGTCGACGTCTACATTCCATCTGTTCCCTTACCTGCCGGCTGAGATCCGCCTTATGATCTGGGAAGCTGCCCTCTGTGTCCCAACAGTCTGGGCTGCAGTCGGCGTAGAACCCGGGCCTGGCAAGTACTACTCTAACAGGGCGCAACCCCCGTTTACCATGCACTTCCTTGGGCCAGCGCCAATAGACATAGGCCTGGCCTCAAAAGAGGCCTGGGATGTGATGAGGCGTTGCTGCGTCGCGCCAGTCCGTACCCCGGGCGAGGTAGCTTTGAAATCCCGTCGCACCTGGGTTAACCTACAGGATACCGTTGTCCATTGGGGCAACATTGATGATATGTCTATAAAACACTTCGATGCCGGCGACTTGTCCCGCGTTGTCCATGTTGCCGTCCACAGCTTTAATTTCTTCGGCAGGGATGCCCCTCTGGAAATGACAATGAAGCGCTTGGCATCCGAGTGCCCGGCTCTCCGTACTATTATTATGGAGGGACGGGCTTACAGATCTGTTTCCCACACGGGCACATGGGCTAGTTTTCGCATTTTACGACCATCGGATATCACCGGTTACCTCACCGACATCATTGCCAGTACAGAGCCATATCTGGCGTGCCCCGGACTCACAAAGCGTTGCTTAAAGTTCTTTGGCGATGCGCCGCCCCGGTTTTATATTATTATGTGAAGGGGCTGGCTCGGCGCCTGTCCCATCTTCTGTGGCCTGAGAATAGGTGTCCTTTTCCCCCACAGATGATTCAATTCACACTTCGCCAGCAACCTGCTTCCCCTACTCTTGCATATCCGTCACATGAAGCAGTAAGATTTCCTTATGCGGCCACCTTTACCATGGGATATATGTTTTTAATGTTAAAAGTGTTTGGCGGCGGAGGAAGGGACTCAAAGTGTGACAAAGGGGAATCAATATCACTCAGGGTTTAAGGATGCAAACTTTAAGGCACAACTTCAGACACACAAATCGTCAACGTGGCTCTGATGAGCCCAAGGCAAATTACAACCATAGCTCTCGGGTATTTAAGTACGCTTCACAAGCCACGCAATCCCACTCACGAAATCCTTCCTCAACTCAAAGACCCGACGTCAGCAAGTCCCCATCGCCGACATGTCTACCCCTACTACTTTCACTCTCTTCCCCAAACTCCCGGCTGAGATCCGCCTCATGATCTGGGAAGCCGCGCTCTCCGTCCCATCGGTCTGGGCGGCGCTTCCCATCGGCTTCAATAACCCCAACAGCTCTGACGGCGACACGGGCCCGGAACCATCCGGTTCTGCTATCAACGACTTCGATGACACCTGCGACTTCGACTTCGACGGGGGTGGGTTCACCATGACCTTCGTAGGCCCCGCGCCGTCGACCATTGGCCAGGTCTCCAAGGAGGCCTGGGACGTGATGCGGCGTTTCTGCGGCGAGCCCATCCGCGCCCCCGCCGGCCCGGCCGGCGAGGTCCGTCCCTGCTGGGTCAACCTACGGCACACAGTCGTCAGTCTGGTGGATCCCAGGGTGGTCATGCCGAGTTTCGATGCCGGGGCCTTATCGCGGTTCGAGCACGTCGTCTTCAACCAACGGTGGCCGGAAACATACCACGGGGCATGCAAACTGTTGGCCGCTGCTTACCCGGCTCTGCGTACCGTCATCATCCATAAATGTCCGATTCCAGCGCGGGTAGTGAACAGTGATTCAAAGCGGCGTGGAAGTTGCCTCATAAGCAGAAGGGTACCACGGCGCCCCCCTGGACAAAGATCTCGCGTTCGCCGGTTCGAGGCCATCCATAGCTACGCCCGCTTTGTTGCCTACACGGGGAGGCAAGTTCCGGGATTCCCCACAAAAACTTCTCCAATATTTGGCGCCCCACGACCGCGGATGTACTTTACGGATATGGGATGGCATGAGAGATGAGGGCAACCGGGATGGTAGGCCAGGGGGCTGGAGACGGTATTGAAGCGACAGAGTCACAGAGAGCTTGGCAAATAGAGAGAGAGGAGTGATGTGTATCCTCAGGGATTGTCTCTTTGTACTACTATGAGAAGGAGGGCAGCATCAACAAGCTGCGTGAGGAAAGCCAACGAGAGTCAGTGGTTCAAGGTACGAAACTATGTTGAAGGAAAGGAGGTCGATCCATCTCGAAAAATACCAACTCTGACAGACAGGAAACAGGAAAGTCATCAATAAATCAGCATCAGAAGGCTCGCCGGGCAAGGAAAGGGAGGGGGGGGGGGAGGAAACAGGAAGACAGGAATGAGGGAGGAGGGAGGAAAGAAAGGGGGAAGGAAGAGAAGGATTGGAAAAGACAGCCCTGAAATCGATAGCGACAGATTCCATACCAAAACCCAAGTCGAAGTCATCCATCCAGTGCAACCACGCCAACAACCACGCCGCCGCTAGTGACCCTTTGTCTTCCTGTGCCGCCTGACGTTATCGGCCCTGCCATTACCATCGAAGTTGCACACGGGACAGACGGCGTCCTTCATCTCCCTCGCCTTCCTCCTCGCGTCTTTCCCCTGACGGGAGTCGGGGTGACGAGTGATGTAGTGACGATCGAGACCCTTGACCTCCGCGGCACCCTCGCTGCAAAGCTCGCAGGCGGTGGGTTTCGAGTGGTTCTTTTGGTGTTTCCTGTTGCAAGGTAGAGACCTGTCAGCAAAGCAACGAACGGGAGCAAGGGCCAACTTACGTCAGGTCGCACTGCCTGGGGTACTTTTTGTAGCACATTCTGCCGTCTGGGTACTGGAAGTCACAAACCCAAGGTTTGTCGGGGTCGTGCGGCGGCGGGGGCGGGGGCGGCGGCGGCGGTGCCTGGGTCGTGGTGGATCCGTAAAAGTCCGAAGTGTCCGGGAAGTAGGTGTCGGCGCTGGATGAGCCGGCGGCTTGGTGGTTGACGTACGAGGTGCCAGCGTGGGCGGTGTAAGAGTACTGGTCCAAAGAAACGTGAGAAAAGTCGGTCGCGAGACCGGTGGTCCCGTCCTCGGGGGGCGGGGCGCCGGCCATTGTTGTTGGGGTTCCAGAATACTACGATTCCGGGTTGTGAGTACGAAAGCTCTCCAGCGTGGTTGCGTGGCTGGCGTCGATGCCGTAGGCGTCGTGGCCACTGTTGTCGGGGGAAAAGTCTTGGTTCTGGCCAGCTACGGCGCCGAACCCGGTCTCGGGAGTACCAAAGGTGTAGTTGGCAAACTCCGTGGAAGTGGTCGTGTACTCCTGATAGTTTCCCTCGCTTTCATATGCAGTGGAGTGGTAATGAGTGTTGGAAGGAGAAGAGGGAGAGGCGTAGTACGAGTACGAGGTGGTGTCGAAGGGGGTTTCCTGGGAGCTTAAAAGGCTCGGGTCGATGGTCCCGTCCGAACCGGGGAAAAAGTTCCCAGCAGCGGCCAGGGCCTCTCCTTCGAATCCACCATGGGAACTTCCCCGCCCCAGAGGCCTAGAAGATTGTCGTGGCATTTCTTCAACTCCAGACTAGTGCAATCTGGATCATGGAGATGCCCAAAGAAGCTGGCCGGGGCGTCAAAACGGAACGGCCCGCTGTCGGGCGTGAAAACGGAGGGGTGATGGCGAATCTGAATCACATCAGCAACCTTTTCTGGCAATGTCATTGGGCAGCAAGACGGACGGAAGGGTGACGGTTTCGACTTACACGGCAGATTCGAACTGTCCCACAATCTAGCACGGCCTCTGCATGCCCTTGGCGAAACGGAGACTCTCAAAGTTGGTAACCGAGGTGTGGAAGGTCGATGCGTCTGAGCCACGGCTGCCACGCCGTCCCACAACAAGAGGCTTCTCAACCACCGCAACCAGGAGACAATGTCAACCTTGAAGATAACTCGGAAAGTCAGAAAGCAAAGTTCTAGTTCAGGACAACCGCAATGCCACAACGGAGCTTCAGAACGGTCCCTTCGACAAGGGCAGAGTCCCACTCAAATAGGGCCCTGGTCATCCTCAACCCCCTCGCACCTCGTTTTCGTTGGAAGCCCTGAGTCACATTTTTGAGGCCCACAGTCTGTCCCAGTTTCGGCCTGGAAGCTGAGAGAAGAACTGCCACGAAGCAAACATGCAACGCGGACGCTTCCGTCTGCAATGAGGCCTATAAGTGGCACGGGGGGTGATGATGAGGGATTCCATTGGGCGGTACGACTACATTCCAACCCTGGTCCATTTGTTAGCGCAAGACGTTGAATCGCGGTACAATGATAGGCCATCAAAGGTCCCGCGCTAACACACAACCTGGGTTTTGTGTGTAGGGCATTCCCTTCCAGATACTCACCGAAAACAAAAATGTTGGAGCAGCCAAAGAGACAATGCCGAGACGTCAACCTCATCAGCACTTTCGTCATCCTCCTCCTCTTCCTCAATGTCAGCGAATGCCCCAAGGCAGTTTGAGGAGGCAGCTTTGAGGTTGGCGCGGAGGCAGAATCTCGCTGTAATCCCCATTGGCCGTGTAACGCGAACTTGAGGCGCAAAGTGCAGCATTGCCGGGGGCATCTGCCTCCCGCTGCCAACCTCGGGAGTGTCATAGAAGCGATCGGAAGAAAAGTAGGAATGTATCCTCCTACTCGTTACTGCTTGATGCCGTAGATCCCAAGTATAAGAGGGGTTCATCGAACTGTGTCAGTGTCCCAAAGTCAGCACTCCACGACCCCAAGATCAGACCCGAGCCCAGCAACCCCAGCAATATACATACCAGACCTACCTACTCTCCGTACTGCATCCCCTCCCCCTCCCTACCATCTATCATGGACATCCCCATCATCGTGCCCCTGAAGCCCAGCCTCCGGAAACGCTTCTACGAGGCCCTTGTCTTGTGGTTCTGCCTCAAGGAAACATTCACCGTGGGCGAACAAACCGAAGTCACGGAACGAATCTCCGATGACGAACAACTCAGCGGCCGGAAGCAGCTGCACCGTTGCTTTGTAAACAAGATGGCTCGCAAGTTCACACCTTTGCCCCGTTCTGTCCTTTTTGTCTCTGACAACAGCCCCAGAGATCTGCGCCACCAAAAAGGACTCCGACACTGTCACCGCCCTCGGCATCATCCAGCCGGGGGAAACGCGGTACATCTTTGCGTCGAACAAACGCAGCGAGGAGGAGTTGGATGACCTTCAGGAGTTTATCGAGGACATTCTCAACACCCTTGGCGCGGCCCAGCACGAAGAGGTGAAGGACGCCATCAACAACAAGCAGTCGGCTTTGTTCTCAGACATATTGAGGAAGATTCTGCGCTTCAATCGGCCGAGGCTGCAGCATTACATCCGTAAAGTCGCTGGGGGGGTTGAGGCTTGCATTGAGTCAGTCCAAGAGAGTGAGGAGGGGGGTTCGATCGAAGGTATGCGTTCTGAGCTGGTTTGTCTTTGCGAGATGCCCTAACAGCTCGTTAGCTCAAGAAGCAGTGGCCAATCTGGAAAGGTTGATACCGCTGGTCCAGTTCGCCGGGTCTGGCGGCTCAGACAAGAAGGCCAAGGGGGATGATTCCGAATGTGGGTTCCCTTGATCCCCCATGTTCGCTGACGACTGACACTGGTACAGTCGTCCACAAGACCGAAGAGCTTCTTAGTGTCCTCGAAGGCTGCTATCGTTCCTCACTAGAGGAGTTCGTCCGCCAGCAGCATCTCCACGAGCGAGAGCGCCAGCGTGGTGAAACCACGTGGGACACGATGCACCACGCCACAGGCCGTCTCATGTCGTATTTCTACGCCGTCGGAATCTTCCTCAAGGAGCGGCGGATCCACCCCGAGATATTTTCCAACTTTTCCGTGGAATGCGTCCGCTCGAGCGTGACGGGGGACACCCCCGACATTAGAAAGAAGGTAGATGGTATTGTCTCTCGTCTCACGCCAGACAAGAGCATCCATGAGAGGTTCCGAAAGCTTGAGCCTCGTCTCCAGCAGTGGTAAGTCTTCACTTCCCCTCCCCCCTTGATGTTGGACTGACAGCGCGCCAAGGGGCCTCAACGACAAGATCAAGTCTTGCACGCACCCGAAGGTCTTCCAGCCAATTGTCCATGCCGAGCTGCTTGTCGACGACTTCATCCGCCGCGAGCAACGACGCGAAGGCTCTGATGACGAACCTATCCCGTACTTTCGCGAGAAAGAGTTCGGGCGCTACATTGGCAGCAGCAAGCCGCCGTGCAAGCTGTGCGCCATGTACTTTGCCGAGCACCCGGACGGCGTGCAGGTGCGGCCGACGCACGACAACGTCTACTACAAGTGGCGGGCCCCCGACGTGTTTGAGAGCGACCCCGAGTGGGTCCTGACCGAGCGGACGGCGGTGCTGGAGGCCATGGTGAAGGGACTGCGGGGCGCGATTGTCAGGTGCATCAAGAATGAGTCGGCGGTGAGGAATCCATTTGATTCGAACAATACACCGTCGGATCCGATCCGGGATGTTTCGGTGACGACCATGTTTGCGGGCATGTCGGTCCGGGGGGAGTCGGTTGGGGGTTCGTCGAGGGATACGACCCCCGACGACTAGAGGTTCGAGCAGATGAGGCGGTGCACGCTCCAGGCGCAGGCGGTGGGCCAGGGGTAGAATGCATAAGAGAAGACGAGGGTGGTGGGCATGGGGAGGAAGATGATCAAAGGTTGAGGATGAGGATGAGAATGAGGGAAATTGTTTTGGAAATCTTGAAAATCCTGCTATGAGATTGCCCGTTTGTCTGCTGAGCGCTTAAGCCTGTCCTTCCTTCCTGCAATTCAACGATCCATCCTTTCAATTGGGAGTAGCGTTCGTGATACCACCAAATTCGCTACTTTGGCTCCTGCGTCGTTTGCCCGTCCTGGCTCTTGGGAGTGTCCTTTGCCACTGCCGCCTTCGCTGCCGCTGCTCGCTCCTTGGCCATCCGTTGCCTGAAAAGGTCAGCGCTCCACTCCAAAATACGCCGACGAAGACTGACTCCTTCTCCCGAATGTACTGATTCTCCAGCGCCTGCTCCCGGTCGGCAAGTGGGTTGGCGTTCATATTTTCGGTTTGTTTGTGATTTGATGATTTGTGGGAAGAGGGGTTCGCGATGGAGGGTGGGAAAGAGCAGTGTGTTTGCTTTGGCATCTTGATGGTCGCCTGACCGGAGCTGACGTCACCATTTCCAAATGCACTCAAAACCGCCAAGCATTTGACCCCTGAACCCCTTTTCTCATCAAAATATTCGAGGGCCGCGATTTGCAGTGAAAATAAACGCCATATTTGTGAGGATAAAGTCTAACGCTCTTCACTATCAATACAGGAACCCAACGAAACGCCCTCCCGTATCCTCAGCCCAACTTCACCCAATAATGTCCGGCTGTCCATTAATTCCCTGGCGAAACAACACTCCTCCCCAGGAACCAGGTGCAGAAATCGCCGACGAATTTCCAAACTTGCGCAGAAAACAGTTTGGTACTCCGGGCTTCGCTCCCGCAGGCTTGTACACAAACGCTCGGCAGAATCCCTCGGGATCTCCCACGCAATGCTTGCTGCAGCCTTCGTAACTCTCCTGATAGCTTTCACCCAGGCCCTTTCCATAGGCAGTGCCAGCTAGTACTGTCCAATCAATGTCGCACTGAATCAGGAACAGCGCCACGCTATCAGGGCGGGCCAGGGTGTTGTTGTTTTCGGGGCATTTGGCGGGGGTTGGAGCCAAGGTGTAGACCGGCCTGGTGGCGTTGATAGGGGCTCCGGGATGGTTGGTTGGGGTGGAGATTCCCGTGGGGGCCAAGATGGTAGAGTTGGAGGATATGCTGCTGGTGGTGACTTTGGTGGAAAGGGTAACAGACTGTGTGCTGCTGCTCACTGTGACTTCACTCGATTGCGTGCCGCGTCTAATGGCCGCAAATGACGTGACGGTATTGGTGAGTGTTGGCAGTGTCGTTGACGACCTTGGTGTAATATTGCCTGTTGGGGTAAATCCATCAGTTAATGTTTCCATTTCGAGCATCTTGATCGACTTACATGTCGTCGAAGCAGCCGAACCCCATGCCAGGAGCACCACCGTCAAGCTGAGCAAGGCCGAGATACTCATCATGAAGCAAGGGCGGGAGGTGCAGGCAACGAATTTGTGGTAGAAGCGATTCGAGGCAGGGTTGGGCTGTATCCCTTCTTAACTCAAAAACACTGACAAAGGGTTTGGAGAAAAACCAATTTGAGCTGGAGCGGGACATAAGGGGGAGGAACGGAAGGGGGTCGGGGGCGATACTATATACCGGGCAGCAGTACGGGCAACACCTAGGCTGTGCCGGGGTCTTTTGGACGAGACGACCGTACACTTTCATGACAGTCGACCATTTTATCCATTGTCAAGATCTGTTTTCTTTGTGTGAGGCGCGTGGCAGGGGTGAACAGGCCCGAAAGTATGTCCCATTTGTCGGGACCAGAATCCGGTGAACATTTGGTGTTTCCTGAGATTCCATCCGGAGGACTTTCAATGACCTTGTGATGTCAAAGGTTTACTAACCGATGTTACACTTCCGGATGATGACCATCGTCCTTCTTTGGCGTCAGCAGCCATGCTACAAGCCGGATGATGGGGAGTTGGACCTGAGAGCTGCAGAGAGCATAGTCCTTTTTGGTTCTCTAAAGTGGTGAGTTTAAATCGTCCTCTTACCTGGGCTTATCACACATCCCTCATGGCCCCTTCAGAAGCCAATGTTTTGCTGCCTGAAATCTTTTGGTCGTTGTGACGTTGGTTCCTGAATGTGACCCCCACTCAATGCCCCAATTGCCCCTCACTGACTCTACCCCGCAGTGGTCCAAACAGAGGGGTCAATTGCAAAATTCAGGGGACTGGACAGGCCCCCATCCCAACTCCCATTTTGCCCATCAGAATCCATTGAGACCTTGACGAGATCATTCATTTCCCCCAATGTTGAAAGATGGAATTCTGATGGTCTGTGGTCGGGTTATCTTCAAGATCCCAGTGGACGACAGCGCCTTGAAGCATGGAGGCACTGGAGCGGTTCCGCTCGACAGAACCTTGATGTCCTGGATGGAATGTCAACATTTGCCAAAACCACAATTGTCCAGTTGATCCAACAGAACCTCTGAACAGCTGCACCTCACCATTTCCAACCTAAAGCCAGATTATATCATCGGATGCTCTGCACACTCTTCCCTTTCCGGGTGGGTGCAAATTGCTGCATGGCACAAGAGGGATGAAAACTCATCAGTGTCACGCAATCCCCGGTCCGAAAAAGATGTGTGATGACAACCCAAGATTATGGCGGAACATTCCATCTCCCCATGAAGATAAAGTTCGGCCCCATGGTGCTATTCTCAGAACTGCCTCACTGCTTGCCATGAGGTTCCCTGGTGGAGACTGGAGGGATCTTCACCGGGAGTCCGCTGCAGTGGAGAAGATCGACTTGAAACGACGCGTGGATTTGAGGCGCAGGGCGGACTGGCGATTCGAGATTTCGCTGATCGTCATGAAGCGCAGAAATGGTCGAAGCTTTCTCTGTCCTCATGATGTATTTTATCCAGTCCCGCATTTGAGGTTGTTGCAGCGACCGATTTCTTGTCCGTCCTAGCCTTTCAAGGACAATCGGGATGCCGCCCATGCAAAGTCACGAGGGGTTTGTCGCAGCAACCCGCATGGATAGAATCCGAGGCCGGATGGCTTGGACTGCGTGGTGTCGAGATTGCCATGGCATTCAAATGACAACATGCAGGATCAAGGGGCGCAGAGGTACCAGCATCGCGATCGGCAACGATCCGGTACCTGCAGATGTACAGGTACAACCACTCCCAACGGGAGCAACACGGACAAACCAGAATGCTTGATGACACCCGTCCATGGCACTCGACAAGGTCTGTACCCGGCCCAGAAACACGAAGTGAGGGCGCTGTCGGACATCTGTGGAGCTGGATCGCCTGTCATCCATGGCCATTGCCACAAGCAGAGGCCAGAGTGTCGATGGCTTCGACCATCTCCACTGCCCTGCCAAAAGAGGGACGCGTCTCTGTCCACCATCCCACCATGACCTCTTTGCACCTGCCCGTCCGTCCGGTTGTTAACCCGGCCAACCCTCTGTGAGCGTCCACTGTCTCTCCTGCCCTCTCACAAATACCACTTGATCTTTCCCTGCGCCCAAGCTGGCGTGTCCTTCTTTCGCTCCTTCCTCTTCCTTCACTTTCCCCTCCCCCGTTGTTGGCAACCACGGCAAAAGTCGACCCAATTTCCATCAACCTATTTCCACGACATCCACCTTCTTTTCCACTTTGCAAACTGAAGGAAGATCGCAAAACAGATTTCTCTTCGATCAGTACACGTCCACTTTGCGACACACCACCACCTTCCCAGCCCGAGGGCTGACCACTCTCGTTCAAACCCCCCCCTACCCCAACCGACACAACCACCACCATGGGCGCCACAATAACGAGAAAGAATCGGTGTTTCAGCTCGAGAAATCCCCTGGCCAGAGCCCTCGCCTTCACCTGCGGCGTCTTCTTCCTCGGCGCCTTTCTCTTCCGATCAGAGGCAGCCGATGTACGAACAGCCATCCTCAAAACCGCCACCTCCGCAAAAGAAGCCGTCACATCCCAGCGACCGCTGAGTAGCTACTACAAGGAGGGGCTGGGCGATGAGGAGGACAACCCCGTGGAGACTTGGGAGAGCGCCGACCCGGAGCCGGCGACAACAGATGTCACCAACTCCACGCGAACCGCCCGCATGGAGTGTGGCTACGACATGGACCGTTTGCGAGACTGGCAGAAGAAGTACCAACTCCAGCAAAAGTTCGAGTACGTCAAGCGCTACGTCCAGGTCTCGCGGAAAAACATCCCCCGAAAGTCCATGACCAAGCTCAAGCAGCAGTTCCTGCCCGACTTCATGAAGGTGGTGGACGTCAAAAAGAAGTACCACCCCGAAGAATGCCCCGCGCCGCTGATGGTGCCAGTCACCATGTCACCCTTCCCCAAAACCGCCAATGCCTCCGACTTCATGTTTGGCGTCTCGACCACCTACCAGCGCTTCACCGACCCTCGAACGAGCCCCATCAAGGAGTGGACTTACTGGTTGACCGACGGCCGTGGCAACTCCAACGGCGGCAAGCTCATCCTCATGCTCATCAACGCCTCGGACGACGACCTCGAACATGCCAGCAACCAGCTCCACGCCGCCGGCATCGACGCCGACATCTTCCGCTCGAACCCCTCCATGACCATGGCCGTCCGATACCTCACCCTGGTGCCAACCATGTACTACCACCCCGCCACCGCCACCAAGCGCTGGCTCGTCACGGCCGACGACGACACCTTCTTCCCCTCGATGCACGCCCTCACCGAGCAGTTCGAAGAATACGACCACACTCAGCCCATGTACATCGGCACCCTCTCCGAAGACACCCAGCAAACCGCGCGCCACGGCCCCTCGGCCTTTGGCGGCGCCGGCGTCTTCCTCTCGGTCCCCATGGCCCGCCTCGTCGCCTCCAACTACGACGCCTGCCGCTCCGACGCGGCCGTGCGCGCCGCCGACTCCGGCTGGGGCCCGCAAGGCGACATCATCCTCCGCCGGTGCATCTACGACCACTCGGACGTGCGCCTGACCCTGCTCAACTCCCTGTGGCAGCTAGACCTCTACGGCGACCCCTCCGGCTTCTACGAGTCCGGGATCAAGCCCCTGAGCCTGCACCACTACCGCGGCGGCGGCTGGCACGTGGCGCACCCGTGGCACTACACCAAGGTAGCCTCCGTCTGCGGCGAGGACTGCACGCTGCAGCGGTTCCAGACGCGCGACAACTTTGTCATATCCAACGGCTTCAGCGTGGCGTACTACCCGCGCGGCATCGACTTTGACGTGCACCAGTTTGAGCGCACCTTCGCGCCGGCGCCCGAGGACAAGGGCTGGAACCTGGACTACATGATGGGCCCGCAGCGGCCGGCGCTGCAGGGGACGGGGCGCAAGATCTCGTGGGACCTGCAGGAGGCGGGGGTGCTGGCCGACGGGAGCGTGAGCCAGGTCTATGTGCGCAAGCACGACGACTGGCGGTGGAAGAATGCGGGCGGCTCGTGGATGAGCGACGTGGACGGCGTCATGGAGCTGGTGTGGTTGCCCGATGGGAGGGAGTGATGACGTCGGGGGGTGCACCGGGGGGCGTTGTCCGCTGTCAAAGTTCCCTGGCGAGTACGAGCACTCTCTTTTTCCTTTTTTTCCGTCATGTTCACAGTTCAAGGCGCTTCATACCCACGAGGGAGGCATCCAAGGGGGCGCCTCTTTGTTTTGTTCCTGTCGGCATTTTTCTGTTCGGTTCTTATTGTCGTTTACCTGTTGATACATGGCGGATGGATTTCTTGGGATGGTCAGCATTATGTGTGGGAAAGGGATTATGGCTTCGAGGATACGGACATGGAATCGGGTACCTACTTAGATTATGAACGGGGTTTGGGATCCGGGAATGAAGAGAGGGCAGAGAGTCGCGTCTCCTTGTAGGAACAACCACGATACAAAACACCGGACTCCTACATACGTGCATGTGCTGCGGGTGAAGAGTCGATCTTCGCCACCTTCGTCCTGTATGTTGTCCTCCCAAACGCAGAAACTGGTGACAAGGTGACATGGCTTGGGATGGGATGGGGTGCGTTCAGCCGATCCAGTCTGGAAGTTGGGATCAATTGGCAACTCCCTCAAACAAAATAAACAAACACAACGATCCCCACGGCATGATGATACAGGCAGTTAATTGGGAATGCAAAGGTTGCTATTCAATCTCACAAGACAGAGAGCCTGAGCAAGGCAAGGAAGTAACTAGGTAGGTAGGTATTCTGTCATCATCATAACCCATTGCCATCACCCTCGAACAAGACCGGAGAAAAAGACAAGCCAACGCCTAAAATGCTCTCGCGCAATCACCACCACACACCACCCCTTACCACCCCTCACCACCCTCAGTGCTGCCCCGTCTTGCTATCCGTCGGCGGCCGGTACTGCCCATCCTCGACATACGCCGGCGGCAGCTCCTCCACCGGCCCGTCATACGTCGGCGGCGGCGCGACGTACGGCTGCGGCGGATACTTGGCCGCCTCAGCGGCCGCCTCTGCCGCTTTGGCCTCTGCCGCCGTCATGGGCGGCGGCGGCGCCGGGCCCCCGCCAAACGCCCCAGCGGACGACCCTGCGCCATCGCCAATGTTCAGATTCTTCATCTCGCCACCAAGATCCCGATACTCGGTGCCGTAGCCAGCGGCAGGTGCCACACCGCCGGGGGGGAACCCGGCGGCGGCGCCATGCGGTGGGGGAGAGAACGCGCTGCCCGCACCGGGGTGCACACCACCGGCACCCTGCTGCTGCTGTCCCCTCCACCCCTCGGCGCCGCGCAACACCTCGAACAGCCCCCGCGCAGCGTCAGGCCACATGCCCGCCGGGCCTTGCGCCATGACCTCCCCGCGGAGAATGTTTTGCACCGCGACGGGCACGCCGTAAAACGCGGCGTTGGCGTCCTTGCGCTCCGTGACAACCGTCCCGTCGATCTGCACGCCGGCGTAGAACCCGCGCGACTTGACGTAGCTGTAGACGGGGTGCTTCATGGCCTCGCGGAAGGGGCTGGGCTTGCGCGGGGGCAGGGCGGGTGCTTGATCGGGGTCGGCCGGGGGCATCGAGGGGTCGGTCTGGGGCGGAGCGAGGTGCGGCTGGTGCTGCTGGTGCTCGACGGGAGGGACGGTAGCCTTGTCCTTGCCCTTATCCTTGCCCTTTTGCTGCTGCGGCATGCCGACGTCAATGGCGCCGCCGATGCCCCAGGGTCCGGCCGTCACGGCGAGGTCCGAGCCCAGGCTGAGGCGGGTGCGCGTGAAGGCCTCGAGGGCCTCGCGGGTGTTGATGACGACGACACAGTCGTAGATGTCGAGGCCGATCATGAAGCCGGCGCCGACGCTGTGCACCTGGATGCCGCTGGGCGGGGACCAGGTGCCATCGGGGAGACGGGCGATGAGGATTCCGCTACCTGTGGCGCCAGAGACTTGGAAGCCGGCGCGGGCCGTGGTGAAGATGGCGAGGCCCTGAGCGCGCGCAATGACCTTGGAGGGGATGGTCAGGAGGACCTTGGGCTTCTTGGTCTTGTGGTCGGCTTGTTGGGGGCTGGGAGGCGCGGCGCCCGTGGCGGGGGCGGTCGGGATGCCGCTGACGGCTGGGGCGGTCGGGGGGGTGGTCTCGCTGTAGATGCCGTCCTCTGTTGGGGACAGTGTTAGCATAATGTCATTCGCGATTGGGGTGGGGGTGGGGTCGATGTACTGGCAAAGCTCCTCAAGATGCGCGCGGCCTTTTCGCACTCCTTGTCCAGAGGCTGGGGGAGGAAGCCTTCGGAACCCAGCTTGTTCACCAGGGCATTGACGGGCACGGCGGCTTTGGAGCCCCAGTCCGACAGCTTCTGGCTCCAGTCGCGCTTATGCTTCTGGCCGTCGTGCTTCCCCGAGGATCCGGGGCGCGGCGGGAGGGGCGGGCTCTGAGGGGGTGAGGCATTGTAGAGGTCGCTGTCAGTCCGGTGCGGCGTGAACTGGGGGACTTCAAAGTCGGGGAGGGGGGTGTCGTTTGTGTGCTTGTGAGGGTCGCCATGGTGGGCTGTGGTCGGCGCAACGTTGGGTGCCGTCGGTGCGACGTTGGATGCAGCGGTCGTCCCTGGGATGGGAGGGATATGGGTCTTTTGGTCGGCTGGGTACGAGGTCGGGTTTGTCGGGGGGACAGTATTTGTTTGCGGGAGGGTGGTCGTCTGCGGAACGGTGGTTTGCGGCACTTGTGTCTGCTGGTTCTGCTGGGCGTAGCCAGGAGGGGGACCCGGTGGCGGAGGCGGGAAGTACTGGTCCTCTGCCACCTTGGCCGGGACTGTCGGGGGCTGGTCGTTGTTCATGGTCGCGATGATTTGGTGGTGTGTGTTGGAGGTCGAATGTTTGGAGGAGGACGGTTGTTTGTGATGGCAGTTATAGTCGTTGGATGCCTCCCGGGTGAATCAAGTCGGTGCGGGGTCTGAGCAGTCTTGGGGGACGAAATGTGGACACGACATGGCCGTCTTTATGCTGTGGCCATTGCCTCTCTCACTCTGAAAGAAGACCTTCTCGCCAAGCCCAGGACGCGTAAATGCATCGTGGCTTGGAAGTGGGAACCATCATGGCTACGTCGACGTGTGACTCGAAGCCTGGAGGAAGGAAAGAGGACCAACCTGTTCTGTCCTGCTCTGCTCCTGCTCTGCTCCTGCTCAAAGCTTGCGACGCGATTGATGTCATTTTGTGGCTGAGCTCCGCCAAGTCCAACGCCACCCGCCTGATCCCTGCTGCGGCATGTGCCGACAGCTTGACAGGGATTGTGCCGAGATGGCCCGTGCCACCTCAGTGAAATTTCGGTAATTTCAGGCCTCCTCATTTCTCAATTGTGCACTGTTTTTCCAACTTCCTCCCACCAAAACTGTCCCCGACGTCCACGTCCACGACCTTTGTCGCGATAGAGCATGACGGGCGTTTCGCTCTGCCGTGTTGCTGAGGGTCCTCTAATCGGATTGGAATATACACCTGCTCGAATTTTGTCGCGTGTGCTCTCTTTGGTGGCCAAGCGGGTGGTATTTGTTTTGTTTTGTTTGGATGACATCGCCAAGATGGATTCAGGGGCTCCGGGCGCCGAGGACACTGACAGAAACAGCCCTTCTGCCAAGGATCACTCTTTCGTACGTCAACTGGAGACGGTCCTCCCCTTCACCGTCTTCCAAATCCCGCAAACCTCCCCAGCTCCTCGGCCGACAGCGCCTCAAAATCCCTTCCCGCCGGGGGCTCCCCAAACTCCACCCCTTCCCCAATCACCAGCGGCCGCTCCCCTGGGAACAGCTTCCCCAGCAATGACATGCCCCACCCCGTCCTCACCTTGGCCTTCACCCTGGCCAGGAGCACCCGGCCCTCCTCCTCCCCGTCCCCCCGCTCCACCACCACCACCGCCCGCAGCTCCCGCGGGATCCCCGCTGGCCTCACCTCGTTCTCCTTGACGTACCACGTCACGGCGTTGTCCCCCTCGCAGCCTGCGTCGTACGCCTCGTCGCTGGTCCACGGCTCGCCGACCGCCTCGCACCCAAAGTCGGCGGTGAACGAGACCTCGGTGCTGTTCTGCGCTGAAAGGCCGACGCCCAGGGGGACGACTCCGCTGGCGTCGCCCACCGACGCGCTGGCGCCTACCGCCGTGGTCCTGGTCACGGTGGCCGAGGTGGGGTTGGTGTCGCGGATCGAGGTCGGGGAGAAGCGCCGCACCGTGGGGAATTTCGACGACGACGCGCCCCGGTCGGCGGCGGCGGGCTGGAAGCTGATGTTGAGCTCGGCGCTGGTCAGGCGGCTGGTGGACTGGTGCGGGTAGGAAAACTGGAAGCGCAGGGCGAGGAGGGTGGCGGGGTGGGCGGCGCCGCCAAAGGTGCCGTGGGCGAGGGCGACGACGTCGAGGGACACGCGGCTGGTGCGGGCCTTGTGGAGGAGGACGCGCTGCTCGTCTTGAGTGATGGTCGTGGGGAGGCGGTCGCCGAGGGTCTGGGTTTCTTCGTCGGGCTCGAATGGGACCGAGGTGGTGTATTCGTGAGGAGGGGGGGAGGGAGGGGAGGCCATTCTGGGGTGTCTTTTTTGAGGGGTGGAGAGGGAAGTTGAGGAGGGGGGAAACCTGGGTGGGAAAAGAAGGTTCGGGATTTGGGGGGGGGCTTTTTCAGCTGGCCATTAATCGCCCCCTCCCCTCACCCTTGAGAGCCTGTCGCACAACATCACAGTCGCATCCTGCCGCATCACTCCCGCTCCTATGCAGGTGACAGGGGCTCGGAGAGGACTATGGCGTTTCGGCTTTCAGCCCCAGCTCTTTCATTGCCACCAGGCTCCGGGTCAAAACCTGGAAGTGCAGTTGAAGTCCTCCCCATCCTCTCTTCCCTTGCACCTAGACAAAAAAGTCGCCAGGACAGCCAGCATTACTGGAGGTTGATAGTCGCACCCAATGGATCCCACCGAGATTCCCCATCTTGAAGAGGCCCGGTCTCTGCGAGATTTGGGCTTCTTCAACGACGCCAACCATCTGTTCAGCTTGGCCCTGGCTCAGCACCCCGACAAATTCCTTCTCTCGTTAGAAGCGGCAGGATGCAAGCTGTCGCAGGGCCTGGTGGGCGATGCCGGAACCATGGTGTCGGAAGCAGACGCCCGTCTCGACCGGGCGAGCCCCGGTCTGAACCCCCTCCACGTCGCCGTGCTGGACGTCTTCCATGCCTTCACAACTTACGTCAAGACGGCCAAGTTCAAAGAGCCCCTCCAACGCGCGCTGGCTTGCTATGTGGCCCATGGTCTTGGAAAAGAAGTCGGAGATTTTGACAAGCATACCGTGAGTCTGTTGCCCCGTGATGCCGTGCAGGCCCTGAATCTCACTGTCAACAAGGTCATCATCACATTCACATACCACTCCCTCTTGGCGATGGCAGCAATCATGGGATTTCCAGTCGACAAGTCGCTGCCCTGCATGACGGCCGAGTTCCAGTCGTCGCTTGTCCGCCATCTCCTCGCAGAGAAGCGGTATGCCGACGCCATCAAAGTTGCCAAGCTCTGCGACTACTCGGAAGAGCCGGTTGACGGCATTGCCATGGTCAAGGCAGTTCTCGCCGAAGACAGTCTCTCCAACCTGGAGCGAGCCGAGATGCTGTGGGAGTGCGGAGACAGGATGCACCTGACCAGCAGCGACTCGGCATGGCAAAACTGCCTCAGCACCGCCGCCGAGCTGTACACCAAGGCGGGCCACGCCTCGGGTGCCCTCGAGATGCGCATCGACAAGATCCGCCACGCATGGGATCAGAGCCGTCCCATCGACGAGTACACGGCAGAGCTCTGGCAGATTATGGCCGATATGGAGCGCATCGGGAACTGGTCGGGCGCCAACCGTTGCCTGATGGCCATCACCGAGATCAACACGGGCGACTACCGCATCCCGCCTGAGGCCCTCCAGGTCAGGATCGAAGAGGAGCTGACGAGGTTGACCGAGATTTGCGGCAGAAATGTGGGGAGCATGGGCGCGTCCATCTACAAGGTCCTGGAATGGCAGTCGAGAAAGTCACGGGGAGCACTGGGACTGGACTACCTGGAGAAACTCTACGAAAAGGTCAAGGACTGCGACTCCCCCACCATAATCTCCACCATCCTAACGGCAATGCATGATGCGTACACGGCCATCGGTCAAGAGGACAAGGCCCTCGACTGCCTCCGACGCCGCCCGGAGCTGCTACCCAGGGAACTCCAGGCCATCCTGGGCATCGATCCCTTCCAGCAGGCGTTGATCGCCGCCACGGAAGCCAAAGACACCGAGACCGAGCTCGCGCTCCTCCGTGCCGAGCTGAAGGAGGTGCAAGCCATCATGCGACGGGCGCCAAAGGTGCTCGCGCGGGACACGGAGGTGGAGAGACTGGCCAACATCTGCCACTACTATCTGACGCAACACGCGTTTCGCGGCCACGAACAGGTTCAGAAGCTGATTGACTGCGTCGAACCTGTCCTCTTGGAGGGATGCGAGGGCCTGGGGGCGTGGCGGGCAACGGTTTGGAGGGCCAAAGCCCTGCAGGCTCGATCGCTCCTCATCCAGACCCGGTGCCCACAGGCCAAGACGATGGAAGAGCTCCTGTCTTGTGTCGCCGAGGCCACGCAATACTACCAGCAGAGCGTCGACCTCTTCAACGCTTCCGAGCGCCCCCAGGACTGGCGCGCGGCGAGTGCCAAGGCGCTGCTGGCCAACAACCTCAAGCTTCTGTGGAGTCTAAAGGGAAAACCAGCGGCGTCCGAGGACTTCACCAGGGCCGCCACGCTGTACGCAGAGGCGCTGGGGAGCGGTCCGGTGGCCACGCAAAAGGCAATATGCATATCTCTCCTGCGGCACTGGGTGGACGGCATCGACGCCAAGGTCGAAGTGGACGCTGCCGTCTTCGGAACCAGCTCGGCATACGAGATGGCCATCAAGTGGGCCAACGAGGCGGACCGCCTCGAGACGATCCAGCGCAACGACCTGTCCGCCCTCCCGCGCGAGCGGGCCGTCCTGGCCAAGCAGGACCTGACCGCAAAGCGGAACCCCAAGGACGACTTCTGCACCCTCGGCTTCCTGCTCCACGACAGCGTTGACGACATGGTCGGCGCGTGGAACTGGCTGGCCAAGTCAAAGGCCCGAAGCCTCTCCGACATGCTCGCGCTGGGCATCAACATCCCAAAGACTCTGCAGCACCAGATCGAGTCCGACGCCGAGCTCGTGCGCATGTGCGAGACGGAGCAGGCGCTCGCCCAGCAACTGTCCAAGGCGGACGAGGACCAGCTCTTCCTCTTGCGTATCAAGATGGACGCCCACCGCGCCGAGATGAAAAAAAGGCCAATCCTCCAGCAGCTGCTATCCCTCCGAGAAGGCCAGCCCACCACGCTGGAGCGGCTCCAAAGCATCAGCGCCCAACAAGGCACCACGTCGACCCGAAAGATCATCTGCGTCGACTGGCTGGTCTTCTCCGGCCTCTTCTTCGCCCTGGTCATAACCCCCGCCGGTCTCGAGGTAATCGCCACGGGCGTGTCCACCGCCGACGTCGCCGCGTGGAAAGCCCAGTACCTCAACAGCGTTGCCTCCACCGGGCAGCAGCACCCCCTGGACGACAACAAGGCCGAACCCCTCCAGAAGCTGTCCAAGCTGATCCAACCGCTCCTCAAGCTCGCCGACCAAGGCGACATGTTGTGGGGTAATCCCACGTGTGGCCTAAGGCCCATGCTCCAGACCAGCCTTTGCTCCAGTATTTAGCCCATAGCCGTTGGGGGCAGAGACTGCTCTCCCCCAACACCACACATCACCTTTTCCAGCCTTTTCCAGTCCTTGCCAGTCCAATAGGTTATGAGCTCTTGAGCTTCCGCAGCCAAGAAGCCTCTCACAACGCCGTACTACCCCAAGGGGGCGTACGCGCGGCGTGGGAGGGCAAGATTTCCCATTTTCGCACCCAAGGCAAGATTTCCAACTGCGAATCCATTCACCAACCAAGCAAGACTCGCGAAGATTCGCACCCCAAGACCGCGACCAAGGTTCGCACCCACAGCCCTTTCGGCACCCTAAGACTCGCGATTATTCGCACCATTCAGCCTTTTCGGCATAAGACAACTAGGGCGCGATACCTCTCGATCAAGCGCCCACTTCACCCCACCTGCGATTTCGACATACTACCTTCAAGTTTGGCTTAAGGGCATTTTGGTCGTTCATACCACCCAATATACGGGGCATTCATAGGGCATTTTGGTCATTAGAACCACCCTCCCCGGGGCATTTTAGTCTTTCGTACCACCCTCCCAATCAGCACGGTCCTCGAATCCAGCAAGGCACAACCAAGACAACCAGCGCGATTCCTTTCGATTAGGCGCAACCCAAGAAAGTCCTCCCCGTCCGAGGCACCCAAGCAAGTCCTCCATTTCAGTCAAGGCACCCAAGACAACAAGCGCGATACCTCTCGATCAAGCGCAACCCACAAGTCCTCCTCTCGAGGCACCACAAGGCAAGGCAAGGCAAGGCAAGGCAACAATAACGACAACAAGGACAAGCATTCCACCCAAAATAAATCGACTCCGACCAGCACATGACGAAAGGTCACGACGAATAGGCCTCTACGGTGGAAACGAATTAAGATACGAAGCCGGCACAAAGTTTGCTTGTATGGAGAGCGGAAGGTCAACAGATGTGCGACATGAGGAAGGAGGGGCGTCTTTGAGGGATAGGAATAGCTTCACTTTCACAGGCAGTCTGGTCTGAGGGGGCGTGTTGTGGGGTAATCCCACGTGTGGCCTAAGGCCCATGCTCCAGACCAGCCTTTGCTCCAGTATTTAGCCCATAGCCGTTGGGGGCAGAGACTGCTCTCCCCCAACACCACACATCACCTTTTCCAGCCTTTTCCAGTCCTTGCCAGTCCAATACGACATCATCGTCTTTTGCCCCACCGGCGTCCTCCACGGCGTGCCGCTGCACGCCGCCACCCTCGAGGAAACCTCGACCAAAACCCTGCTGGAGCGGAACCCCGTCGTCTACACGGCGAGCATGACGGCCTTTGAGCAGAGCGTGTCCCACGAGACGGAACGCGCCTCCGGCACCGCCCCCGCCCGTGCAGCCACCAGCCCCCCCACAGACGACGCTCCCCCCACCCTCTCCGACCTCATCTCCCGCTCCTACGTCGCCGTCTACGAGCGCACCGAGACCGCCCCCCTCGACGAGCTCCAGGCAAAGCAGCGCGACGCCATCTACGACGCCGTGCGCGGCGTCGCCGCCCGGTACTCAACCACCACCACGGGAACAACAAAGGTCACGCTGGGCGGCGCCGCCACGCGGGACGCGCTGGTGTCGGCGTTCGAGGCCGACTACATGTACTTCTTTGGGCACTGCAAGTCGGGGGCGGGGGCGACGGCCAACATGCTCCTGCAGGGGCTGGTCCTCGGCAACACCAACAACAACACCCCGTCGTCATCGCAAGACCCCCCCGACGAAATGTTCACCGCCTCCGACGTCTTCACCATCACCATCAACACGTCGTGCCTGACGCTCCTGGCGTGCGGGTCCGCGCACGAGGCGCACACGGCGCAGGGCGACGAGCCGCTGGGTCTCGTCAGCGCCATGCTCTGCGCGGGCGCGACGTCGGTGATTGGGACCATGTGGAAGGTGCAGGTGGGCACGGCGCGGGTGTTTACCGAGGTGCTGGATAGGAACCTGGACGGCGGGAGGGCCGGGGACGGGGCGCGGCTGGTGGACCTCGCGGTGGCGGTGCAGAGGGCGGCGCTGAGGCTCAAGACGAGGCAGGAGGGGGGGACGAGGCATCCGTACCACTGGGCGGCGTTTGTGCTGAATGGGTGTTGGTTTGTGGCGAGGTGAGTTGAGTTGTTGGAGAGGGCTGGGTTGGGGAGCTCGCTCCGTATCTTTTGCAGTTCTGTCCGTGGGCCTTGGCATCCGAACCCCTGAATCCGTCTTGGCGATTCAAAACAAACAAAACAAATCCCAAAACAACCAACACTCGCCACCAAAACACCCCCGTCTTCAAATGCAAAAATATGGTAGTACGGTAGGTATAACGTCAAAAGTCGTTTCATTCTGTCTTCCCAAAATGAGGAATTCTCCAAAAACACCACTACTATAGTAGTACCCCAATCGTCACCTCCATATATCATGTGTCCCATCTGGCGTCCGTAGACCGACCAGTGATGCCATCGTCCATCCCAATGCTAATGCAGAGAACACAGAACCAATAAAAAGGAACCCAGAAATTAGTACACCCCATCCCCTCATTACACCAACCCCCTCGTAACCCCTTCCTCTCATTATCGTCGTCCTCGTCCGAGGCTCTAAACGCTCTCCGAGCCGCTGCCGTTCTCCACGTGGCCGGCCTTGCCCATGGTCTTCTCGGTCATGCCCATCTCAGCCGCAAAGGTGGTGTGGGGCTTCCAGGCGGCGCTGGTGCGCGGCGAGGTCTCGGCCAGCATCTGGTCGACCTGCTCGAGGGTGAGGCCCTTGGTCTCGGGGATGAGGAGGTACGAGTAGACGAAGCAGACGGAGCAGAGGCCACCCCAGATGTAGAACACCTTGGCGCCGAGGTTGCCCTTGTCCTCGTCGACCATGTAGGGGGTGATGACGGCGATGATGCAGTTCCCTGTGGAGGTTGGTTAGCGCCATGTGTCTGGGATGGGGAGGAATGGGCAGGAGACGTACAGAGCCAGTTGCTAGCGGTCGAGAGAGCGACACCCTTGGCGCGCATGGGGAGCGGGTAGATCTCGCCGATCACGACCCAGGCACCGGGGCCCCACGAGGTGGCGAAGAAGAAGATGTACAGGCAGATGAAGGCGATCATGACCTTGACGGCAGTGGGCGACTCGGGGTTGACGGTGCCGATGATGGCGACGATAATCTCGCAGATGGCCATGGCCAGGGCGCCCCAGACAAGCAGAGTGCGGCGGCCGACACGCTCCATGCTCCAGAAAGAGATGGGGGTGGCGCAGACGTTGACGAGCGTGGTGATCAGCTGGATGAGGAACGGGTCGTCAATAGTGCCGAGCTGCATGAAAAAGGTGGTGCCGAAGTAGAAGACAAAGTTGATGCCGGTCCTGGAAATGGTTAGCGGGGAACTACATGGAGTCTGGGGTAGAAAGGGGTGCTCACCATTGCTGCATCATCTGCATCGAGGTGCCAAGGATCGTGCGGCGGAGGTAGCTGCTGCTATCCGAGAGCGAGCCCTTGAAGCAGTTGGCCCACGAGCCGATAAATCCCCTCTCGGGCGCGAGCGCCATCTCGTACTCGTGGTTGGCAATGATCTCGGCGAGCTCGTCCTTGATGTACTCGGAGTCGGCGGGCTGGTCGCGGACGCTGGCAAGGGCCTTGGCCGCCTTGTCGAGCTCGCCGCGCTTGACGAAGAAGCGAGGAGACTCGGGGAGGAAGAAGAGTCCGACGGCGAGGACGAGAGCCCAGAAGAGCTGAATGCCGATAGGGATGCGGTACGAGGCGTCGCTATCCATGTCCTGGGTGCCATAGTTGACACAGCTGGCAAGGAGAAGACCGATGCAGACTATTCCCAGCGTCAGTAACCACCACCCCCAAGCCTCAGTCAGGAATACTCACTGCAGAACTGATAACCGCTGACAATCGCGCCGCGGATCTTGCGGGGTGCGATCTCCGACATGTACAGGATGATGATGGCCGAGACGAAACCGACACCAAAGCCGGAGACGAGTCTGCCGACGACGATGAGGGCCAAGCCGTTGGTAGCAGTCTGGAGAGCGGCGCCGACCATGAAGATCATGCAGCCGATGATGACGGTGGTGCGGCGGCCGACCCAATCGGCGATGTCGCCGGCCACGAGGGCGCCGAAGAAGGTACCAGCCGAGAGGATAGACGTGATGAGAGACTTGTGCGAGGAGGTGAGAGTCAGGGCGCCCTCGCCCTCGATGCTCTCAATGAAGTACGGCATGCCGAGGACACCGGCGATGTAACCGGAGTCGTAGCCGAAGAAGATACCGCCGAAGGATGCGAAGACGCACATGATGTACGCCTTGATCGTGACGGGTGCTTCGACCCTGCTCACGTCGCCCCCCGTGGGGACAACCGCGCCGCCAGCCATCTTGAGGGTTGAGAGGCGGTTCTTGCTGGGAGGTGTTGTCGGAGTAGCGAGCCGGAACAAGAATGCGAGAGAGAGAGGAAGTACCAGGGGCCAAGGTCGGCTGGAGTCTGGATGAGCGGGATGAAGAGAAAACAAACACCGAAAACCCGGGGGAGCGAAGAGCCTTTATACAGCACGACGACGCGTTCCCCAGACTGGGGGATCTGGGGCAACCGGTTTGCTCACTCCATGTTCGTCCGGCATCCTGTCGACCCCAGGCCTCCGTCGCGGAGGCGGCATCCCCGTCGGTCCGGGGTGGATGTCCAAAGGGGAGGACGAGATGCACCCCTCGCTCTACCCCGACCGGGGCACCACCCTGTTGTCCACGCGGTTGAGGGGGCGCGGAGGTGGGCGGGGCGGCACTGGGAAATTGTCAACGAGATGCAAGGCAATGTTGCGCTCTCTCAGGGATCCAAGCCGGTGAGTCGGCAAGGGCCTGGATGGATATGTCTGTGGATCTCCCAGCTGCGTCTCTCCGTTTTGGTTCTGGTCACGCCTCGGTAGTGGCTGAGAGATCCTCCTGTCCTCTCGGATCTTGCGGACTGGATCTTGCAGTTCGATCATTGAGCCGCAGATCTTGGCTGCATCCAGCCCGTACTACACGGTAGGCAATTGTTGTTGTTGATGGGCTTCCAGCTCCATGGTACCCAACCAAGACGGGACGGAGAGACCCAGGTTCTGGAGGTTTGGTAAACCCGAGCACATTTGCCACTGTCCTCTGGGCCTCCGGGTTCACGGCGGTCTTTGGCGACCTCTCTCCTCAGTTGGGGTTGCATGCAACTCTGGGGAGCAGGAGCAGCAACCATCAGACGAGTTCCCTCGGTTTGGACCGACCCCCATCCGTTATCACAACCAGTCCGTTTGTCCGGGCCAGGCAGACGGAGCGGCAAAGACTGAAAAGCTGGATGCTCAGATGTTTCTTCCACGCTTGGGCCAGTTGGTGGTTTCAGCGGTGCTGGGAAGAAGTGCGCTCGGTGGTATTGTGGATGAACTGGTGGAGAGTCCGGTGGAGGCCGGGCAGAGCCTTCGACGGCGATGGCCACTCACACAAGAGGCCATGAATCGCACCCCCTGTCCGTTCCCGCCGCCTTGCCAGTTTAACCGGCCCTTTTACCGGTGGATATTCCCGGTGCCGAGGCGCGATGTCCTTGCCTTGTCGGTAGCCATTGGAATGGGTTCATGCGGTGCTGCCAGTCCTCGTGGATTCTGGAGCGGCCTTGGTTTCTCGAGCAGGAGTTCGTCTTGGGATCTTGGCCGACGTAAACACGGCGTTCTGTGAGTCCATCTTGTTCGATTTTTTCGATACTCGGGCGCTATCTTCTTGAGAATGAAGTCAAGATGCCCTGGTCAAGGCGCTGTTAGCCAAGCCGGAACGCAAGTGCCGATGGCAGGGCAACATCGGAGATCGGCCGAAGATTGAAGGCTAAGATCTCGCTTCCATTTGACAGCGTACCTTATTTGGACGACATCCTTTGCTGCCACAGTAGGCTTCAACTCTCCCATTCTCCGGTGTATTCGATGCCTCCCCCCGAAATGCCGGCGCCCGTCGACCATAGGCACCGCGCCTTTGGTCCGACTCCATCCATTATCGCCTGGGGTGCTGGGAAGCCGGGGACTGGAGCAGTTGGTGTGGGCACAACGCACGATGCCCCCCGGGGATGGCGCGCAGAGAGGAGCAGGCGACCATGGAATTTGAGGGGAGGTGGAATCCGGGGGTCCCAAGTTTGAAGTGATGGGGGGCGGGGGATTTGGATGCCGGCCGAAAAAATGTCGTCCCATGTTGGGAAAAGTGAAAATTGTGCCTGTGCCCGTGCCTGGAAGTCCCGTTCCTGCCCCACGCCGCGGGCTGGGGTCCTCCATAGCACTTCCCCTCGGTCGGGGAAAGAGGGAGACCAATGGCCGTCCAGGTTGAAACGCCCTTTGTTGCCCCTTGGGACTTTGATTTTTTGGGATCCATCTCCCAACTGGAGTCGAGTCCGGAGAGGGCCGTCTCCTTGGGTGTCGGATGACGTCACTACACCGAAATGTTGACATGTGCAGGAACCGCCAAGGTGCTCAATTTCTGCCCCTGTGCCTCCTTTCATGCCAGGAACCTTCATGTGGGAAGAGATCCAAGGCCTACCTTGCGGACCTCTGCCAGGCATTTGCAAGGCGGTTTCAGCTTGGCTCCAGGGGACATGGCAGACAGAACAGTGTCCCAACAAATGCAAAAGTACACCACATCTCATGTCAACTACGAAACTGAAAATTGTACAAAAATTCCCATTGAATGGGGCAAGAAATGTGCATTTTTTCTGATCCCTGACGCAATTTTTGGCTTGGTGGTTAATGCAAGTGGTGTCTCATGACTTTGCTTGGAAGTCCCTCGAAACGGCATCTGATGAACTCCGGACTTCAACATGGAAGAGAATTTGCGGAACCACTTCCGTCCATGGAATTGGTGTAATATCGAGTTATTAGCATGGCGCATGCCGGGAGCTTTCGGTCGGACAACACCGGTTGACCAAGACTGGAAATTTCAGTTATGGACATTCAACGCCAATGTCATGTTTTCACTGCATTCGAATTTCGAGGCGGAAGAATTATGGATAAAACACACTGTCATATTGCGAATACCATGGCCGCCTGTGAGCTCCGTTGGTCACCGAACGAATTTCAGTTGTCACACTTGTCGATTGACAGACATCGTGTCATGGGACCGTGTGCCATCTCAGCAGATGATGCATGTGGGCTTTCTCAGATGGCTTGGTGTGATATTTGCTCTGGATTGTAAATGGATACAAGACGCTGAAGCTGTCGTAAACACGCAGCTGTCAGGTTCCACGGGGCTGTTGTTTCCAAATGAATTACTCTGAAAATTCAACAACAGAACGCTTCTATCCACTGTCTGAGAGTCTAGACGATCTAAAAAATACAATCTGGTGTCTTTTTGTCAACGCTGTTATCCCGAGGGATTCAAAACACACAAATACAATAGCCTTCCCATCCTGCCACACTCCATCAACCAAGACAAGTGCTGTGTCCACCCGGCTACATGCCACCTCGGTACTGGCCCAACGGAACGCCTTGGTCCATGGTATTCATGGCCAGGGTGAACGACGGCATCATCGTGATCCATTCCGGCCCCAGGCTCTCCAGGATCTTCTGCGTGACCGCCCAAGCAGGCGCCTTTCCAGCGGGCACCTTCTTCCGGATCACGACTTGTATCGCCCTGACTTCGTCGACGATAAACTGCTCATCCGAGGTTGGTGGCCGCGGGGACAGAGGAAGAGAGCCGTCCATGTATTCTTTTGGTGAGTATGCTGGAGAACCCCGGGCCGGCTCGATCAGGCATTCGAGACGGGCGGTTTCGTGGTCGTCCCCGAGGGTGATTTTCCAATGCGGCCCAAAGAGCAGCCGCATGTTGTCCTCTGTGTCTTGGCCGGTGCGAACTAGACGGTGTATGGCAAACCTAGAAGCTGTGTCAGTTACCGGCACATGCTTGCAACATGAGACTGGGGCAGGGCGCACGCTGTCCCCCCACCGGTTGAAAGTCGGAGCGAGCTCAGCAACGCACAAGCCTTCGGGTCGGCAGACGCCGTTTGGTTGTAGTATTCGTAGCCCCCGAGGGCGTGGGTTGCAGGAACGGTGATCGGCGAGCGACCCACGGTGTTGGAAGAAGTCTCGCTGGCGCCGTCGTCACAACCAGGACGATCTTGACAAGAACCATCTTGGCTATGGGGTGGGCCAGCGTGGCTAAGTTCGGTACCAGTGGTGCTCAACGCGAAATAGTCCGGGTCGATTAATGACTTCTGGCTGTCGCTGTCGTCACCACCGAGTCCGAGGTCAGAACCAATGGGACTCAATTCGAAATAGGCCGGGTCGATTAATGACTTCTGGCTGTCGTTGTCGTCAACCCCGATGCCAAGGTCGGAACCAGTGGGACTTAATTCGAAAGAGTCCGGGTCGGGGAATACGTAGTAGCGAGCCAACTCGGCGAGTGCGTGGCAACGGGCATGCCCAAATTGGCCCGGACCCCGTAATGACTTCTGGTTGTTGCTGTTGTCGTCGTCGCCGAGGCCAAGGTCGGAACCAGTGGTGGTCGCGGCGAAATATTCCGGGTCGATTAATGACTTCTGGCTGTCGTTGTCGTCACGATCGAGGCCAACGTCGGTACCAGTCGTTCTCCACGGGAAATGTTCCTGGTCGGTCAATGACTTCTGGCTGTCGTTGTCGTCATGATCGGGGCCAAGGTCATCACTAGTCGTGCTCCACAGGTTGCACGGGAGATATTCCTGGTCGATTAATGTCCCCTGGCTGTCGGTGTCGTCGCCACCGAGGTCAAGGTCGGTATCAGTGGTGCTCACCGCGCGAGCCTCCTGGATGGCAGATTCCTTCTTGTCGTCGCTGTCGGCGCCAACGAGGCCAAGGTCGATACCAGTGGTGCTCACCGCGCGAGCCTCCTGGACGGCAGATTCCTTCTGGTTGTCGCTGTCGTGACCCATATGGCCAGGGGTTGTGCTCTTGCCAGCGGCAATCGGGGCCTCCATGGCTTCCTCGGCTTCCTCGGCTTTGGCGATCTTGGTCTTCATGGTTTCCACCCTGGCCTTGATGGTGGTTCGGATGGTGGTTAGGAGGTCGTCTAGCTCAGATTTCATTTTGACGTGCTTGTCATGCGTTGTCTGCATGTGGTCGCTGCTCTGCAGGAAGTTCGCCACCTCGGCGACTTGTGCCTTCAAGGCATCCTTCCCCTTTGTCTGCTTTTGGGTCCTCTGCAAGAGTTCCTCCAGCTTGTCGATCTCAATCATCTCCTCCTCCTCCGCCCTCACGTCGAGGAGCAGCAGGGCTCCCTCCACGTTGGCGATGTCGGCCATCAAGGCATCCTTCTCTGCCTGCATGTCGACGCTCTGCAAGAGTTTCTCCTCCCTGGCGATCTCGGCATTCAAGGCATCCTTCTCGACCTGGAGTGCAGCTTCTACCCTGGCCTTGTTGGCAGCGATCGCGGCCTTTATGCCCCCCAGTTCGGTTATTTTGGCAACGAAGTTGTTCTTCTGCAATTCCCGGGCAACCTCGCTGGCGATCTCGGGGCCGAAGGCATTCTTCTCGGCGTTCCGGGCATCCATCTCGGCCTTCACGGCAGCCATCGCGGCGTCGTTGGTCTCTATCGCGGCCTCGTTGGCATCTATCGCGGCGTCGTTGGCATCTATCGCGGCCATCTTGGCAACGAACTCCTTCACTTGCTGCGGGTCGGCGTTCTGCAAGATTTCTTTGAGGGTCGATTTGTCAGGTTTGCAAAACGGCTTGTGGGTTTTCCAGTGCTTCCTCTGGCACGCCGCCGAGTGATACCAGGCCTCCTTGCAATTCTTGCAAGCCAGGAGTGGCTTGAAAAAGCACTCACTACCCATCAAGCAACCATGGCACTTGGTCTTGTCGCCCATGTCAGCCCCCCTAATGTTCAGAGGCGCCCCCATAACATGGACAAGATGAAGCAAAGTACCGACGTGTCCCTCTCGTTCCTTTTCCAAGAGGTCAAGTTCTTCGGCGTTGCAGACGCCAACTTTGCAAAGCTCAGGCTTTACGCCGCGCCTTTTCAGCTCGTCCTCGAGCGCCGTTGCCAGGGCGGGATCCGTCGTCGACCAGGTCCAGGGTGCTAAGGGTGCCGGATTGTTGACGCTCTTCTTGCTGAGGGTTTGCAGAAGGGCAGGGACAGTGGCTTCGGCTGTGAGGCGAGACGTTGACAATCGCAAAGGCGTTTCTGGGTTGCTCATAGAAGTTAGGGCCTGCCCAGCAAAGTTGGTGGCCAAGAGGGTGTCGGCATCCGGGAATTGTGAACTGTAACCCGGCGCTGTGAAATGGCAGACGCCAAAAACCCAGTGATTGGGGAGTGGTCTACCGGGTACTATCTCCGGCCTTGGGAGGTTGTTGAACCGGAGAATTGTTTTCCGGATCCATTCATGTTCAGGCACGGGATTGTCCATGATCGTCTCGGGGGAGGGGAGGGGTGCGGATGCGGGTGCGGGTGCGGGAAATGATGATGGAGACTTGGCGATGATGCTAACGAGAGATGGAAGATGGAAGATGGAAGATGAAGGCTGAAAATATTCGTTGCGGTAGCCGAGAAGAACGGATGGAGACTTTGGAGAGCATTGGAGGGGAGGGGATGGAATGGAGGGGATCGAGGGGGTTCGGCTCTCTCTGGGCCCCAGGCGGGGATGGACGCCGCTACCCTCTCGAATCTCCAGAATGCTGATAGGAGGGAAGGTGCCTACCTAGGTACCTACCTATGTAGGTACCAACCTACCCGCACCGGGTAGGTACCTGTCTCTCAAACGGCAAGATGATTCTTGGACGGCCGATGGCGTGGCGAAACTGGAAGCCAACATGGACGCCTGGAATACACGAGCGAGGGACACAAAAGATGGGATTATGAACATGAACACAAAAGTACCAGTACAACGTTTGGGAGCCAAAGTCAACCTTGGAAGCAGAATGGTCTTGATTCAAAGTTTCAAATTTTCTTGTAATTTGCAGAATCCATAGAACCGAGCTCTCTCTTCAACCTGAGTGTTGCTCTTCCTTCCTTTGGAGGAAAAGAATTACCCCCCGTCATTGCCCTGATGCCCCTGTCCCCGCAGCATCCATGTCTATGCCATGCCCGTGGCGCAAAGGAATGAATCTAGATGACCCCCCCCCCCCCTGAGTGTCCGAGTGCGTCTGCACAATGTGTCCAACCACAGGGAGACGGTCAAACGGAGAACCACATCGCGCGCTTCTCTCCGAATCCCCTAAGCCGGCAGAAAAGAAGGATAGGAGGGGATATGACACCCGTGCAGCCAACTGCGGCCACAGCGGGCCCGTTGCATCTCGAAGCCGGGCTCGTCGAGCGGGGTGGCTGCCACCGGAAGCCAATCTTCCTCATGCTGGCGTGGAATCTGGGGCAGACCGCGTCGCCCTCAAAAACTGACGATGCAGTTGTACGGGGCGTGGCGTGGGCAAGATTGATCCAGCCGGTTTCTGTGTCGGATGATCCGTCGTGCTCGGCATCCCGTGCCCGGGAAATGTTCGCTCGGCTCGGCACAACTCTCGGCGGTGTCGATGCTCGACCCGGCGTGTCTTTGTTGAGGTGCCCGGGCATTGCTCTGCGCCTGGCGAACCCGGAGGATTGTGTGTCGCTGGAAGGGTCCTCGGCTTTAAAAGCGATCAAATCTGTTCCGGCGCGCTTCGTAGCAGGCACCTTGATCCGCTGTCTTGACTGCGGGAGGGGGGAGGCTGAAGGGTGGGATTTCATCGCCAGGGTGACTCTCGTTGGTGGTGAATTCGGACTCGCTCTCGAGGGTCTCGTCGTCCTCTTCGTGGTATTTCTCGTCAGATAGTCGGCGGTAGAGCAGCTGACCCTCCCCAGAGGGAAACGGCGACGGTGCTCGGCCTCTTGCTCTGGGGTAGGGAGTTGGTGATCGCATGCGGTTCGTGTGAATGGGGCAGCTGGTCCGTCTCGAGGGCCTCACGATCCAGTTGGGTTGCGCGTCCAGGATCTTTTGCGCTACATCACAGCATGTCGCCTTGGCCAGGGCTTGGGCCCTCGAGCTTGCACACTTGGAGTGGTGAAGACCCATGATTTCGACGGAGAATCTTATCGTGGGTGGAGGTTGGCTGGTGGCGGGTGGCTGTTGGAGGGAGCAGAGTGGCGGGCCCAGGTGAATATCAGACATGGGGGGGATGGTGGCGTTGGTGATACTGGAGAATCTTGCTGGATGGTAGACTGAGAGTTGAGTGATGAGTGAATGTTAGGTGAATCGGTTGGAAGAGGAGGACGGTGCGGCCATATATATAGGTAGGGGTCAGGGTATCAAGATACTCGCCCGTGTGAGACTCGGGATGCTTCCTCCCAGAACATCAGCTTGGCGGACATGGCTCGATGGGGCCACCATGAGAATGGCCACCGTTGACATCGACAGAGTACTCTGTACGGATTACAATGGCACAGAGACGGCGCCAAGGCCTGAGGTCTCCATGTCCATCAGGTAGCACAGCTGGCGCCAAGTCGACTTTGCCAAGGGATTTGCAGTGCAGCCCAGTTGCACCCGCGGCCGCAACGTCTTGCAGCAATCTGCGTGGGCTTGGCGCCATTAAACTGGGTGTTCAGGTGAGAAAAGAACAAGAATGTCGTCGGGTAGGCATGAGGAGTCGTTGTTGAAACTCGATGGGTGGGAAGAAATCTGCCACCTAACCATGCGAGAATCAGCGGAAATGCAGGTGAAGAGCGGAATCTGCCACGCTTGGCACTGATTTTCGGGCGAACATCTCGGCCCATCTGCCGGCCCGTTGTCGCAGGGGGCGCCCTCCACTGTAAATCTGCAAATCAGTGGGGTTGGCACTGCCCCGGGATTTTCGAGCGCCTCCCCTCGCACCCCTTCCCCCTCCATAACCACCGGGCACGTCCGACAACTCGCGGGATGATTTGGCCGGCTTCTTCCATCTGGTTTGAGATGGGCGCAGTATTCGGCCAATTCGTCAAGTTGACGTGGACATTCGGACGCGTCGGTCGAAATTCCGCCCCGCCAAAGATCGCCCTGCCACTGGCCGGCAGCGAGCCAGCGTCCAGCCTCCCAGCGTCCAGCGTCCAGCTTCCTCGACAGTGGACACACGGGCACTTGCGCGTCCATGACCATCCCCGACCGAGCCCCGGATCCAGACTCTCCTCGACCCGGTCGCTGGTCACCATGACCGAATTGGCAAATACCGTGAGCCCAATTCCGCACCCGTCTCTGCCAAGACCCCCCAATTGCCAGCTGCTGACCATGGGTGCCACAGCAGACGTATCGCAGACAGACATGTTTGAGCCAGAAATCGACCTGCCAAGATCTCTGTCCACCGTGACTCAACTCCAGTTCGGCTTCACAGCAGGACCGCCGCCCGCGCCCGCACCCACGCCCGTGTCCGCCGCCCTGCCGCTGTCCGGTCCCTCGCATCGGCCATGCTTCTGGGCCACGCCGGGCCGCTGACGCGGCAGACGCCAGACCCGGTGGGAAGCACAATCCCCAGAACCTCCCACTCCGCCCGAGTTGCAACACACACGTCGTCAAACTGGAGGCTGCCGCTGTCATGGACATTTCGAGAGTCGCGGAGCTGCGCCGCCAAGCTCCGCTCTAGGTCCGTCACCGTGACTCGGCTGGCCTTCGGTCGCCAAGCCGCCAAGCAGCAACATCCGTCGATCAACAGAAAAAGTGACGCGGGATGTCTCAACACCGCCGTTGCCCTCCCGCACCGTTCGTGGATTTCGCCGAGGCCGGAGCAACGCAAACTGCCCCGGTGCACAGCCGACATACACAACCACGTCGTCCGTACCGCGTCTTCGGCCGCGTGGCGGTGCCCGAGGCCTGTTGAACAAGCACATCCTCTCACCCGTCGCCTGGAGATGCTCTCACGGGCGTTGGGTTCCATGCACATGGCCAGCCTGCCACGGCCGTCGTCCAAGAAGGGTTTCTTGGCCTTGTTCGTCTTCTCCCACCCACAATCATAGCCGAGGCCAGCACCGCCGCCAAAACGACGGACACAAATCGCCCAACCCGGGCAGCGGCTGACGACGCGAGACCACAGATCACTCTCGTGGGTATTGATCCCACTCGGGTGCATGTTTCAGCACATCCCGCTCACGCTGATGCTGGGGATAGAAGCCTCGCCCTCTTCCGCCCATCTGCCCACCTCTGCGTGGGCTTTGGGGCGTGATGGCCTGAGGCTGTCTTTCCCTATCCGTATCATGTATCACTGTCAGACCAAGTGATAAATCGGCACCACCTCCTTGGCCCGTCCCCCCTATCGATACGGCGCCCGTTTCACCCAGCTGGCGAGTATTGGTGCTAGCCAAGGATCGTGCAACTCCCCGCCGCTGGAATAGCAGGCGTGTGTGCGTGGACCCTGTCTCACGATGACGCCAACTCACCCGCTGGCGAGTGGCATCTGGCTGCTCTGGGACTCTCACAGGCGAGCTACATGCCGTCGACGGTTTCCAAATTTGGCCCAAAAGACCGCCCAGACTGCCAGCGGACTCTTGGCGTTGGTCAAGCCAGAGCACCCGCCCTCCCGCCCAGCCCGCGGCTTCCGCCGGTGTCAAGTGGACCGGGCGAGTCATCCACAAGCAGTCACTTGAGCTGAAATCTGGGCATCAAGGCGGTGGCGTCATGGAATATGGACGCTGCCATGCCGGTGATGTCAACAGAGACTGTCCTGACCCGGCAACAGTTCCCATTTGCCGCCATATGCGTCATGGGCTCGCGTGGGGCTTGCCTCCGGAAGCGACCTCGCAACGTACTACTTCGGTTGATGGGACACCCATTCACCTGCTGGGTCTTGCGAGCGGAGCGCCTCTTCGGATGGTTCGGCTCGACATGAAAGATCTCGGTTGTTGACACAGGGGCAGCCATCCATCATGTCAAAATGCGGGGGATGTCACCGATGTTGAGGGGTCTCCTGGTCCGCCTTGCAGTACGCCGCTGCAGTACCGTGCACCTACTCTCTGCCTCCCGCTGCAACTTACTTCTCCACGCATAGGTACCGACGATAACCCTTGAAGCATTTCAACCGAGCTTTCAGGTTGTCCTCGGATTCAGAACTGGAACCTCCAACCGACATTCTCGGCCACAACCCCAGAGGCCGCAGCATCGTTGCTACTCGTTAACCGACTGCACTCCATGCATCGAGATCCGATACTTGTGCGTTCGCCTGACGACTTTCCCGACACATATCTCGACCTCCAACTCATCAAACTGCGCCGACATGCCGATCTCCACCCCAATTCCCCTCGGGCCGGGCCCGGATTCCTCTGGATCCAACGGAAACCACATCTTTGCCGACCGGAACTCGAGCAGAGGCTCCAATGACGGCAGAACGAAGCAGTCGAGATGGGCAGAATGGTGGTCGGCAAAGCTCTTTCGGATGAGGCCGTGCAGGAGCTCTTCGAGGTCCCGCAAGACCACGGCGCTGACTGGTCTCTTGATGACGGGTGTGAGTATGTCGAGCAGATGGGTAGCCCCACGATCACGGGCAATGTCACGCGGCGTGCTGTGGGCGGCAGACTCCTTCGACAAGTGCAGGGTTCGGGCGAGTCCTGGTTCCTGTCAGTTGGCCTGTCGACGGACATCAGACGACGACCATGACTCACGCCATGCCCCAAGGTCAATGAGTTTCTGGACAACTTCCTCGGATGCCCCGTGGTATGCTGCTTGGTGCAGGACGGTATACCCCCTGGGCGCATCCCCCCACATCATCCAAGGTGCCTTTGCTGTATCCGTGTCAATATGTCTCTCCAACAGCCGCTGCCACCCAGGATACCTACGAATCCGCCAACAGTTTGCCCATGTCTCCCCAAAATATCTTTGCCGCGTTTCCAAGATGTCGATGACATGCGGCCATTTGCCATAGAATGCCGCGTCGCTCAGTTCCCACCGGGCTTTGAAGTACTTGTCGTCCTGGAACTGACCCGGTTTGTGTTTGACCTGGCCATACCAGACGATGGTCTCGACATCCCCTGTGGAGTCCAAAACACCAACATCATCCTCCCCATCTCCCTCACCATCATCCTCCACTCGCTCACCATCTCCCTCCTCTTCTTCCCCCTCCTCCCCCCTGAACCGTCTCCGCATAAGTCGTCAACTCATCCAAATACCGCCTCAGCATAAACCCGCCCCCACCCCCACCATCCCGCGGGCTGCGCGCATGCATCTCCTCCACCATGCCCTGCAGCCGCCCCAGCTCCTCGGCGATGTGCCCCAGCTGCGCCGCCGTGTCGGCCCGCATGGCGGCCGTGTCCCCGCGGATCGCCCCCGTGTCGTCGCGAATCGCTTCCGTGTCATCGCGAATCGCCCCCGTGTCGTCGACGATTTTCGTCGTAACGCTCAGCGACAGCAAATCCAGCGCGAGGCTCAGCGAGACGCGATGCGCGGCCAGCGACGATCGCAGCGCCGCCACCTCGGATTTGCCCGTGGTGACCCACTTGACGGCGAGGCGGCGGGGAATCTTGGGGGTGCCGCCGCCCCCACCACCGTCCTTTTCCTCGGGGGCTTGCGGCGCGGGGTGATACGTCTCGATCGCGGCAGTGATGCGGTTGACGACGGCGAGGCAGTTTGTGATGATGGAGAGGATCTGGGGGGCGAGCGGGGAGGTTGTGGTGCCGTCGCCGTCGGAGGGGCGGAGGGAGGATTGCAGGGTGAGGAGGACGGTTTGCAGGTCGGCGAGCTCCGAGGCGACGGATTGGAGCTCGGTCGAGGCGCTGCCGCAGGCGCGGAGGAAGGAGGTTACGGCGAGGGTGGCGTGGCCGACGGCGGCGAGGAGGCCGAGGGTGCCGGTGGCGATGGAGAAGGGGTCCATTTTCGAGGGGCGGGGGGTTGGTTATGGTCGGGTTTGGTGGAGAGGAGGAGTTGGAGGAGGTTTTGGGGTGGGGTAACGCGATGAGTCTCGACGGGAGGGAGGGTGCGGCTGAGTCCCGATGATGGTGTCGTGGTCGGCGATGTCATTCGCTGTTTTAACCTCGAGCCGGAGCTCGGTAGTGGTGTGAGGACAGGGGGTTATGTCCCGGGTTGGTGCGTTACTTCGTACATCTGGTTGCCGGTTAACCCAGTCACACAGTCAACAGCGCCGCCTACTCTTTCCTCACCTGCTACCTCCCCTTCCTACCACCCTCTTCTTATACTACTCTCCCGGAGGCACTACGGCACCCTGCGGCCCCTCCTCCCTACGGTTGTCCTCAACAGAGAAAACAGACTCGGCATAGCTCGACGCCCTATCCAGATACCTCCTCAACACTAAATTGGCATTCCCGTCCGCCTCTCCGACCCCTCCAGCGCCACCTCCACCCCCTCGCGAATGTGACTGTATCCGGTCCACCTCGTCCCGCAGCCGCTGCAGCTCTTCCCTGAGCTGCCCCAACGTCGGCGTGTCGTCGGGAATGGTGGGCGCTGGTGTCGGGGTCGGGGTGTCGTTGCGAATGGACGGTGCTGGGATCGGGATCGACGTGTCGGCATGAATGAGTGGTGCCGGTGTTGGCGCCAGGGGCTCGGAAGTCAGCGAGAACAATTCATCGACCGCGACACGCAGCGCGGTGCGATGCGTGTGGAGGGAAGCGAAGAGGGAGACGAGCTGGGAGAGGTAATCCGATACGGGTAGGAGGTAGTCCGATAAGGGTGGGGCTTGGTTCCAGGCGGCGATACAGGATATGACGGCGGTGATGCGCGACACGTCGGCACGGCAGTGTGAGAGGATGTTGCGGATCTGGATTTGGAGGGGGCCGGTGGCGGCCGTGGTGGTGGTGAGGATATCGAGCGTGGCGTTGCTCTGGAGGTCGGTCAAGACGGTGCGCAAGGAGGAGAGCTCGTTGCTGATGACGGATAGCTCGGCGGGCGCTGCGCCGTAGACGGAGGCGTGCACGAGGATCGTGGTGGTGGTGGTGGAGTTGGCGTGGTCGACGGACGTGAGAAGGGTGATGGTGCCGGTGGCGATGGACATGCGGACAGGTTCGAAAATGTCGCCGAAGACATATTTGAAACCGCTGTAGCCGTATGCGTGGGAGACGATGGCAGCGCCAAGGGGGGAAGGGTCCATTCGATTTCCGCGCGGCGTAGGCTTGTGAGGAGTGATGATGTGGTTTTCGTGTTGAGGGAAAGTTGGGGGCAGGCTGGCGGCTAGCGGTGGGAGAGGGGGAAAAATGCGGCTGAGTGCTGGTGGTGGTCGGCGATGCCGTTGGTTCCATGGTTGCTCTCAAACCCATCAGGCTAGCTGCCCCCGAGCTGCCCCAGCAGATTGGCCATCCATAACCCCCTCATTGAATCAGCATGCCCACGCCAATGCACTCAACAAAACCCCCCACCACATCCCCCCACCCAGCCTGACCCCCAGACTCGGCGTCGCCGTCGGCCCGTCCGCCCACGTCATGATACTCGACACCCTCGCGGCCTGCTCGGCATCCACCGTCGCCCGGCACGGCGCCGGCGCGTCCGTCACGCTCGCCGTCATCGCGCACGGCCCCATGGTCCAATCGAGCATCGTATTCCACATCGGCGCCATGGTGTTGTACGCCGTGAAGCTGACCTGCCCCGCGACCGACGCGCACGCCTGGTCCGCCGCCGTCCTCGTCAATACCGGCCACGGCGCGTCCTCGGCAACGGTAAAGTTGAAGGCCCCCCGGCTGATGAAGTGATTGCTCGCGTACTCTCTGCTCCGCGGCGCTGTGAGCACCTCGCACCACGGGCCGATCTGGAAGTTCCACGTGAACTCGTACTCGCCCGGGGGGGTTGGGTGGTTGATGGGCTTGTCGGTGTTGGCTTCGATGTAGGGGTGCGAGAGGGCGAGGTATGGGTCCGAGGCGGTATGGTTGAGCGGGTGGGTGACGGCGCCGTAGATGTTGGTGCCGCTGGAGCTGACGGTGCCGGAGGTGAAGAAGCGCGGGCGGGCAGGGTCGCGGCGGATGGCGTGCCACTCGAAGCGCCAGCCGGCGGGGTCGCCGTGTTCGCGGTTCTGGATGGCGACGAGAACAGCGAAGCCGCGGTCGGGGTTGACGCGGTAGCGGCCGTTGGGGACGGGGGAGATGAGGTCGACTTCCATCGAGGTGTTGGACTGGGCCGAGGATGGAACGGCGACGAGGGACACGAGGAGGAGGGCGGAGAACAGGCATCGCGCCGACCAGCTGGAGGTGCTGGACATGGCGGGCGACGCGTTGGTTGTTGTCTTGGCGGATGTTGTTGGATGTGGAGGTTGAAGTTGGAGTCAGGAGTGAAATGAAAACAGAAAGAATCCCTGTCGTGACCCCTGCTGTCTCGCAGTTTGGGTGGGGGCGGTCCATCCTTGGCGCCGAGATATCAAACGACTCCCACAAAGGCAATGACTCCCTCAATGTCATCCATCCCGTTTGACCCTACCCACATCTCCCCATATACCCCCCAATACCAACCCATCCTGTCACCAGTACCCCCACCTCGATGATTTCCCACAACGGTCTTTGGCCTAGTGGTAATAGAGGTGATGGGTATGCGGCCCCAAACTCTCCGCGCCTACGCCTTACTTAGTGGCCATGAGTTCGAACGTAGGTAAAAGCCCTCCTCGACTGGACTTTTCGTATCCCCCGGCCCTGGCAGCCCGGGGGAGAGCTTTTGCTCTTTTTTTCTTTTTTTCCCCATCATCCTCTGGTGGCCGTGGGAAAAAGACCTCGCAGACCCTTCAGCAACCCAACACGAACTTAAAGCATTCTTGATCAAACCAACCAGGTGATATATGTATTTCTCATTACCAGAACAAGCCAGATACCAACCTCCTCTACGAAGGCGAGTAGCAAAGTCAGCCCGGATTTGGGAACAGACCAGCGTTTGGAACATTTAGGGCCCGTACCCTGGATTAGCCAGCTACAAAGGCCTGACAACCCTAAGCGTTTAAGTCACTGCCATTAGCACGTACCAGCCATTAATTAATACCATCAACATTACGGATTACTATCATTACTATTATCGCTATCGCCATCGTTATCGCCGTCGCCATTACCGTTACGCTTACCATCGTCGTCGCCCTCGCCCTTACTATCGTCGTTACCGCCCTCGCCCTTACCCTTACTATTACTATCGTCGTCGCCGCCCTCGTTATCGCCGCCGTCGTATAGTATCCGTAAATAGGCCCGACGGGAGGCTTCCCGTCGGTACGGGTAGTAGCCGTTACGACTACCCGTAGCCCCTATCTATTTATTACGACTACCCGTGGCCCCTATCCGTTTGTTACGACTACCCGTAGCCCCTGTCCGTTTGTCGGCGACGACAAGGGCGATGGTAACGGCGAGGACGACGGCGAGGGCGACGGCGAGGACGACGGCGAGGGCGACGGCGAGGGCGAGGGGGGCGAGGGGGAGGTTAATGGCGAGGGGTAGGGCGACGAGGGTGACGAGGGTGACGGCGACGGCGACGGCGACGGCGATGATGGTGATGGTGGTGTTGATGGTGTTGATGGTGTTGATGGTGTTGATAATGTTGATAGTGGTGACCTAAACGATTAGGGTTGACGGCCTCTGGTAGCTGGCGGACGTTGAGAATAGGCCCTAAATGTTGGAAAAGCTGGGTTGTTCCCAAATCCGGGCTGATTTTGCTACTCGCCTTCGTACTCCTCATTATCCACATAAAACCCAGGCAAGGACTTGTCCCAATTGCTAATCTATCCTAATTTTCCTGCCCCCATTCCAGCCATATGTTCCCAAAATCCCTTCCATCCTCGCTACCTCTTCCTCCTCACCGTCCCCATCCTCTCCAACAACCCCAGCTCCCACCACCCCTCAAACGTCCCCCACACCGTCTTCCTCTTCGGCGGCGCCTTCCTCCCCATCTCCTCATCCCCCCCGTGATGCACCACCGCGCTCTCTACCACAAACTCCTTCTCCCCCTCCTCCCAGTCCCGCCGCTGCACCCTCCTCTCCGCCCCCTGCACCACCACCACCGGCGGCATCCCCCCCCTCCTCCCCCCCACCTGCCGCCTCGCCATGCTAAACGCCCTGCTCACCCTCTCGACCGGCGACAGCGGCGACCTTGGAATCAACCCCGGCACCCTTCTGTGCTCCGCAGGAATGACGTCCTCGCTGGGCGACCCCGGCCCGGGCTCGAGGGTGTACACACCCGGCGGATACCTCGGCGGTAGCGCGCCCGAAAGGTTAATCGGCGAGACTGCACTCCCGGGGGCTTTATCGTCGTCATCATCGACAGGGGACCCCGGAATCGGCGGCATCAGCGAATGCACCCCCACCCTAAGCGACCTACACCTTGGCGGGGGCGGCGGGCGCAGCCCCGGCTGCGGGGATCCGTACATAGACAGCGTGGTATTCGACGCAGTCGACGATACAGAGGAGGCGGTGCTCAGACGCGTGGAGAGGCTGCGCCGAAGGGGCGGCGGAACCAGCGGGATGGTGACCGTGTTGGGCGGGGCCTTGCGCCGGATGGGCGCCACCGGGGGCGGGGGGAAGACGCCAAGCACGGACTTTGTGCCGAGCGAGGGACCCCCACCGGTGGCGCCGGCGCACCCCTATTGCGGGGACTTTGGCGGGGTGGTGCGGCGGACGCGCTGCCAGAGGGCGAGGCAGACGAGGGAGGAGAAGGAGAGGAGGACGCAGAGGGTGATGGAGAGGGCCCAGGCGGACTTGGATTCGTAGCAGGTGGGCTTGGAGGAGGCGACGAGGGAGGGGTAGGACAGGGTTTTGGTGAGGGAGGTGGTGGTGGTGTTGAAGGGGAGGGCGGCGCGGTGGGTGGTTAGGGAGGTGGGGGTTTTGGCGGGGAGGAGGGCGCAGGTCAGGGGGGAGAGGGGCTTGCCGAGGAGGGCGGCGACGACGATGGAGGCGATGAGGAGGAGGCCGTCGAGGAGGGCGGTGAAGAGGAGGGGGAGCATGGCGTCGTAGTAGAGGATGTAGGTGATGACGACGTAGATGGCGGCGGTGATGGACTGGGGTGGGGGGTTAGGGGGTGTTGTTTACTTGGAAAGGGGGGTGGGGCGTACCACGGTGAGGGCGCCAATTAGCTCCGAGGGGGGACTGCGGTCGACGGCAGCGATCTCGCTGATGAAGTTGGCGACCAGGCCGATGATGACGATGAGGGAGACTAGCTGGCATGCCCGCATGACGGTGAAGGTCATGCCGAGGGCGCCCAGCTTTGGTGGTTGGAACCCCATGTTGGAGGGCTGTGTGGTGATGATCTCGAGCGAGGGGCGTCTCTTGGTGGCGGTTTGAAGGGGGAACCGTGGTTTCGGAAACGGGGCGGTTGGGGGTGGCGGGAAGGATGTTGTGGAAGCTATGATGGGCAACTGGGTCACACACTGGGTGTGAAGACTCGGGACAGGTCAAATGGTGGACGAGGCCGAGCTCGTGGGGATCGTCGATGGTATCCGACAAGTCAAGGAAAAGAGCACAAAGTGTTTGGTATGGCCCGATGATTTGATCCCAAAATGAAATGAAACCGAAGAAGAAAAAAGAAAGATATGGAAAAGAGTCGATGATGGATGAGATGAGAGACTCGCACCAAGGAAACAAGGAAAAAAGACCCAAGAAAAGAAAAAAGGGAAAATTGTGTGTGGACGATGCGTTGCTTGCTGATTCCAGGTAGACCAGAGAAGCGCGAGGTCGACACTCTTTTGTAGACGGATCCTCTTCCCTCTTCCCAGGCTCGTGTTGCTCACCGTGTCTGAAACAAGCGCGGCGTGGATTTAGCGCTCGTCTGACGGTGTGGAACGGCATCGATTGAACGAGACCATTCCGGCGTCATGTCGCTTCCCGGCGTCGCCAGCGAGCCAGCGTGTGAGTGAGACGACGGCCAGAACCAGTAGCCGCTGGCGCTGCCAATCGGAACGTCCAGCGGGCTCGTCGCCGGGAATTGGCCGGTCCACAGCGGGCAGCGGTGCTGGGCGAGTCCCGGCCAACCAAAAACCTCCGGTCGCCTGGCCCGTCTCGGCGGCCGTGTAAGAGGGCCGGGTCCGCCGCTGATTGGTCCAGACCGGGCCGGCGAAGGCTTGAAACAAAACATCTGTAATTGCACCGGACCGGGCTGCGCACGACATTCATGGGCGATAAATATGATGATCATGACTTTCGCAGAGTTCATGTTGATAAACACAACCGGTGACGGTGTGGGAACTCGGCAGTTGATGTTGGCAGCATGTATGAAAAAACACAGAACCCATTCTAATTTCTGACCCATAAGAGTTACCACAAATAAATAAAAATGACATGAGCGTTGTCTGGACCACAATTTCCTTCCATCTCCCTACATGTTCAGATCCCTCATCCGATTGAGGGTATTGCACGTTCTCACGCCGGGCGACGAGGACCTCACCATCTTTCTCCATGCTTTGTTGAATTGCAGAGTCTCATGTGAGAGTCGAGCGTGTCATGACAGGCTCTGAGCATCTCCCGAGTTGTTCGGAGCTTGTTGTGTAGAAGGATGTTTTCCTCCCGGTATACGTGGCAGGTGCGATTCGCCTGCTTCTTCAGGGTGGCATTCAGGGAATGGAGTTTTCGCATTTCTCCCAAGAGGTAGGACATTCTTTTTCGTGCAAAGAAGTTTTCTCTAAAGAGCCGACCACACTGTCCGTTCAGTTTATATCCCTCGTTTCGTGCGAGGGACAATTCACGGAGCGCTTCCTGGTAGTCCAAGACATGGGCTCTCTTGTCGATTGCAGCTAGCAGATAGGTACTGATTTTGCTGTAAGCCTCTTCCACGGCATCCGAGATGATGTCTATAAAATGGTAAGCGACAGAACAGAACGTGGATGCAACAGAGGTTCCTGCAAGTTATCACCTACCGAGAAGCTTCAATCCCTGGCCATATAGAAAAATTAATACCACGGCGACCAGATAGCACACGAATAATGTGCCAACCCCAATGTGGGCCGGCAGAGAAGACCACGTCTTATACTAGTGGGGGGAAGAAGTTGCCTCCATTGTTGGGGCAATGATATCAGTGTCAGGTGTTAGGAAGGACTGGATGAGGCTTAAGGTGTTGGATAGATGTAGCAACCCAGCGAAAAGCTCGGGGGGGGGGCTGGTCCTTAAATACCAGTACAGCACGTCCTAAACGACCAGGGATTTACTGGAGTTTTCCTTCTATATCTCTCTATCGAGTTCTCCCGGAACGGCCCCTAGTTAACTCGTCAAGTCGAGGACTGGATAATTACACCAGGCCAGCCAGGTCGATGACAATGGAGCCATACGTTAGACGGAAGTTAAGATAGATTACAAAGGCCAGAACACCCCTTGACGCCTCTTACTTACCGCCTTGAACAAAGATCTGGCCAAGTAGAAGAGACCGGCAGAATCAGGCCCACTTAAGGTTTGGTTGTGGATATCACGGCGTAAGGGTAGCGTACCATAGGGGTTAGGTTGGATAATTATTATTCGACGAGGGGTCGGAAGTCTAGGGCGCGAGGGCCGCGAGAGGTAAGCTCTCGAGGCGTAGGCCAACTCCCGACTACGTAACCTAGCGTTACCTAACCCAGGTTACATAACTATATAACTATAGATACTATAACTAAGGAGTAGGTAAAGCCTGTAATACTTACCTCCCCTCCTTAGTAATTACGCCTTTACGCGGATACTTATAAGTAGTAGCTAAAGGCGTAATTAAGCCCTGTCTTCCCTTCTTAGGCGTATAAAGCGCCGCGGTATAGGCGGGGGCGCGGGTAGGCGCGTAGAGGAACTCGTCTTTAGCGTAGAGATACTTATACTTAGCTTTTTTTTCTTTAGCTACGTAGGGGGCTTTCCTTTTCCTAGGTTCGCTTCGTAGAACTCCTATAAGTCGTCGTTATAACCCTTTAAATCGCTAGCTAGTTACTACGTTAGTTAATCGTAGCCGATTTATTTAACGAAGTAATTCTATCGGCTATTATCGGCTTAGCTATAGTCGAGGATCCTTTCGAAGGTATACTACTATTCTTTATAGAATTCGTCGGTCCGTATTATCTAACGGCCTTAGTTTACGCGGACTTATTACTTTACTACGTCTTAGCCGGGGATTTTACCCGGTACCTATCGGCGGACGAATTATATATAGAAAATATTATTAACCTTTATATTAACGGGGAGTTATAGCTAAATTACGTATAAGGAGGTTTTAGTAATCTTAAATAAGCCTTTTTACCTAGGGGCGAGTTTCTTTAAAGGATAGCTAGTAAAGATATTCCTTATATTAAGTATTACTTATTTACTAGCTTTATACTTTAAGGCGTCGGTCCGTTTAGTATTAATATTACGCTCGTATCGGTTTTAAGCTTAGTATAAAAGGGTATTAACTTAGTTTAGTACGTTTTAGAAACGGTAGGCGATTTCTATTACTTTAAAGAACTCCTAGCGTTAGTAGGCGGAATAGTTAGGGAGGTAAGGGGTTACTGGCTTTACGCTAATCCGGGAGTTAAATCTATAGTTAGTATAAAAGGGATTTACTTTTATAGTCTCGGAGACCGTATTATTACCGGCGAATTCGGCGAGGGGAAGTTAATCGGCCTAGTTATCTTAGGATTACAAGATATAGGAGCGGAGATACTTCTTTAGTTCGGCGTTAATCCTTTCGGTTTAACCGTTAGTTTATAAGTAAAATATTAACGAAGGGCGGAAGGTAATACCGAGGTATACTAATAAAGCGCGTTAAAACGTTAAGATAAACTAGCTACCCTAGTTAGAGACGATAGTCTCCGGGTAGTTATAAAGGTTATAAACTTATTATAGGAAGGTATTTATTAGTTCTTCCGCTTTTAAGGTCTCGGTAACGATAAAGTACTATATCTTAATTAGTTTATCGACGACTACGGCGATATACTAGTAGGTATAGCCCTACCTAGTATAGGGTAGTAAAAGGGTAATATAGTTAATAAAGATATCTTACTATAAGGAGAAAGGTAGGGGGAGAGGTTTAAGGAATCTAACGGGTTTAGATTAAAAAGGCTTTATTTTAATATAAATAAGGTATCCCTTATAAAACTCTCTTATAAAGGTTACAAAGCCTAGTTACTAATACCGGCGGTTTATTAAGTCTAGTATTTTAGTTCGGCCGGGGTAACCGGTAAGCGTAAACGCGTATATCCTATAGATTAGTTATAGCTATAAATCGTAATCCTTAGGGTTTATAATTAGGCGGTCCCTATAATAAGCTTAGCCTTATATTAGTTTATACTCGTTAAAAGGTATCCGGAGGAGGTTTTTAAGGGACATCGGCTATCCTTTATTATTCTCAGGGTTTTTTAGGGTTATTATAACTTTATTAAGTAGGGTAAACTTCTTATAACTATTAGCGATAAGGTTATCGATATACTTTAAGGTATTTAAGGTATAAAGTTAAAGGTTTACTTCCGTAGTAAGAGGGTACTCGTTACCGATATCGGCGGCCGTAAGGACGAGGCTTATATAGTTTTTATATATACTAGGGTCGAACTTATAAGGGTTTATTAAAGGCCGGTTATAGGTATAAAGGCGGTCGTCGGTTTCGTTAATCGGTATATCCTTCGGCTTCCTATTAAAAGCGTCCGGTATAGTAATTAGCGTACCGGAGCGGTACCGGATTCGGAAGTTAAATTTTAAAAGGAACTCCGACTACCTTATATAACGTAGGGTAAGTTACTTAGTTATTACGAAGGTTTATAGGTTCTTATAGTTTATAATAATATCGAAGGTATTACGGGTCCTTTTAAGCTTTAAGCGTTACTCCTTAAGTACTTTAATAATAACTAGGAGCTTCTTATTATAGATATTATAGTTATACTCCTACGTTAAGTACTTAATAGAGAAGTAAGCGACTAGGTAAGGCTTCTTATTATCTCCGACTTAAAGGAGGGTACCGCCGGTACTTTAGTTAAAGGCGTTAACTTTTACTACTGTTCGGCGGTTTTAGTCGAATATATAAAGGGCGGGGGCTATAGAAAACGTTATTTTAAGGGACTTAAAAGAGTTTTAATATTCGTTAATCTATTACTAAGGGTAGTCCTTTTTAATTAATTTATAAAGGTACTTAGTTAAGCCGGAGAAGTTATAGATAAATCGTCGATAAAAGTTAACGAAGCCTAAGAAGCGTTATAACTACTACCTTATTATTAACGGCTTCTAAGTTATTATTATTGTTACTTTTTCGAGGTTTATCTTAATACCCCTTAGGGTAATAATAAGCCTTAAGTATTTAGTCCGGGTAATATAAAATTTACTCTTAGAGAGGTTAATTTAAAAGCTTATCTCGGCGAGGCGTTTAAGAACTTCCTTAACGTACTTAATATAGTCCTTAAGGTTATTAAAGTAAATAAGGATATTATCGAGGTAGGCGGTAACGTACTCGTTAAGGATATCGTAAAGTATATCGTTAATATATCTCTAGAAAGTAGCTAGAGTTCCGTAAAGGCCGAATAGGGTAATAAGGGACTTATAAAGGCCGAACCTTATAATAAAGGCTATTTTCTATTCTTCTCTTATAACGATCCTAACTTTATTAAATATTAAGATAACGTTTACCTTTATATAAATCTTAGCGTTATAAATAGTATCGAGGGTTTCGCGGATTAACGGTAGTAAGTACCGGTTCTTAATAATAATATTATTAATCTTATAATAGTTTTAATAAATCTAGATACCTCCGCTAGGCTTCCTTACGAAAAGGAGGGGGGCTACTATAGCTAACGTAAATAGGCGGATATTTCCCTTAGCTAAGTTATTATCGAGTTATCTCTTAATAATAATAAGCTTTATAAAGGATATAAGTTTATTTCGGCTATATAGGAGTAAGGCTCTTAACGTTAGCTCGATCTTATAGTTATAGGAGTAGTATAAGGGAAGGTTCTCTACTTCCTATAATCGGATAATATAAAGGAAGTCGTAATATTTAGTAAGTATCTTTTTCCTTATTTCGTTATTTATAAGGGGGGCCTTATCTAACTTTACGAAAAACTAAGCGGCGTCCTCGTCGTTAATCCGGCTTAATATCTCGGTATCCTTACCTAAAGTAATAGGATTAGCGAAGATATAATCGACGAAGTTATAGTAAGGCTTAGGGAGTACGGACTTTTAGTAGGCTATATCCCTTTCGCCCCGTATAAGTTCCTTAAAAGCGCCCTCCGTTAGCTTTAGGAGTATAAAGAGTTACGCGTCGGTATAAATCTTAACGATAGCTATATTTAGCTCGCCTATAGTAGTCCGTATAGTTTTAATACCCTTTTAATATAAGAGGAGGAAGAAATTAAGGGTATTAAGGAAGCGGATATCGTTAAGGTTAATAAGTTCTAAGGCGTTATTATCCTTTTCGATAAAAAAGTATTAAATAGGGATATATTTCTTTATAAGGATCTGTATTATACTAATATACTTAATATTTTAAGGGATTATCTTAAGGGGTAGGAGGGGCGGCGGAGGCTTAACGTAGGCCCATCTAGCCTACTATTACCTAAAGTAGGCGGCTTTTTTATAAGCGATATAGCGGAGGTTAATATCGTAGGGATTATCTTCCTTCTTAAGGTCTTTTATAATTAACGGTTTATAGTTAGTATAAGGTAGTACTTCTATAACGTAAAGGGCGAGTACTAGGGCGTTATAAGGGAGGTAGGTTAAGCTATAATTCGTAAAGGTTAGGTTTAGTATATCCTAGCTAACGGCGGGATTATACTACTAAAGTTAAGGGATCCTTAGTATAACTAGGTATTCCTTAGCGAAGGGTATAACGAAGAGGGAGATAGTTTCCTTATAGGCTTTAATTTAAAGGTCGAGGGTTACTATACTTCGGATTTAGTTATATAATTAGCCGTCGGCGAGGAATAAAGGTTTAGTATAGGGGAGGGAATCGGTAGGGATATAGTAAAGGTTTATAAAACCGTTATTAATAAAGGCCTTCCCTATATAGCCGGAGTCTACTAGGCTAGTATAGTATACTTTACGCTTAAAGAAGGAGAGGTAGGAGGATAATAAGATTAACTTTTTCTATTACTTAAGGGTACTAATTATAAGTTTATCTATTTAAATCCTCCGCGTCCTTTATCCTTCTCCGGTTACCCTCCTAACGCGATTTAGTAGGGAGGGTACTCTTTTCTCTAGTAGTCCTTAATAGTAGGGTCGTCCTAGATCTTACCTTTAACGAACCTAGAAAGGTAATTATAGTTAAAGGGGATAGTATAAAAGTTATACTAGGCGGAGGGGAAAGGCTATTACTAGTTAGGGTTTATCGTTATAGATCGGATATAGGTAACGCTATATTACTAGGAGCGGGGGAACTACTATTATAGATATTACTACGGGTACTAGGGCTAGGCGGTATAAGGAGCTAGGTAGCCGTAGTTATAGCCTATACCGGCGCCGCCGTATAGGGCGCCGAAGCCTTTATATATATTATAACCGCCGCTATAGGAAGTACCTTTACTTTAAGTACTTTTACGGGCTAGGACGTTAATAGTAACGGCGTAATCCGTAAAGGTATAGTAAGCTATAATATAACCGGCGCCTTTATATCTCTTATAAAGGCCGTTATTAATTCGGTATTAAAGTTTAGCTAGGGATAGGTATTAAGGGCCGTTAATGTAAATATTAAAAAGATTTATTACATCGGGGTCCTTCTTAAGAGCCGAGAAATCCTTATTACCGTTACCGGAGCCGGAGCCGTTAGGCTTATTACCGTACGACTTAGAAAGGAACTTATCGTATTTAATATTCTTAGTAAGTTACGAGATAATCTTAAGCTAGCCGGGCTAATTATCTTTATTAGGCTATAAAACCTAGGAGATAAAAGCCTTACGGATATAACTATTTACCTTATTATAGATAAAGTAAACGTAATGAATAGGGCCTAGGAACACACACACAAAAGACTAGACTCAACACACAAGATTGGGGGCAAATGAGAGACGAGAGGACTCGAGTCTCCCTCCGAT